>CAOLHI010001135.1:0-431752 GCA_948474755.1 Ctenosaura bakeri | reverse complement strand
ATTTCATTTTTAGCAATCATTTGACTTTCCCTTCCTTTCTTCCTCCCTCCCTCCCTCTCTCTCTTTACTCTTTCTCAGTATATGTGTATATGCATTTACAATCAGGAATAACACTTTATTTGCAATTGGCCATAAGAGCCTAATGAGCAAACGTATATCTGCAGGGGCATTTTTGGGCCATTATTTTTTTCATCTTTATCGATTTTGAGCCTCTCATAATCTGAACTAAGATTTATTACAACTCTGAGATGCCGGTCTTGATCTTCAAAAAGTGATTTTATTTTTATTTGAACTTCCTGTATTGGCATTATCAATTTTTTGATCTGAATGAAGATCAGCATGCATTCCTGCTCAGAATAATTTAAAAAACAGCTAGTGTTAATATTAGCAATAGTAGAAGACTTTATGTGAAGCTAAGTAGATGTGACATTTTGATACACAGAGGAATATTAACAGCACTAATTGCATTCTGGATAATCACTTCAAATACCTTTTGATTTAGTTCAGTTTTTCATTTGCATTCTCAGGTGAATAGTATGTTGTAGCAAATTCCAGTGCATAACGTTTTCCATATTGTTTCCACCTCTCTCTTAATACGAGTGTTTTCTTTTTCAAAATTAAAAAGAAAGCAATGCTGAGAGGATGTTTATGATTCATTAGAATAAAACCATAGGACTCCTTTAGCTGTGCTTCCATGAGCTAAGGCTCTCCTAACTTTGGGAGATATTTTAGTTTGCCAGTTTGGACTCTGCAGGCTAGCTTGCCCCAGCCACTTCTCTCACAACATTCCTAAGCTGTTCCTTGAAAGGATCTGCCTATATGGCCCTTTTCTCTGAATGTCTCCAAGTCACACAGGACACATAGATTCCTCAAATTTGGTCCAGTGTGTAAGCACTACTCCTTGTGCCACGACCCCTCACTCCAGCAAATTCTGGGGAGGCTTTCTCTTTGGCTGATAACTGTTGTTCAATGACAGTCAACCTTGGCATGTATTCTCCGAGTAGTTAAAGCTATGGATGGGTGAGAGTTTTGTTTCACTTCATTTTTCAGTAAGAATCTAACAAATTCTTACATTCCCCCATGCCTCTTCTCTGTAACACCCAGCATTGACAAGTATGACATATGATCCTCTTCACCCTGGGATTAGATGCATCTAATTCAATTTGGCCAGTGCAGTTGATAGAGAATTTCATTCATGTTTATTTTTGAAAAATTGACCCATATTTGAAGACTTCATGTTTGGAACAGCAAGAAAATTAAAAATCATACATAAATAATTAAATGGCAGCTGACAGTGAAACAGACAAATTTACTTTTCCCCAATTAATACAGCATCATGTGTGCAGCAGTTTACAATTCACAAGCTATGCTCAGAATGACGAGCATATGCAAAAGTGCTGAGAAGTCTCCTTTTCATTCTAAACACCTTTAAACACTTTGATAATGGCCTGAGAGCTTTTTGAGCAGAGGTGGGGGTTCATTAGAAGTGTGCTGGGGTAGTATCTTGAGTCTGGCATATTGCAGACTACTTTGATTGAGTTCACATAATCCAAACCTGTTACTCTCTCAGCAAAAGGAAATCAATTCTTCTATTTCCAAAACATGAAATCAAGGAGAGTGTAGGGGACAGGCCTCTCAGCTTTCAGGCAAGGAGGCTGACAGTAACATAATAGCCAACTACATATTTTATTTGCTTTGTTTCAAATGAAGTCAGAGTTTCTTTGAATTAAGGATAAATGGCATATCCTTGGGGCATGCAGAAAGCTTTGAGCTGAACCAGAAATTTAAAACTAAACAGTTCCTCCATTTCATCCATTCGTTGGATGAATGTGGATAAACAACACACATTCATTTCATCAGGATGGTTGCCTTTCCGGATTACTTAGGACATCACAATTTTACTGTGGCTATCTTCACACTACTATATAGTAGAATCAAGAAGGAAAAGCATGCCTACTTTTAGGCAGAAAGTTTTGCAGCTGCTATTTGTGATTACTAGCATCTCTCTGCAAAGAGCAGAAAAATAATTGTTTGTAAACAAATCCAGTCTGCCATGTAAATGGATATGCTTGGGTGATTATGTCCACTTGCAAGTATCTCAAGCACTTGATTTTCTTCTTGCTTTTCAACGGGATAAGATCCATTGTCTACAAATGAGTCTGTTTTAAGTAATGGGCAGAACCCTCTGTATCCATAGACCTTTTAATAATCAGTGGAGCTAAAGGTACTATAGTTATACCTCAGCAAAAGAAAGTTAAACTGTTGGTGTAACATATGAAACTGATTTAAGATGTGTCAGGCACCAATATCTTTTTAAAAATTGGAGTATTTTCTAAATTCTCCAATTCTATTGTTTCCAGAAAACCAACATTCTGGAGGCAGGCAACTTGTATCCCTTCAAATAGGTCTGGACTGCAACTCCCATCATCCTTCATCTCCGCTTATATTGGCTAAATCTGAAGAAGTTATAAGGCAAAAAAAAAAAAAAGTCTCTCAAGGGTCACAGTTGCCCACCTCAGCTAAAAATCAGTTCTAACAATACATTAGGATGATTAAAAACTCTTGGTCATCCTGCTACGGTTGAACTACCACTCTATACAGCGTCAGCCATCAGGGACAATGGTGAGAAATGCTGTGGTTTGCAGTTCAACAACATCTGGAGAATGATTCAGTTCTTACCCTTGTATTATACCAGGCATGGGCAAAGCAAAGTCTATGGGCTGTATGTGGCCTCTGGTCACTACTTTTGTGGCTCCTGAAGCCAATCTCTCAAAGCTCTCCAGCTTTTCCACAATGTTTAAAAAAAAGGCAAAAGTTTTGGACATTTTCCCCCTGAAAACCATATGGAGATCCCTCCAAGTATAAAACACCCCTTATCTCACATAGAAATTCACTCAGAATCACCTATATTTTCATTGGATTTATCCTCAAAATGGCAACAGGAAGTGGCATGACATCACTTCTGGTCACAATTTTTTGAAAGACCAGACAAATAGAGATACTTGATATCAAAATGTGAGGGGTATGCAGCCAGTGCCTGTACTAACGGTATGCACAAGCCACAAGACTTAGTTTTAACCCTGCTCCATCAGTTTGGGAAACAAGTTGAATCGGCTGAGACTGTTTCTGATTTTACCCCTGCTCCCCACACTTGGTTCTTCTGGTTGTAAAATGGAAGTATGTATGATGTGTACCTTGAAATATTACCCCTCCCCACAAAAGTGGTCCAGGTCAAAAAATATAGCCCCTCTTGTTGTTCAAACATGCAAAAATGTACATGGACAAGTATGGAAAATTGATGATTAAGAAATGGGTTTTATTTATTCAATATTCTCTCTCTCTCTCTCTCTCCCCCCACCCCCCCTCTCTCTCACACACACACACACACACATGAATATTTCATATGCCTTGGAAACAACATGTGACCACGTGACCAATGGAGCTTTGGCAGACAGTCGTGAGAAAAAGAGTAATCACTTTAAAAATCAACCAAATCAGAGAAGCAGTTGTTTCTCATGGTGACATAAATGGAGAAGCAAAAATGTGTGTCTTTTCTTTACATTCAAGTTAGTTTTTTGGGAATAGTAGACTGCACTACAATGAATCTTTGCATAAAGTAGCATGGTAAGGCTTTTCATAACTTTTTTTCCCTTGCCTAGTATAGACAAAATGTGTTGTAGGTTCCTCTGAGATTTAAATTAATTTCAAAAAGAAAATTACTGCATTAATTTGTTTTCTTCAAATATAATTTAGAATTACTAATTCAGTAAGGCTTTTCCCAGATGCCTTTAATAAAACGATAGAGATGGGCTTATGAGAAGAATCTTAATTGTTCAGCATTCTGTTTCTGTTTGACTCATTTTAAACTTCCATTATTAACAAGTATGCTGCTGCTTCTAGACCATGGCACCTGATTCAAATGTCTGCTTTGGATTGTTGGTGATTTTTGTGGGGAGCAGGGGTGTCTGTCTGTTCTTAAAAGAGTCTTTTTTGCCCTTTGCCAACTGGCTGAACTTTGTGTTTGTGATCAAAAGTGTGACCATCCATGAGATTACATTCTTTCCTAGTATTTACTGGAAGGTAAAGCTTTTAATCATGTCTGACCTTGTAGGCCAGTTTTATTGATGCAAAATGATATGTTTCAACAGTGTATTTGTAGACTAGAGCTAATGGCTGAAGCCACTATATTCATTTCCTTTTAGCTTTTCTCTCTTTTGAGGAAGGTGCTGATCAAGTAAATGATCACCTCCACAAGAGAAAAGAATGAAGACCTCTTAACAGGACTTTATCATTATTGTTTTGATGATACTGTATTGCCTAGTTACCTGGGTAAGAAATAGAACAGGCTTTAGTCCTTAAATTGTTACAGAGTGCTATGATGCCTGGTTCCATTGTGGAGTTAGCTATTAAGGCAATCAAAATCTTATAATAGTGTTTGTAAAATACAAAATATTTTTCCTACATGAGTTAATATGGGTGGGACCAGCCTATTCATTAATTGCTGAGTAGGTTTTAATATTTTGTTATCATTTCCTTTATTATCTTCATAGACACACACACACACACACACACACAACACTTTCAAAATGTTATTTAGAAAACTTGCTCTCAGCTTAAGAAATCATGCTGATTATTTCTTTCTAAGCCAATTTTACAGCAACTGATTTAGTTATATTATCATTGCATCGTTCAATGGTCCTATAATTCTCTGGACTATATAGTTATAATTCTGTGGAACTACTACTATATAACTATACGGCCACTGTTATGACTCTATATTACAATACTATATAATATTGATTCTAGAATTACTATATATTATAGAATTATAATTGAATAGTACAGGGAGCTATATAGCCCTCTAGAAATACTACTTATCTTCCCTGATTAGTAGTATCTTTCATAGCTTTAGTGCTTGAACATCAACTTCATCACACTGGAAAATAACAATCACTAGTCTCCAGAGCAGAATTACATATGGTAACACTGTACCAGGTTCTATTTTTCTTTTTAATCTTGGTCACTCAACACAGTTCGCATATTAATACTCTGCATATACCTTCTGGAAAGAAAAGGTAATATTTTACTGATTTGTGGGTTTGCCCATCCAGACCCTTGTTCAAAGTCACATAGAGGAAATAGAGGTTAATCAGTGGCAGGGCTTGAAGTGTGTGTGGGGGGCAGGGCTACGGCACTAGGGCATGGCTGTGGTATGTGGGGGCATGATCAGTGCATGCAGGGGTGTGGTCAGGATGCACGGGGGCATGGCTACAGGCCAGAACACCCAAAAAACATTGCCACCCAGGGCAAACCGCACCTTCTGCACCCCTGTCCCTATGTGACTGGGGTTAATCTGTTTATTGAAAACTCAGGGATACCATGGAGGAAAGAACATGGGAGAGGAGAATACACACACACACACACACACACAGAGAGAGAAAGATTCCACTACAAGAGACATGAATATGTATTCCTACTCATAATCTGCATCTATTTTTTTTATTTTTATACCAGCTCCTCTTTATCACTTCCTCCCACTTTCGAAATGAAAACAACCCAACAAACTTGGATTTAAGCATGCGCTCAACTTTATTTAACTTAAACCAGTAGTCAACACTGAAAGTAGGAAGCTGTACTACATCTAACAGTGCATTCCCAGAGGTTATCACATAAGGACAATCTGAGAATGAAATCCCTTAGCTCCAAGCAATATATGAGGGAATGCATCCCTGTGTCCTGAATTCTCCAGTTGGAGACACAGACCATTAGAGAGTTGGTTAGCCCTGCCTGTTTCCCAAATTGCATGGCCAAAATGAGAGTCCTTTTTCAGAGAGTTAGGAGTACACTCTGAAGTGGACAAATCCTTAATCATGAGATGCCTCAATCATGTTCAGTGGGAAGCCCAATTGCACTATGGTCAATATAAGCTCCCCACTGGGAACCAACAGTGCTTTCAGCCTTGCTGTTCATGTACTGGTATGCCTTGTCTCACTTCTTGTGGCAAATGTCCCATTTCTTAATTTTCCACCGCACAATTTTAGACGAAGACGCAAGAACAAATTGGATCTAAAAACCCCCACCAAACATGAGAGACTGAAATTTTTCAAGATTATTATCACCCAAAAGAATTATAAGAACATGGGGAAGAAAGCTATGTTCAAAATAATGTTGATAATGGCCCCAGCACATGGAGTTCTTCCCCCAACCAGTCAGTTAAATCAAACCAACCAAGCTGGGTGCCCATTTTGGAACTGTTTGCTCTTCTTGAGCCCAGAAGATGGTTGAATACCTGCAGGTTGGTCTAGCTGACCAAACCTGGTGAAGGGAAAGAACAGTATTAACACCTGGACCAAAAGCAAAGTCCCAGAAAAAACATTGCAACAAAATATAGCTAAGGTTTGATATAGACTTTAATGTAGATCATTTCTACATGTCAATAAGTTTGACTTTTTCCCAAACCTATAGGAGCAGCAGTAGTTGAAGCATCCATTCTGCATGAATGTGTTCCAAATGGAGTAGGATTAAAGTCAGATTCAGACAAGGTGGAATGAGCAAAGAATCCACAGGAGAAAGACCAGATGATGTAGGGTAAAGCTTCATTCTTTACTCAGCAAACTGCTATACTTTCCTACTATAATTTGCCCAAGTTCCAGGTGCCTGAGCCAGCTGCAATATATTGGATCTCTAAGTTCAAGGCAAATATTATGTTCACATATTAATAATGTGGAGAATATTAAGAACATAAACCATTGCTGTGTTACCACATCAGAAGTGTGTAGCTGAGTCCCTATAGTTATGTGAACAGCTACCACAATAGGAAAGAAGTTGAGAAGGATCACGCCTAATAGTGGTTTCATGCTAAGTTGTAAGACAATATTCAGGACACCACCACGCTTGGGGAAAGCACTGGGCCAATAAAGCAGCAGTTCCACAAGCTGTTTCCATAGACTGGCTTCATCAAAGGATGGATTTCCGGCTTTTTTGAAAAGAGAAGTTCAAAATTAATCTGAATTTCCCTGAAGTCCATATGGTATGATATAGTATATTATAATATAATATGGTATAGTTTATATAATAAGTTAGGTGTTGTAAGTTGGGTATAGCAGCAATGTCTCTCCCAACTTTTCCTTCACAAGTCAGGCATCCTACAAACATGTGGTTTTATGCAAAACTGGTATGAATTGTTTTTGCCTTCCAACTCTATTTTGCCCAGACACTCCACCCCGCAACGTATTTCTGGAAACTTTTTATGTGTGTAAAAAAAATTTTTTTTACAGAAAACACAATTTCAATGCAAAAAAAAAGAAAAAATGTTTCCAGAAAAGTGTTTTGTGTGTGTGTGATTGCACAAGCCACCAATTTTACAGGAAAAAATGTTTTTGTGTTATTTCCCAAAATATTTTAGTAAGTGTGGAGAAACCCATTTTTCAGCCAGGAACCACCTGCAGCAAGTATTCTTTCCAGCGCTAATACTGTCTTTGCTTACCTTCCACTCACCTTATGTAGGACAAAGTGTTGTTGAAAGCCTTTCTTTCCCAATTCCTACACAAAATGGCCTGATTTTGCCAGTTGAACTAATGTATGGATTGGAGCATATATCTAAAATAGATTTTGCACTTTCTCTGAATGTTTCAATACAGTTATTCATAGTTTAAAGAAATTAAAGTACCTTTAAAGAATTATTTAAATATAATCAAATAACACTCAAGCATCTATTTAAACATCTGTTTTGAGGGATTTATATAAAATAATGAAATTAAGTGTGTAAAAAAATCAAAAATGGGATGGGCCAGAAACAGACCAATTTTCACATGTTGTTGCATGCTCTGAAGTCATTTCTGACTTATGGCAATCCTAAGGTGAACCTATCACTGGATTTCCTTGGCAATATTTGTTTGAAGGAGGTTTGCTTTTGTTTTCCTCTGAAGCTGAGAGAATATGACCTGCCCAAGGTTACCCAGTGGGTTTCCATGGCCAACCATGGTTTCCAGACTCATAGCCCAATGCTCAAACTTTTAATACTAACCTGGAAACTCACCCTAATTTTCTGGCTATTGCTGTAGAACACATAATATTGGGGAAATGTGGGTTTGGCTCATTGGTCGACATATAAAATGGCTTCAATGGGTGATTTTTTTAAAAAAAACAGGATACCAAGTTGATGAAGAGACTTGTATAATTATAAAGTGGATATGTTTAATCAATAAGTCCTGTCATATTTGGAAATCTAGCAATTGCAGAAAAATCATTTGGATGTTAACGCGTATCTGTTGTTCCATCAGGAATTCTATGCTTTCATGTATTTTAATTCTCCTCACCTGCAGATTATGGTGGCCGTACACAATGCTGCAACATAATTACCCCATCCTTCAATAACGCCAATAACATGCCTACAGCCAATTAGAGATCCCAAGCAAGTATTTGGAGGTGTGTATGACAGCACGGTGTAGTGGTTTGAACGTTGGACTACAACCCTGGTATCATGGGCTTCCAGGACCTAGACTCAGACTCAGAGTCTAGAGATAGCAGAATCTGCTGAGCCAGGCATAGGCTCTGGCACAGAGACTGTAATAGCAGAACCAATGGAGCAGACAGTACCGCCACCCACCCCAGAGACAGAACAAGGGGCAGTGCCAGCCCCAGCAGGGAGCCCTGCTCCTTCTGACACAGATAATGACTTACCAATACCCACCTTCACCCAGCATAGACACCAAAAGGGACTCCTACACCACTCCTAGTGAATTTATGCCAAACAACAATTAATCAAGCACCAGCTGCACTGAGCTCTGAACCTATAGGAACGGAGCCATTCCCCTCCAGAGTTTATCAGTGATTAACTGGTCATTTCTCCTGCCCTGCTTCTGTTTGTTTCCCTTTCCTGTTGTTCTTGCCTCTGACTTGTGTTTATATTGCCTGCTTCTGATTTATAGATCTTGCTGGGACCATTGTTTGCTTTTCATTTCTCAGACTGTTTCTTTGCTAAAGTAAACTGACTAATTACTTTGCTGCCCGAACCTCCTGGTGCGTGTGTTATCAGCTGCCTTTGGCTGATGGCCCAGACTGAGCATGGACACCTGGAGATCAAGGTTCGATTTCCCCCTCAGCCATGGAAACACACAGGGTGCATATCATACACTCTCAACCTCAGAAGAAGGTGAAAGCAAACCCCCTCCAAACAAATATTGCCCAAAAAAAACCCAGTGATAATTTCCCCTTAGGTCTTCACAAGTCAGAAATGACTTGAAGGCACACAACAAAAATGTGTGTTTCACTTACCAGTTAAAGAAGCAAAACATCACATAGCATTGGTTGAAGAGTCTTAAAAAAGACCTCCCCTAGGCAATCTGGCAAGATTCAAGGCAGTCAACACTCTGAATTGTTGCTGATAAAGCTGTGCCCTGAAGTATCAGACTCACCAAACTCAATACCACAGTTCTGAGTAGCCATGAAGGCTCTATATTCAAGGGAAAGATACACAAAGAGACAGTTTATATTCCTGTAAATCAGTACTAACGTAACATCCTGCAGTCTACCCACACCTAAATAGATTCCCCTGCTGTTCTATTCCTGAAAGCTATACCAACACAAATATTCATGATCAGTGCTGAAAGCATAGAAAGTCTTTAGCAGTTAACGTTAATCATGTTATTGACTCTCTGTCCTTACTTTTTCTACACATGTAAAGCACTGTTGAATCTGATGTAGGTCTGCCTGCTGCCAAGTAAAAATGAAACACATTGTGCACTAACTTGGAGAATATATAAGTGCTGATTTCAATTTATATATTCATTAATTTTACAAGTAATTAGTGGCTCTGGCTCTCCCCTGTTGACTACTTACTCTGGGAAGAGTATAGTCTTATATAAATAGGTATATCAGAGCTTTCCAAAGTTTTTCTGTTGATGACACACTTTTTCGACAAGCATCATTTCACAACACAATAATTCAGTAAGTAATTCAGTAAGTGGAGGCAGCTCCTCCACCTGGGGCTGGCCTGCCACTGCTGCCACCATCACCAAGGTATTCCCACCCTGGCCCACCACAGCAGTGGTACAGGCAGCTCCTCCAGCCATTATATTTGCATAACACACCTACACACTAACTTGTCATAACACACAGTTTGGAAAGCTCTGAGTTATATGGTAAGTGTGTGTCTGTACTCAAAACTTATGACATATTTTGCCCATAGAAGCTTGCATAAGTTTTCCAATCAACTAAACAATCAATGCTCTGTTGTGGGAAATTCAAGGACAGAGAAGGAGTTATGCTAGCTTGCCTACCTTGAAGAGAATGATCTGAAAAAGAAAGAATATTTGAAGAGGAAATGAGCCCCACAAGATGCTAAACATTTGTCTCAGTGACATAAGCTGGCAAAATGGCTATTGGAAGTACTTGCTTTAAAAGCTGTATGAGCAAAAATGTATATATGTACCTATACTACGTACATACGTATAATATTTCAAAAAAAAAGTAGTAGTAAGACTAGTAGTAATGAAAGCAGGTGTTCACCAAGAATTGCTTTGCCACTAGAGTCAATGTGAGGACCTTGTACTGAGCTAGCTAGGCAGGTTTCTAGTAAGAAGTTCATGGGGTTCTGACAAAAAAGCAGTTGGACATATAGGGTGAGGGGAGGTGATAAGATCTTAGCTCCTAGAGACAGCACTGTCTAAGAAGATAGGGACCTATCGCATCATGGTGTACTCAAAATTGAAATTATCCTAGGCATGAAGGGAGTTCTTGGCCCTGCTGTCAGACAAGAATGGTGCATCCTGAGGAAATCAGTACTGCAAATATCTAATCATAAAAATAGCACTGTCTTACATCACTGACAGAGTCTGCCTATACTGCAATTAATTCTACTGCCTGGCAGTCAAAGTGACCCAGATGTACACCTCCTGGAGTCAGAACTGCAGTCTTAACAATTCCAAGTAGCAAAACTGTGCCTTGTTTTTTTACAGTGGAGGTAACATTAAACTTGCAGAAAACAATTAGAAGATCCTGTGGTGTAAGGCTTTTGATGTTCCGTATCTATTATGTTCAATCCTTTACTTTTTATTTTGGGCAGCCAGACAGAAGGATGCATCTAATTGTCTCTTTTTAAAAATGATTTATGCCCTTTCAAATTTTCATACAAGCCATATAATACACCCAGGAAGGAACAAGTAATAGCAAGTAAATTCATCATTCTTAATCTAGAAAGAAAGACAATCAACTGAAAAAAAAATCAATTATCACATCAGGCTACCAAAATTATACATGGTGTTACTGAGAATCAAGAAGACCAAACATTACCAATACTCAGTGACACACGTATATGAGAACAAATGAAATATCAAATGAAACCATTTTTGTGGTGTAGATAAAGTATTATGCTCCAGGCTTCCTAGCTATTAGGTAGGATACAATTGTAGATGTCTGCTCATGGACTGGCGGAATCCACCAAAACCAGGATGTGCATAAACCTTCTTCTGTACTGCAACTGCCCATCTGACCCTAAAACCCAGCTGGGAAAACAACAAGAGCTCAGCTTTGAGCATCACACAGGACTGCATGGGAGGGAGAGGAGGAAGTTCTGCTGACACATCTCTTGCTGTTTTGGATCTAACCCACTGACATTTCATAGTGTGCAGCACTTGCCAAGCTATTTTTAAGATACTATTTGTAATTAACTTTCCAAGGACCCAAAAGAAGTTAGATACTGTTAGTTATATTTTAAAATAACTGTCATTTTTTCTAAAGTAAATAAAATTTCTGGTTTTTCAAAAGTTAAAAAAAAATCAGTTAGTTCCTGTAAGAAGCACATCTGAATTAGAGATGTAATTCTTCACTGATTTTTTTTCTCATGGAGAACAATATTTTTTAAAAATTTTCTCCTGTGAAAAAGTGTTTGAAAACTGTGTAGTCTTCAAAGACTATTCACAATTTGAGACTTATTCTGTACAAAATTACATAGGGATTTTATACAGAAAACAGCATTTTCAGTGGAGGAAATAGCATTTTCTAGTTTTTGGGCACTTTATGCTGTTTTCTGCAAAACTACTATGTATTAATTTTTCATCAAAAATGTTGCAAACTGTGAAGATAGTCATCAATCCAGGAGTCTTCTCATGAGGGTTACACAACACTCAAGGTGCATGTTTTTCAACCAATTTGTGAATATTCTCCTCATACCTAATCTGAATACTATAAGCTACAAGCAGTGCAAATCAAACTTTTCTCCAGTTTATTAACTCAGCATCATCAGGAAAGCCTGAGCCAGCAATGCTAATCAGTATTTGATCCTGGTGCTTTCTCCTCCAACATTTAGTGAGGTCGCGTGCCATAACTACAAACCTAACCAAAATTTTTTTAAAAAGTAACAGTTACACCATAAACCCTGTCCCTTGTTGAGTTATGGTTGCAATGCAACTTAGCTGTGTTTTCTTCTGGAGAAGAAAATAAATTACAAGTTAGCAGTTATGTGCCACTCATTGCAACTAGTTTTCTTTCTCAAGTATCTCACCATCACTTTCTACTTCAGCACTCAGCTGTTTCCATTTGCCTTCAAGGTTATTCTAAGAAAAGAAAAAGAACAAGCTATAACACTAATCATATGTGACATGGAGTCCATTCAGCAGTGCCAGACCTCTCTGGAATTTAGATTACCAAAGTGTCCAGAACCAACTAATGATAAACAAGCTTGGCTTAGAAATAGGCCATCAATGATTGAATAGTTTTAGAGAATTCCTAGGGAGGGGCAAGGTTGCTTTTTCAAAAGTTCTAGATCAGTCATAATGCTAGTTGGACATACTGCAGTTTGGACATACTGTTCCTTCTCCTTTATCCTTACAACAAGCTTATGATGTTAAGTTTGGGAAGGAGAGTGACTGGCCCAACTCCCCAATGAATTTCAGGCACTGAGTGGAAACTCAACAGTCTGTTATACAACAGTGGTTCCAGTGCAAGACTCTTATTCCACAACAGTTTCGATAAAGCAGAGGTGGGCAATTGTGCAGGGGTTAGGGGCCATTTTTCCATCCTGTGCCTGCCCAGAGAACTGCATTGACACATTTCAGCATAGCTGATATGATGCAGGATCACTTCAGTTCACCATGTTGGCTGATTTGTGACCCCATTTTTTTTAAAAAAAAAAACTATTTTTGTTTTGAGGAGGTTGAGGGAGGGGCTTCAGAGAATCAGAGGACGCGAACAACTGTGGTTTGGGCACATTTTTGCAGTGGCTGTTAATATTGCATCTAGTCTGTGATTGCTCTTGCAAGAAAAAGTGTTTAGCTAGTATGATCATTGTTTGGAATGGAATGCCTGACCTTTCCAAATAGAGAACTTATTTGAACATGCCTCTCTTGAATGTAGGAGACATTTCTTCTCTTACTGTATGTGGGAAACATGGCTAACTGTCACAGACATTATATATTACTGTTATACACTACTGCATAGACAGGTGTTCTGTTCTTCTGCCAGTGTAGCCATGTCATATGCAGAGAAGACAGCTGTAGCAACAAGAAAAAGATTGCTGGTTGTAGTGGCAGTGTTGAAAAGAGAGAGATAAAAAATAAGGAACAGGAGAGCAGGAGAATAGCCCAAGTTCCCTATTCTTTGAATGGGTGGCTTTGGGTGAGATGGGATACTTGGGCCCTTTTCGCACGGGCCTTTTCTCGCACGACAGCCCCGTGAGCCTCGCGGGAGTGTTGCTCCGCACGACGCACTCCCACTTCCACCGGGCTGACGGGGCTGAAGCGGCGCGAGTGCGGGTTTTTGATTTTCGCTTCCAAGCGAAAATCACCTGCGCTCGCGCAACGCTCCCGGCGCCCGCGCGCACTTACCTCTCGTGCGGAGTGTCCGGGAGCCGGCCGGGTCGCGCTTCCTTCCCTCCGCCCCTGCGGAAGGAAGGGACGGGGCGGGGCGCTCGCGCGACAGACGCGACAGGTCCTGCTTCTCGCGCGGGCGGACAGGACGAGCGCCTTTCTCGCGCGCGCGGGGGGGCAGACGGGACGAGCGCCTTTCTCTCTGGCGCGCGCGGGGGGGCGGACGGGACGAGCGCCTTTCTCTCGCGCGCAGGGGGGGCGGACGGGACAAGCGCCTTTCTCTCTCTCGCGCACGGGGGGCGGACGGGACGAGCGCCTTTCTCTCTCTCGCGCGCGGGGGGGCGGACAGGACGAGCGCCTTTCTCTCTCGCGCGCGCGGGCGGACGGGACGAGCGCCTTTCTCTCGCGCACGCGGGGGGCGGACGGGATGAGCGCCTTTCTCGCGCGTGGGGGGGATGGAGGGGACAGGCTCCTTTCTCGCGCGCGCGGGGGGGAATGGACGGACGCGCGAGCCGCCGCCGCCTCCGGGAGGCTGCCGCTTCCCCGCTCATTCCTTCGCCTGCAGAAGGAAGGAGGGGGAAGCGGCAGCCTCCCGGAGAAGGCTTCTTGCGCGAGCCGCCCTCCCCCGCTCGCGCGAGAAGACTTAATGCGAAAAGGGCCTTGGAGCCAAGGTGTTCAGGGGATGGCTGCTTGGATAACTGTCTCTTTCATGTGACAAGTTATTGACTCTCCCAGAGCACCTTGCCTCCCCAGTGGTTTAGAGACAGCTGCCTCCTTTTTCCATTTCTGCCCAGCAGAGTCTTGGGCTAGTATTTTACCACTGTAGGATCTCAGACCTTGCTTCCTTTTTCCTGTGCCTTTCAATGTGGGCTGATCTGTCCTGGTACCTTAGTTGCTGAGCTGAGTTTCATAGTAGGCATTTGTGTCAAGAGTCCCAAGAAGAGCTGCCTGTTAGATTTCTAAACAGAGTTCCTATATGCATTCTGAGGACAGATGGACTTGGTCAGCATGCCCATTTTGTTTGGAAAAATATTTCTTTGCCATAATTTCTATAAATGTGCATGGCATGACATTAGAGAGATTCATTCCCATGCCACACACAGTTGAGTGCTATGACTAGGTGATGAATCTTTTGAAATTGTAAGTTCTTCCATGGCAATGCAGTGAATGGGATTGGAGGTAGGAACAGCTGGTTATTTCTAACTTCTGCCACTTACCATTTAAATTTTGGGGAAGAAAGTTCCTTGCACGAGCTCTGTGTCTGTTGCCAAGTCCTACCTCAAGAAACATGAATTACTTTCAAAAATAATAAGAGGATTTAGCATGAGGTCATTCCTTTTTCATTCCTCCCACATGTCCATCCTATTTTAGCATATCTTTACCTATGGACCACTAGCATATCAATGAACTCCATCAGCACATGGCAAAATTGTATGTGCCCATTTTGTTTAACTGTGCACATTTTATTGTACATATCTGATTTAGTTTTTTCACATTTGTTCGTTAAGAGACTTAGGACAGACCTAACTAAGATAGTCTTAAAAACAGAACTTTCTCTTATTTTTTTATGAGTGATATTATTTCAGCCTCTGCACTTTGATATACTTAAATGCAGTTTTGTGCTATCAGCTGTTAGCAAATTTTTATTTTCAGAATATGAGAAATTGTGACACACCCAAAACCCCATGCAATAACAAATTATGCAACATTATTTTCTATTTGTTATTTTCTCTGTTACTATGGGAGAATTGCCTCACTTCATCTATGGGTTTTGGATATTGATCATAGGATATTATATGCTTCGTTGAAGATTCTCCTATGATATCTTCAGAATGATCTCTTCCACAGAACTTGGAGAAAGCTGTATTAATTTGTGTGTGTGTGTGTGTTCAGATTTCCCCCTTGACTCTGTGCAAACATTGATTCCCACTTACTAACAATTTATAATCATTGCTAAGATCATACCATGCTACCTACTGCTGAAATTTAGACATACTGGCCCAATGTAAGATTCAAATTACTTCCAAACCAATGAAATAAATTTAGAATGTAAATCAGAATGTAAATCAAGCAGCCAAAGTGCTGCATATAAAGAGAGGTTGTATGTTTATAGGCTATTGCAACATAAGCAACCAAAGTTCATGATTTCTTCTGCTGATAGTGAAAATATTTTCTTTGATCAAATTTGTAGCATATTAATCTTAGATACCTTTTTGAATGTCCAATCCTGACAGTCACATTTAATACTCAAACCATACGAATTATTTTATTCTTTCCTTTTCAATTGTAAGTGACAATACAGTGGTGCAAAATACAAGTCCATGCTTTCTGAAGGCTTTCCAGGATAATGTGTAAACAATCAATTTTTTTTTTCAAGGAGATTATTAGCTCTGAGTAGCACAAAAATAATGTAACACATTGAGATTGCAATCCTATGCATATATCTGAACAAACATGCATAAAATTACACTCCTATGAATCTAGATATTTGGTCTTAATTGCTTTCCTGGGAAACCATACTTGCTCATCAGTTGGCATAAATAACCAAATGGACACACAGGGATAATGGTAATCAGTTTTGGATAAAAATAACTGCTTTTTTAAAGTGCTGGAGATGGTAAATAGGGACTGATAGCTTTTATAATTACTGACTAGCAAAAGAGTTGTGATGTGCTTATAAGATTGTGAAAGTCTGGTCTGTACAGTGATTTTTTTCATGTTATGGGCTTTCAACAGGCACCCTGGGAGGGGCAATCAGGAATGTTCCCAGGATATGTGCAGGCCATATATATCAGCAGAGCTCAAAGCAACTAGAAACAATACCATTTGATTTCAGTAGTAATTATTATTAGAAACATTCTCCTTCAATTTAAATTTGAAATGGTTTTATTTATGTCCTTTTCTTAATAAACCATCTAAGCAAAAAAAAAAAAAAAAACCTTTTGCAGCAGGTTCTTTCCAATAAATATTTTAGTTCATACTCATTGTTTGGTTTCCCTTGTGTATGGTAGTGCATTTATTTTGAAATTATAAGTACAAATTTCACCTTAGAATGCAATTATACAAGCTTGCTTACAGGCACTATCTTTTTACTGATTAGTCCTATTATCTTTCATGAAATATCTTCTCACAAGGATATGTAGAAGTATCCCATGGAGAAATTTAAAGCCTCAGAAGAATAATTTCCTCAAACACATTAAAATGGTCAGGGAAATTTTCCCTTCCTTATTGTTCCAGGAAGTACACAGTATAGAATTCAGAAGAAGAGTTTCTTTGCAGAGTAGACACCAAGTATGAGTCATACACATATAGCTGAACTTGATTTGGCCCTTTGTTAAATAGAACTTTGCTCTTTTACCTCTCAATACAGGGATCACCCCTTATCGATGGTTTCACTTTCCGCAATTTCAGCTACTTGCAATCAGTGGCCATCTGAAAATATTAAATGGAGAACACCCATGCAGCCTGTGCCACCTGCTCCTTGCTTGCCTACCTGCCCATCTGGCTGCTCCCACTTTAACTGCCCCTGCACCAACACAACCACAGAAAATGGCTCTGGTGTCACCAGAAGTAGCCCTGTAGCTCTGTAGGGACCTTAGACTGGGCAAGGAATACTCAGAGGTGGGTTTACCAGTTCCTTCCTCTGAAATATAGCCAGGAACATCTGGTATTCATTGGTAGTCTCCAATCCAAGTACTAACCATATAATCATAGAATCACAGAGTTGGAAGAGACCACAGGGGCCATCCAGTCCAGTGCAGGAACACACATCAAAGTACTCCTGGCAGATGGCCAACCATCTACCTCCAAAGAAGGAGACTCCACCACACTCTGAGACAGCATATCCCACTGCGAAACAGCTCTGACCATTAAGTTCTTCCTGAGGTTCAGGTGGAATCTCCTTTCCTGCAGTTTGAATCCATTGCTCCTTGTCCTAGTCTCTGGAGCAGCGGAAAACAAACCCACTCCCTCCTCAATATGACATGAAAACCAGAGTTGTCCCTGCTTAGCTTCCAAGATCAGACAGGATCTCATGCCTTTACATACCAGCAATTGTTTCACAACTGTGAACAATTTGCACAGTTGTGTAAATTAAAGCATGCTTCAGTTAGTATTTAATTTTCTGAACCTCAACTGTATTAAAAAGAACCTTCTACTTTTTCTTCGCAAGATAAATCAGACAGAGAGAATATGCAGACTAGTAAAGTAAAAAAGCTATTCATTACCAAAATCCTGTTTATGCAATGTTTAATAAGCTAATTCAGAATAAGTCCAAACTGAAATCAGTTGAAGTCATATTTATCATATCATTCAGTTTGAATCATGGGGATCTTGCTTACAATGAAACACATCCACAGTGAAAAAAGGCATCTCACTTATTTTTGCAGATATATCAAGCTTTCTAAGCATTTCAATATTCCTTTTTTGTTGAGAAAGTGATACTGGTTTTAGTGACTTGTCAGAGATCACAAATTGCTGTGCTTCAATACTTCACACTGGATGCTCATTTGGCCTTTTGCATTTCCCCCTTTGGAAAATACAAAGTTCTGGCATGGCTCTAGTATACCTTAACGGCTCCTACCTTTCTGGAAAACCCAAACATTCATTGTAGAGGTATGAATGAGAGGTTACATATCCATGATTTTTTTTAAAGAAAATTGTGGAATCAACCATTACCACTTAAATCTATGTAGGGGAAAAGTCCTACCCACAGTAGTGTATATGTAATTTTCCCTTGAGGTATGAAGACTCAGATATTTGCAATGTTCTCTGTTCTCTCATTTGAAGTTTTTTCAAAGATCTGGCAATGGCATTTCCCTTGGTTGTTTTGACTGTACTGCCTCTTATGTTTAAAAACTAGTTAAACTAATAGCCTTAGTTCTTTATGCTAGAACCAGCAGTACTCATTCTATCTATAACCCTTTATGAAGAGTTTTCATAATATCACCTTTGAACAGGACTGGAAATGAAGAATTTCATGAGAATTGGCTGTCTACTATGATAGTTAATGTTGCCCATCACTTTAATTATATTTCATATCCAATAATGAACACCTCTAATAACATTTAATTCAAATCTTGATAGAGAGTACAAAATTGCATGTTGAGAGAATTCATTAGAAGTTTTAAAAGTAGGGTGAGAAAAGGTGCCACGGAGAATGTATGTGACATATTTGTAGAGCTGTTTAAATCAGAACTGTAAACTATTAAAAAAAAAAAAATCACAAGGGATGTAGAATTAAGAAAATAAGTTTGATGAAGGCAGATACCATTGGGCACTAATTGCGAAAAACCTGTTGATACCTAGTTTGTGCACTGAGTATTGGGATGAAAGCAATAACAACCTACACAGCTATGAAATATGAGCTTGCTTATCATTTAAGCATGTATCTGCCAATATGGTAGTCCATACATTAGTTTGTTTGGTGAATTAGCAGCTGGATTAGAATATTAACGAATTTATTGTTTTTTTTTTGATAGGGTCTATACTCTTTTCATTGTTGACTATGCAGAAAATATATTTTTCTTATTTATTTATTTATTCATATTGCAAAGTATGTTCCTAGGTTGGATCACTGGCCTATATATTCCAGGGTCTGATTCATTCCTCATGTGTTGCAACACGTCAGCTAATATTCTAAGTCATTAACAGATTCATTTTTATTTTAGCTCCTGGAGCTTTTTAGCACACTTGTAGATACTGAACATTTTTCTTATTGAACTTTCTTTTGGTATTCTGGAGGCATTATTTAAAAAATTACAAATATAAAACAATAATGTTTTTATCCATAGATTTTGAAAGGGTGGCAAGCTATCTTTTAAAGTGGGGATAATCAATGCTCAGATGTTTAAATATTAGGGGACTTCATTAGACCACAAGCAGATCTTTGATGGCCACACACACTGCTGCATCCTCTGCAAAAAAAGAAAAAGAAAGAAAGAAAGAAAGAAAGAAAGAAAGAAAGAGAAGAAAAGAAAAGAAAAGACTTTTGCTTCGAAAGACCATCTATGGGGCATGGGGACATTTTCAACATGGGCCACCCTGGACCATTTCAAGCTCAGGATAGACTTTTTTAAATAAGAGGAAATGATCAGAAATCACTTCATGTTCACTTTCTATTTTTAAAAAGGCTTCTTCTCAGCCTAAAATTGCAAAATGCACATAAATCCCCTAAGATGGCATTTGGGGACATTTTAGGGCAGATTTTTTTAAAATTGAAAAAGTGAGGGGAGAATCAAACCTAGGATAAGAGGGGGCCACACTTTTCCCACTCCTGATCTGCTGTCTTCACTGATCAGCACTAATTAGCATAGCTAGGAGTGAATAATGCTAAGAATTGCAGTCCAAGAACATCTGAAGGACTGTACTTTATGTTGGTGTTGACTGCCATCAAGTCAACTTTGAGTTCTGGCAACCCTATGAATGAAAGACTTCCATGTCTCCATGTTAACCGCCTGGCTCAGGTCTTGCAGTCTCAGGGTCAAGCATCATTTATTAGTTTATCTATAATGCAATTTTCCTTTTTTTACTAGTGCCTTCTACTTCACCAAGCATCATTGTCTTTTATAATGAGCCATGTTGTCTCATGATATTTCCAAAGTACAAGAGTCTCAGTTTACTTATCTTGGTTTGTAAGCAGAGTTCCGGCTTGATTTGCTCTAGGACCTATTTATTACATTCTGTGGTATCTGCAGAACTCTCCCACAGCACCATATTTCAAATGAGTTGATTCACTTCCTATCTGCTTTTTTCACTGTCTAGATTTCACAACCATACAGAGAAAATGGAAATATAGTGTCATGGAAACCCTCACTTTGGTACTCAGCGATATATCTTTTACATTTGAGGAACTTGTCTAATTCCTTCATAGCTTCATAGAAGTCCTAGTCTTCTGATTTCTTGACAGCAAACTCTATTTTGGAATAATGAATGAGCCAAAGTATAGGAAATCTCTAACTATTTCAATGCCTTCATCATCTACTTTGAAATTATGTAAATTATCTGTGGTCATTATTTTTGTTTTCTTAATGTTGAACTGTAAACTTGCCTTTTCACTTTCTTCCTTGAATTTCTTTGGTAAACATTCCAAGTCTTTGCTCTTTCCTGACCAACAATGGAATTACAAGACCAGACATAGATATTTAACCCAATAAAGGGTTACTTTATTTAATCTACAACCTTTTAAAACTGTGTTAAACCTGGAAAAGACCAAGGCAGAAGGAAACAATGCAGGATCAGTGAAGCAGGTGTTACTCCTTGACTTCCTCCTCAGCCTTCCCTTGGGTGAACCACCCCCACTATCTGCCAAGTGACATATTATTTAAGGACTTCTCCTTAACCAATTGTCAAATTCCACCATATGCAGTATGTGCAGACAAAAATAGACAGATACAAGGGAAAATTCTTACCCAGGTTGAAAGCAGCCAGTAAAGCTCATGCTGTATTAGAGATGGGAGAGTGGGTCAAGTTTAACTGCCAAAAGATAACATGAAGAGACTCCCGCCACCCCGCCACCCCACCCATTGACCAATCAGGCTGTATAGTGGACCATCCTTTTTTGTGGAAGTCGGAGAGCAAGCAAAAGTGGGAAAAAACATTAATGTAAATAAACATTGTGATTTCTATTTTTTTTAAAAAATGAATGAACACTTCTCTAGGAATCTCTAGGTTCTCCAACTGACTCTATGGGTCAAATCTGAATGGATTCTGTTTCTGTAGCTCTTTAGGTCTGTTTGTATTCTATCTGTTTCTGGTGATTTATTTCTCTCAAACACTTTGAGTGCAGCTCCCACTTCACTTTATAAAAGTTTTTGTTCATCTTCAAATAATTCTTCCCTAAATTAATCTATCATTCTTTCTTCTCTTTTATATAGCTCTGTAATGCATTGTTTACATCATCTTTTTTGTTTCTTCTTGATCTTGTAATGTGTCCTCTTGCTTGTCACAGAGCACCTCAATTCTTCATTTATATTTTTTTTATTTCTTTGATCTTGTGGAAGAGGTCTCTTCTACTGCCTTTTTTGTTGTCATCTTCTCTCTCTCTTTTTTTAAATTAATTATTCCCGTAGATCTCAGTGCCCCTGAGCACAAGTCACTGAACAGTTGCGTTCAGGGTTCTGAACCTATTTCTGTCCCTTTTTACTGTTGCTTCCTGTCTGTCCTTAACTGCTTGAAAAATCTCGTCTGTCATTCAATGAAGCTCTTTAAATTCTACCGGGATTCTCTTTAGATTGTTTTCTGGCATACTGATTAATATAGTGTTCTTATTGAACTTTACTCCAGTTTTTAATGTTAGCAGTGCATGGTCTGTGCTACAGTCTGCTCCTGGTCACTCTCCTGCTTCATTTCTTGATCCTAAGCCAAATTCTCCAACAATATTTGGTTCTTCTCTATTTCTTACTTTTGTGTTCCAGTCCCCTATGATTATCACCCTTACCTGTTTTAGTGTATGATCAATATTCTCTTGGACTCTAGTGTATAACCTTTACTTTTCTTTCTCTTTAGTTAGAGCATAAACCTGGATTATGGCTATACTGGTGGATTATCCCAGAAGCCTCATTGATACTATTTGCTCTGTCTTACTTTTGCTACATTTCCATTTACTGTTAATGCCGCTCTGTTTCTTCTTCATCTGCCCTTGGATTCTGGAAAAAGCAGCCATCCACATATCCTGTGTAGCCTTAGGGTAGAGGCTAGAAAGAATGTCCTTCCAGATGTTTTGGGCTTCCAGGAGCCACAATCTGTTGCCATTGTTCATGGTGGCTCAGCTGATGTTGAAAACAAAATATTCCCCACCTTATATTGGTAGAAGTCCCATAGCTTGGAAATGCAGCATGTGATTTGTATCCAAATGCTTCTAGAATTTATTTCTAGTATTTATAATGGGGTTAAACTCTGGTGAGGCATTGCTAAGATAGAGAAGACTTCTCCTACCTTGCATTCTCCAGAGATTTTAGATTATCAATTCCCTAGGTATCTGAGCACTAAACTGGGCTAATGGGTGTGGCAAAACAATAATTAGAATTATAATGTCTCATAACATTAACTTAATTATAATTCACTTATAAGAGAACCATATGCCAACAATTAAGCTTAATAGTTTATATCGAGACAAATGGGAAACAATCTATTTAAAAAAAACTGATTCCTTTGGAGGATAAGCAGCAAAGGTAACCTTAAGTTTCAGTGTTCAAAGTGATTTTCAACACTAACTTTCCCTCAGTGGAGCCCCAGTGGCGCAATGTTTAAATGCCAGTACTGCAACCACAAGGTTGTGATTTCGATCCTCCCGGGCTCCAGGTTGACTTCCATCCTTCACAGGTCAGTAAAATGAGTACCCAGCTTGTTGGGGGCAATCAGCTAACACGTTGTAAACTGCTTAGAGAGCATTTAGCTGATAAGCGGTATAGAAATACACATGCTATTGCTATTGCTGTCTTACAGAAACAGTATTACCCCCCGCCCCCAGAAAAAATAGTCACTATTAACAAAAAGATAGCCACTCACATCACACTCAAGCAAAAACAGGGAAAATGAGCTTTTTTTTTTTTTTTAGTTAGATCATTGATCAATGTATCCCAGTATAGTTGGGTCTAATTGGCAGCAACTTCAAGGTTTTCAGGCAGAGTGCTTTAATTGCCCGAGTACTAACCAGATCTGATTTTGCTTTGCTTCCAAAATCAGACAAGATCAGATGTTTGCAGAATGATAGGGCAGTACAAGATGCACAATGTAGCCTGACCCCCAAAAACATTTTCATTTCATTGATCACATTACTTAATGAAAAGAGTAGTTGTAACCCAACTCTGCAACTTTTGAACCAATGTCTCTAATCATTCTACTTTCGTGATGCTTGGTTGTGTGCGAGACCAATCTAATACCCCGGTATCCCAGGGACATAAAAATCTAAGTTCTTCAGTGAGTCAACAGAATCCACTTAACCTTTTCTCAGCAGGATCAACACCTGCTAACAGCATGGGGTACAACAGCTGGCCTGTTACAGTTTGCTCTAATGGTGACTAATTTTTGGTACTACTGTTTTTGTAAGTAGGGGGAATTTCTTGCTGCTGAAAATCACCTTGTTCCAAGTGTGGTTCCTGTAGGAATCACTCCCACTGAGGAAATGTAGTTACTTTTGCTATTTCTGCATCCAAAGAAGTCAGAAATTCTTCTGGAGTATCAGTCACCACTCATTTTCACAGTGCAGAAAAATAGATTGTTTCCTATATGTAACATGCCACACACTGAACTGTCAGGGGCTTTGTGTGTTAATTTCCTCAACACAAGACAGAAGATGCTGAATTGCTTAGTTCTGCCTATCTTTAACTGTCATATCACTTTCCAAAAGTTTGTTCCTTCACCTCTGGATATTTCACATGTTGATTGTTCCAAAACCAAAATGTTCCAAAATGTTAACTATGTGAACTCAGAGGGTGGGAAAAAAATACCATTGACACATTTTGGTTCTACCTTATTTCTCACATATTTGAATTATAGCAAAATGCTTAGTGCTGTCATTTTTGTCAACATTGTATTGTACACAGAAAATCAAATGGATCAGTTTGAATGCACTTGGATAATAGCTTACAAATCTGCATATTCATTATTCTGAATAAATTCCCTGTGTTTTGGTCTGCTACTGACAAGAGCTTTCAGACTAAGCTACAGATAATGAATAAAGGTAAAGGAGATGTATCAGTGGATAGGTTCTTTCATTTTTATGTGAAGGCTTAAAACTAAATGGTGCAATGCTGACTCTGTATGAATTTAGTTCAAAGTACCTCTGTCTTCTATGTATGAAATTCATTTCCATAGGATATAATGATGTCTTAGATAGCTTTAGCTGAATTAGACAAAATAATGGAGTATAAGGATATCAATGGTTATTAGTCATGATGGCTATATATATCCCCTAGTTTTTGCACCACTATACCAAATGCCAGCTTCTGGGAAGCAACACTAAGAGATGCTGTTGCCTTGTTCTGTTTATGGGCCTCTGGTTATAGATCTCTGGTTGACCAGCATGGGAAACAGGAAGCTAGATTAGATAGAAAACCTAGGCTATTTCTGTACTACACTGTTATAGTGCTATTATCCCACTTTTAACACCCTGTAGAATTCTGGAGTTTGTAGTTTGCTGAAGCCAAAAAGCTCTCTGCCTGAGAATTCTAAATGTCCCTCCCTAAACTGCAAACTGCAGGATTCCACAGGATGTTGAAAGTGGAATAATAGCACTATAACAGTGCAATGTGGAAATGGCCCTCGATTGTTCCGTTCCTTGATTCCCCATGGAGATCTGCAGTGAAAGCAGGCACTCTGTTTCAGGGTGGTGGTAGTGATGGTGAATGTTCTTTCTTTATTACTGTTCAGATAATGTTTTTCTCAGCACTTTGGTTAAGGGTGTATTCTCTTTTTCCAAAACAGTTTGGCATCAGGTTGTCAAATGACATACTGAGAAAGCAAATCTCTGCTCCCTTTGGAAGGTCCAGGATGTCATTAAGCCATTATTACTTTTAAGGCCCCCATGTTTAATGTTTTGAAACCCACTTCTTTGCCCTTTGACACATGCTGTCACCAATCCTCAGTGAGATACTATGATCACCTCTGCATCATCCGTTATGAGGTACTTCATGCTGATTTCCTGAAGATTTTCATCACTGAGACATTATTGATTGTAGAGGTCATAACTTTTGGCATAGTGTATGTGACCCCAGCTATGTCTGATAGTCTGAAAACACATTTCAGTTAGATGAAGTTATTCTCCAAAATGGTCTTCTATAATTCTCAAAATAACTTGTCATTATGCCAGGAGCAAATATTGCTATTCTATCTCCCACTTAACAAAAATGGTGGAAACTGAATGGCCACTGGATTATCATTTTATACAGATTGCATTATTTCTTTTGCTGGGCAGCGACATTGGAAACAACTAATTAAAATATTCTCTAATGAAAGGAGGAATTTTGCTTAAATTTGTTTTAAGTTAATTGAATTAAGTTATAATTTGAACATTGGGTAGTAAGGACAGATTGAACAGAGCTGGGCTTTTTTGTACTCAAGTTGTCCTCCTGTGTAGTATACTGGGCACTAGAGGCTCCTAATTTTTTCCTAGGAAACTGAATTTTGAGGCTCTTAACCCTGAGACTTAAACTGAGATCCACATGTGATTCAGTGGGATGAGAAGCAAATCAAATTATAAGGAAGAGAGAAAGGAAAAGCAACAGAAGATAATTTAACATCGAATTAATAGTCAAAAATCCCCCTATTCTAATTTAAATGCAATTGAATTAGATGTTTTTGCTCATTAATGATTAAATTAACATGTCAAATCATTTTCTGCTAACTTTTATATCTGAGAGAGTGGTGCACCTTCAGCTTTTCAGCTGTCTCAGAGTAAAATTAACTCCAGCCAGAATGACCAACTGAAAGCGATGGGGGCATCCAATTATAGTCCAACTATACCTCAGGGAGGACAGGTTCCCTGTATTATTTTCCACAAGAAAATGCTGTTTCCTGTGCAGAAAATGCTGTTTTCTGTGCAAAACAACCATGCGTGAATTTTGCGCATAAGGCATCTTGAACTACAACAATTCTTGTCAATCTAGGATTCTTCAGGGTTCCTTCACACTTGAAAAACATTTTCAAATATTTTTGAATATTCTTTCCATCCCCTACATACTCCATTAGTGTAGCTTATCTAGTTCACATTATGAAGTGTATAGCAGATTCACAGATGTGCCTATTGTGTACCTTTCCCCCTTGGGTGCTTTTAAAATAAGCAGCATCACCTTATTGTACTTATTGTGAACCCTCTTGCAACACTGGGAACATCCTTGCATACAACTAAATCATTACCCCATATTCAATCCCCAGTGTGACTGTGAGGACAAAACAGGGCCTGAGGAGAGGACAGAAACAGGAGAGAAAGCATTGGTGGCTTTGGATGATTGGGTATATGAGATAGGGTCGAATGAAGAATTTCCACATCACTGGCTGCTTTTTGTCCAGAGACTTCTTAGATAAATTAAATATGCTACACAGGGGTTTCTCTATTGCATAGGCCACCTGGAGTTGGATTGAAAATACGAACCTTAATATTAAGTATGAATCTTCCACAGAACCACAGTGTGATTGTTTCTATGAAAAATTAGAGAGGCCACTAATGGAAGGGCAGAGTGTTCTGACACTACCAAATCTAGGGTAGGGGGCGGGAATCAAAGTTTTCCAAAAAGCATTCAGTCCTTAGTGTACTCAAGAATTTTCTTCTGAGGGTTAGAGAAAGTAATAAAAAAGAATCTTTCTAGGGCTGTATAAGTTCATTTTGAAGGCACCTAATGATCTTAACATTTATGTCAGTTTCCCCTCTCCCAATCTTGAAACTCAAAATTAAGGTCATTAATTTTGGATGTCAAGTAAGAACAAGCACATCTGTCAGTTGCTGTAGATAATTATGTCCTTTGTGTTTTTCACCTCTAGATTCCTAGCATATTTCTTGAAAGAAATCTTGATGCCTTTTCAGTGTTGTCCTTTCTTTCACCTTTGTATTCTCATGTGCAAGGTTATGTAGCTGAAGTGTACATTTCTTCTGCTAGTGGGTTTTTTGGGGGGAGGGGAACTCTCCTCACAAATCATAGGAATTTTTGTGGAAATAGTTTTATAGAGCACCTCTCAGTATATCAACTGAATTTATTTTTGCTTTTTCACATGTTAATATGGACAGCTCTTGATTAGGGGCTTTTATATTTCTGGCTGTTTAGTACCCAAGGACTTTCTTACAGGTGAATTAGACATAGTTTTGCCACTGACTAAATAAGGCACTATTTGTTTCTAAGATCCAATTATTTATGTTTATTTTATAGTACTCAAAAACTCCAGCTGGCTTCAATAGAAGTAAACTACAGTACTTACAAATAACTTTCAATCACAATATACATTTGTTTCTCATTAGTGATATTCTTTATTTAGTTTTGTTTTTAGGAAAGTTTGACATTGCATGGTTTGAACTTGCATATACAAAAAGTATACAATACAAATTGCTGAATAAATGCCACAGATGTGAGTTTGGACTTTTAGCATTACTGTTAGATCGGTCCCAAGGTATTTTCTTGACCAAGAAGGCACAATAAATGTCACACATACTACCTGAACCCAAAGGAATTCTCAAATCAAGATGCAAGGTATTAAAATTCACCCAAGTTATTTTGGCACCTGAGACAGAAAGCTCCACAAGGACCTCTTCCTACTAGTAAATACATATTCAATACTAACAGTTATTTATTGGCCTTTTGATGACCTCTAAAATTGCTATGTAAGGTGGTCGCCTCATTTTGCTTAATGGCTACCCTGATTATTGTACAATGTTCTCTGTCAAACACACGTAGAGCTGGCTTTCTTAGTTGTTCTGCCTTACTGTTGAGCAGGTGGCCTTGTGTTCTGTTTTTGTTATTTTTTTGTACCTAGGCACAAATATGTCCATTCTTTGTCTTCATTTTGTTAATTTGCAATTGTACAACCAGCTAGGCTACTCCTTCTTCTTCCCTGTTTAAATTACAGTCTGGCTTACTATTTACAATGTACATGGTGTCTTGTACTACAAGTTGCCCTTTAGGAAAGTTACAATTTAGTTTAACCTGCTGCTGCATTCAGGCTACTTATTCAAAATGGCAAAGCGGTTCAATCATGAAAATGAAAATCATGGCTCTTTCTGGCATCCCTTCCTTTTGATTCTTTTTTGGTAAATTATTGTACTTTGATACTTTTTACTAATGTGTGTGTGTGTGCACGCGCACACACACATATAGGTACATAGTGTGCAAACTGATGCTTGGCACTGGTTTTTATTTGGCAGAAGAAAATGTCATGGGACAAAAACATATAGCTTACTATTCCTATCAACCCCAGTGGGTATATCTCTGGAAGATATAGAATGGAGAGAAGGACAAATGTTCCCCACTTATGTGCTAAATCATTATGTTTAGGTAAGTGTGTACAGCCATTACCAGATCTTTTGTTTAGTTCTATGGGGAATTCTCATTGAGTAATGGCCATACTAGCTGGTAATTTCTAGTTTTACAATAATAATAGTTTTAGAATAACAAAACTTGTGGTTTAATAAATGTTATCTAAGGAATTTGTGATGTTAACATGTATTTGACATTCAAGACAGCGTGTGATTGTTACATTTCCTGATTTTTTTAAATAAAAAAGAGCCTGTGAGGAACGTATGAATAGATAAAACTATTTTGAGAAATTTACTTTTGACATTTGAAGAACATTTATTTTCCTGAAATTGCTATACAAAATGAATAAAAAGACAGGTTGGATTCACACAAAAATTACTTGGTACTTATCTGCCTAGAAATAGCAAAATTGGGATTCCTTGCCTTAAAACTTAACAAAATAGAACAGCATAAAGGATGCTTTATACATGGACACATTTGTTAGATAACAGAGTCACTCTAAGCAATTTTTTATATAATGCAGTTATTCATTCTTTGCCCTTGTATGGCTTGATGTATGATTTAAAAATCAAATGGTAGTATTTGGCAAGGGAAAAAATCAATCTTTTAATGCTTCCTGAATAAACAAACAGATATGATAATTTGTGAGTCATTTGTGTCTCTTTAGGTCACGGGCGTGGCAAAAAGAGACTACCCTTAAGGCTGGCCTGAGGGCTATGACCTCACTTTAATGCATGGGATTGGGGAGCAATTCTTCAGGTTTTCCCTCATCAACAAACCAGTTGAGAGCAACCTACATGTTAGGTTTTTCTTTGGGGCTCAGGTGTTTGCCTAGAGAAAGTGTTACCAAGCCGAATACCCCCACACTTTGATATGTTTTAATTGGTGAAACATGAGTTAATTGGCAAGATGTATTAATCAGCACTGATATAAAATGTACCTTGATGTGAGAGTATGGCCAAGGTGGACAACAGGAAGATGATGGCTGAACACATGTACTGCAAAGTAGGTCAGAGATCCCCTCTAGGTGTAGCCACATAGTCAGGAAATCATCGGGTAACTCCAGAGACAATAGACTTAAGCTAAGCTGCAATGACTCTGCTCTCAAACAATAGCAATGGGGAAAGTCCCACAAAGCCACTGATTGTTTCAAACTTTCTTCCCATCAATCTGTGCATAGCTCCATTGTCCCCACATTTGTCCAACCATTACAGAGCTATCACAATGCCCATTAACTCTTTGTCCTCTAATGCTAAAATTATTAGCTCAATCTGGACCTCATTGTCCACCCTGGAAACTCCATTGTTTACTCGCCCAGAGAGCCATTTACGCCCATACTCTCCAGGTAGAAACTAGGTATAAAAACCCCTGTTTTTGAGCAGCTAGCTTGCAGTACCTCACTTTCTGGTAGCCTTGCTGTTGCTCTGATTCCCAAATGAGTACTGTCTTTAGGCACGAATCTAAACCACCTCGCTGTTTCTTCGCTGCTCTCTAAATCAGTAATTATCATCCTCATCACCTTGAAACCTTGCTATTAACAACTTTCCTCTCTTTCTCCTTCAGATAGCCTTGTATGATTGTGTGAGTACTCATGTCTTCTGTGTAATTGTTAATTCCCTAAATAAAACACATTCTAGATTGCATTTGAATCTCTGGCTGGTTCTTCTCTGTGAAGACCATATAAACATTAGTGGAAAAATCTCACTAGGTTGCCCTCCCCCTCGCAGGCCTCCTAATTTTGAGTTAATAATTCCCCACCTTTGAACAGAGGTACTGGCATTATGAGTGAACTTCTCAGTCACCATGTTGTGGGGTAACACAATCTGAGGAGGTGGTCTGAAGGAGACCCTGTGCCTCAACTGCTTCATCACAAGGTTGTTCCTCCCTCTTGCACCTCACAGAGTTTTAATGCGGTTAAACATGTCATAGATTAATACAGCAGCTCTTATTCAACCCATTCCTTGTGCCTGGACTCTCTATTTCCATGGTGGGTAGGCAATAAAATGGATGTTATCTTCATTTCTTTTAGCTCTAAATGAACCATAGACTTAGAAATCATATATTGATGAAAGCATCAGCTCACTTTGCTCTATGACCCCCAGATATATCTTCTTCTTCTTCCTCTTCTTCTTCTTCTTCTTCTTCTTCTTCTTTAGTAACTCAGAGTGTTTCCTGATATATGGCTCATTACATATTGTGTTCTGTTGTATGTTGATTCTGACTATAGAGATCTATCTGCCATCTTACCACCTGATCATTATTTTATATGGGTGACTACTTTACCTCTCCCCTATTTTTCCATGGAGCATTCCTGATGTCACAAGGAGATCAATGTTGATGCTTGGGGCAAAATCAAGGTATTAGTATCACTAAAGGTTTCAAGGCATCATGGCAGCCCAAGAGTCTTCCATAAACATAACCCAACTGGTAAAAACAAAGGAAAACAAAGCATCCTCATCAAAGGAGCTGGAGTAAGACTAGATCAAAGATAAAGACAAACAATGAATGGGGAAAGGAGACAAAAGCAACATAAAGTACACAGACAAAGGCAGGTGAGAAGGAGCACGCCATGTATGAGTTCCAGACAGGAACCAGGACAATACACTAAGGCCATTTCCACACCACACCTCAAAAGCCCCTCCCTAAACTGCAAACCCCAGGATTCCATAGGATATTGAAAGTGGAATAATAGCTTTATAACAGGCTAGTGTGTAAATGCTCTGACAAGGGCAAAGAGGATAAAATCAGGAAGTTCACAGGAAGGAGGAAACAGTTTCATTTTACAGTCTTCAAATTTCAGCTGAGATATAGAGAACTTATGTTCTTATTTATTTCTAAGATGTATCAGATCTTTCATTTGAAGTAAAAGATATATTAGACGATCATGTTTCACAGGGTGATGATAGTAGGGAGTGCTCTACCGTAGTCTCAGTTGGTAGCCTGAAGCCCATATATTTTACTTTTTCTACCAGGTATTTCATGATCTATAGCCTTAAATCTACTGAATAAAACTAAGATATTGAAAAAAAAATGCTCAGAAACTCTAGCATATCATATTGTGTAAGATGCAAAAACTAGAAAGCAAGAAGAGGTTCAAAAACTATTGCTTATGTTCCTCCAAACCAACAAGTAAAGTTTCTCTGATGCGAGTCATTAAATTGTACTTATTCAGTCATTCAGTTGTTTATTTATTTAAATATATTTTTATCCAACCTTTCTTCCAGCATAGAATACAAGGCAATTTGCAAAAAAAAAAAAACCTAAAAGAAAGGTGAAAAAAACCCTTAAAATCTAATAATAATAAAGTTAAAAACGCAATTAAACAACTCCATTAAATTTTTTTAAAAAGTGTAAAATCATTTAAAAACTTGAGAAAAAAATAGAACATGCCTCATGAAAATGATACCCTGTAAGCTAAACTGTACCCGAACTTTTTCATATGTCTGTAGCATCTCTCTGGTTTTGCAGTGAGAAATAAGAATTAGTTCTGATCACACATTAAAGAATTTTAGGTTTTTTACTCATATGCCTATTAATTAAATGAGTAGCAAATTTCAAGAATCAACTTCTGAGAAAATTAAAAATTAGCACAGGACCTATGCAGCCCCAGTCTAGACAGGAAGGATAGGCATAGCAAGTTGCCCAAAACCATAAGGATACCAACTCCCTCACAACAAATCTATCTATTCTAGAACCAGTTTTATGGGTTTGCACCTAAAGCAGGGATACCACAACTATAGCTGGTGGGGATAAGAAAGAAGCCTTCTCAGTGGCTTCCCCTACACTTTGAACTCCCTCCCTAGGGAGGCTGGAATGCCCCTGTCTTTGCTGTCCCTCTGTCAGCCGATCAAAACTATTTTATTCAGACTGGGTTTTATAACTGAAAAGCTGCTGTAAGAACTGTATAGCTTTGATAGTATTTATTGTTTTAAAAATCTTTTAGAGTGTATGTTTTTAATAGGATTCCAGCTATGCTTAGAGTGTACAAGAGGCGATCGCTGATGTTAAAAGAGGAAGCAGAGAAAGTGGTCAGTGCTTAAAAGCACTCTGGCTCCACCTCCTCACATTGAGGCCATTTCCGCACTAGACTATTATAGTGCTATTATTCCACTTTCAACATCCTATGGAATCCTGGAGTTTGCAGTTTAGGGAGGGGCCTTTGAGGCCCCTAAACTGCCCCTAAACTGAAAACCCCGGGGTTCCATAGGATGTTTAAAGTGGAATAATAGCACTACAATAGTCTGGTGTAGAAGTGGCCTAAATCACAGTACAGCTCACCCTGACATCTTTCCCCTTGGCTCCAGCAAATTCAGCTCCTCTTCCACAGCACTGCACACTGTGCAGTCACAGAGCCAGGTTCGTCTTGTATATTTGCATAAGATATCTTGAAATTGTGCAAGCAATGTATTATTAAATTCTTAAAATTCAGATAAGAAAGGCAGCAAACATGTAAACAATGCATTTCACCCTGTCTCAAAAATAAAGACTAATCAACGCAGACAATATCCATAAGTGCTACTAATTGCTGACTTCTGCAATAAGTGTGAAGTCAGAAAAAATAATAAGGATACATAACTATGAAAGAGAGAGAGAGAGAGACCAGATATGGATCAGGAGTTATAAAAATGAGATGTGTAAACTACTTTGAAGCACTCCAGCACCTGAAAACTTGTAGATGGCTTGCCTCTCTGTGAAAAAAGCCACTTCCACACTGCTTTTTAATGATATGGTCTTGCTTCAGCAAAATAAGAGAAGAGCAGTGAATATAGCAGAGGCTGGCCCTTAAAATGGCCCTGTTGTCTGACAAAATATTTTTCTAAGATACAGCTGCTCTAGGGGGAATGACGCCATTCTACTGTGAGAAACTCTTTATTGCAAGCTTTTTTATGCTTGGTAAGTATTTGAAACTAACTTTAAACAAAGAAGCTGATCAGTAGTTTTATGACTTGATTTGTTTAAGAGCCTAAATAGCTTAGGGAAATGTTTTGGAAAAGATCTAATCCATCCATGTGGAATAAAGGTTAGAAAATTAAGCAGCATAAATATAAACTGTAAAGTCCTTTTTCATGAGTCTGCAGTTGAGCCGTTGCTTGATGATCAATCTAAAATTCACAGTATATTGTTTGTCCCTCCCACACACAACTAGTTGTTTCTGAAACCAGATACTGCCGAGTGCTTTAAAAAGTAACTTTATTAATGATGCCTTTCATCTGCCTTAGAATGGCAGACTGACAAATGACTTTGATCTCTCTGTGGAATTTTTAGTAAGCTGGTAACAATGTTACTATTTCCTTGTATAATGTACTTGCTACCAAGAGGCGTAAGATAATTGTTGATAATTCTGTTTAAGAAATCATGGCCAAATCAGTTCAAACTCAAGGCCGTAGTGCAACACAAGAGTTAAGCACATGTTCACCATTAGTGAGCTTAGGTAAATTAAGTCCTTTAGCTTTATTTGTTGAGATTTTAAAAATTACATAATACAAAAATAACAATGAACAAACAATAGATCCTTTTCATCTCAGCAATTACTATAACAAAGAAAAGGGGGGAGAATAGCAAGAAACTGGTTCTTGCTGAGACACACAATCAAATATAGTAATACCTAGGCCAAAGTTTGCCCTCCAAAATCATTTGCTTAGCTCAGAAAACGATTCAGGAAAATTCATTAAAATTATTACATAAATGGTACAAAACAACATTTCAGATCTCTAGAATTGTTTAGAATTAGGTCTGTGCTGGATAGATTGTGTTTCTACAGGCATATGTGGTGGAACTATCCAATTGCCAGTGTTCTAAATGTGAGATTGCCCTCAAGCAGATTAACCATATTGGCAAGCTAGAAGCTGAACAACTAGTCCCATGACCCCTTCCACCCCCTCCCACAATCTAGCCGAGAAAGAAACAAACTTAGCAGTCTTTGTAAAACATAAAAATAGATTCAGTTAACAGTAACTTGTGCCTAGTCAAAACACTTGGTCTAATGTACGGGGGAGAGGGAAATAGAAAATGGCTTCAGGTTATGTGATGAGCAAAGAGAGTGGTTGTGGATAAGCAATCAAATAGAAAGTCACCATAAATGTGTTTACTGGCCCATCAGGGATACCAATCTGTGAATCTTGGCTGCAAGCAAAGTGAAGATAGATGCCATGTTCGAGGTGGTGGGGCTGTTTCTCTTTCTCACAAGCATAATTTTCCCAAGCTGTGTTAGGGTTTACTGGTAGAAGGCATGGTTCAGCATCAAGTAAGGTCTTAAGTCCTCTCCTACCCCATATAAGCTGCTTGACCCATCATGCAAACAGTCAGTTGTTGTTGTTGTTTATTTGTATCCCGCCTCTCCATATGGATCGAGGCAGCGAACAACTTACAAATAGCATGTATTTTGATACATTTCTATACATGCCCCCAACAAGCTGGGTACTCATTTTACCGACCTGTGGAAGGATGGAAGGCTGAGTCAGCCTTGGAGCCCAGCAGGATCGAACTCACAACCTTGTGGCTTGCAGCTTGCAGTACTGGCATTTAAACACTGCGCCACCAGTGGCTTCTATCTAAGTGCATTCCAATACCGGCCATACAGTGTTATCCTAAAGGTGAGGTGGATTAATGGGTTTCAGTTGGCCAGGAGGCAGTTAACCAAGGAATGGGTTGCATTTTTTACAATAGTTTTACTGTATGCAGTGGCATGATTTGTCTAAGTGAGCTCTTCAGCTGTGTTCTTTACAGATGTGGCTATTGCAGCATATGCAAAAGAAAGAGTTGCTTTCATCCTTTGAGGATCAATGGAGTTTAAACACACCCAGTTATAGAGGATTGTGGCCTATAAAATTCTCTCCAAATCTCTGAAGGTAATGTTAAGGAGATTTTAATATACCGACCTTTTTCTTTTTTGAACACATAATATTTTCCTAATATCAGACAGCTGCTCTAACAATTTATATACACACACACACACACCACTCCTCTGCATTTTCCTGTAAGAACAGCTGTTTCATGTTCAGCAAACCTTGTGTCTGTAACTTAATTGTCTATGAGATCACTTCTCCTCCAGAATTCAAAACCAGAAGAAATGTTATCATATTCTTTCTTTTCTTAAATCCTAAATAGAAAGCAGATTTCAAATAGATTTATAAATCAGTATTCTCTGACTTTGGAACTTGCTGTTTCCATACTTCATGGCAGTCTGGATTTTGGCAGGCTTTGTCCACATCTGCATTTTTTTTTTCCAAGAGGCATCTGGTGAAAGAGAATATGGAAAGTTTCGATGGACTGATTTTGTGGTTAAAATTGTACTTGTTGATAACAGCTCAACCTTCCTTCTCAAGCATTTGGTGGATTTCGTGTTTTATGTTGCACAGTTTTGTGGTGCTTGATGGGAAAGTTCACAGAGGAAAGCAGGCTAATTTGCTATAAACCAAGTAAAAAACATTGGAAAGGGATAGTCAGTCACAAAGATGAGAGGAACTATTAAAGCCACAAAGACCAATCTTGTTCACACTCTGGCTTTGATTAAACGACCCTCTATAAACACCCTATCCTTTAGCAAACTCATAATACCTATACTTTACCAGTCTCATAAAAAGTAAATAACATTGGCCTTTTAATCCTTCCGGTACAAGCAGGAGAGTACGGGAGGAGAGAAAAAGAGAGAACGAGAGATAATGTGTTTTGTAATGTTAGAAAAAGCTGAGCAGAACAGTTAAAGCCTTTTTAAAATATGTATACAGTGTACGAACAATGTAAGTAATGTTTAGCTACAAAAGATCATGTTATTGTTCACTTTTTTTTAATGTGGGGGGTTTCTGGAATGGAATCCACACATATACAGAGGGAACGCTGTATAATTTGGGAGATCTCCTAGATCAATCAATAGACTTCAAGTGAAATCTGGGCTTGAGATGCCTAGTGCCATCTTCAAGTGGCCTATCAGCTATAGCCTCTCCTTGATAAGAATCTCCAAACTGCACTAGTCGATGTACTAGTACTGCAATGCTCTGTTTCTGGGGCTGCCATTGGAAACAACTTTGAAACTGCAGGTAGTGTAAATGTATCAACTAGATTGCTCAATGGTACATAGTATATAAACTATATCACGCTAGTCTTAACAACATTGTACTGGTTGTTGGTACACTTCTGATCCAAATTCAAGCTGCTGGCAATTACATTTAAAGCCCTAACTGGTTTAGGGCATCTATACTTGAAGAAACACCTCTCCATATATATGCCCGTCTGAGAATGGAGGTCAGCTGAAGATTCCCTCTTTTGTGTCCACCAGTGGTAGCAATATGTGAAGGTGTGAGGTATGGAAAGGGGGCCTTCTCTTTGTGCCACCTCAGTTGTGGAATGCCTTCCCATTTAGGTATTTGATTGATGCAGATGTTAGCTTCATTTGGGCACCAAGTCAAAACATGCCATTTTATTAAAGGCTTTGCAGTCTAATGAATTTATATCTGTACAAAGTTTTAACTTATTTTAGTTTGGTTACACTGTAAATGATATTTTACTGTTTTACATTTTGAAATGTTTTAAGTTATTTAAATTCATTTTTTAGTTAATTTCATCTATTGTGACAACAACAAGAACAATATCAACAACAGTTTGTCCCATGCTTTATTTTCTTCACAACCACAGCACTGATATGGAGCACCACAAAGAGATTTTCAGTCTTTGACCAAGAACCAGTGTGGGCTCCAATGCCCCTTACATTTCTGCCCTCTATGCCACTCAATACCCATGCCAGTGGGTTCCCAGCCTTTAGCAACATCTCATTCGATGTGCAGGACAGATAGAGATTCTGGTGGAAACAATGGGATCTGGGAGAAGAAAACCACTCCTTACAAATGTTACTTCTGTCAGCATTTGGCCTGACTTTCCTTAATGTTGCCAACCTTCCTACATTGGACTCTAATAGTAGCCAAGATGTTAGATAGTTTAGGAGAGCTATTAGCAGGCAAACATCTACTATATAAAAGTCAAAGTTTGTATATTTGTTTGTCAGTGTCAGGCAAGAAGAGCTCATATGATTGGCTGTGTGAAGTGAAGACCTCATATGATTGGCTGCCTGAGAAGATGATATGGAATCCTGGGATTTGCAGTTTAGGGACGGGGCTTTAGAATTCTCAGTCAGAGAGCTTTTGGGCCTGGCTGGTTGCTATGGAGACAAAGTCTAGCAGCAAGGAGGAAGGCAGTGTATTCCCTCAGGAACCCAGCCTCTGTGTGTTAATAACTCTGGATACAGATTGGATTGGGGAATATGGGGAAAAGTTACAGGTACCAGACGGGACAGTTTAGGGAATTAGAGACACAGGATCTCAAATCTTTCTAACAAGTATTACTTATGAGAAAGTAAAATCCTGGGCAATGCCGGGTATATATGCTAGTACAGTATGAAAGGAAACAGATTAGCAAACATAGCAGACAGATGTTTGGATTAGACAGGTTCTACAAGCACAAGAACTGCTAACAGACATCAGTCATTAGAACTATTGTCACTTTCTTACATGGAGAAAGAGAAGAGAGGACATTGCCATCATGGTCATTGATGTAAGCAACTAGAATCACTGGGTTGGCCCCCTGTAGCAGACAGAATGTTTGGCAAGATCAACTTAGACTTGAGCAAAGTGAAGAAATGCTGGTATTTTTAATGTCTCCATGTTCTTATTTGTTATGTGCCTTCACCTTGACTCTGACTAATGGCAGCCTTCCCTTATTATAGATGCATAATTTAAAAAAAAAAAAGGAAAAATCATGTGGTAATTGGTGATACTAAAGATGCTGATGAATGAGGCTGCATGCATATCATTATTTCTTGAATATCAGCCAGCATTTTATATATGTGTATGTTACAGTAACATTGCATAGATGAGCTCAAAAAAACATTGGTTTGTTCAGCCCCAATACATTTAGGGAAAAAAAAAAACATTCAGCAATCACTGTAAGGCGCATTAGAGTTAGCAGTTTTTAAAAGCTGCCACACGGTGGTGCTGATGCTACAACTTTGACGGTGTTCATAGTTATCATGCCTGTTAACAAGCTGAATGGATTTGAAAATGCTGCTGTCAAACAGATGTTCTTGTCTTTGATGCTGTATCTCAGTTAAGGTGGGAATGATGAGGTCAGGAAGGTTAATAAATTTATTATGTGGTGGAAAAGTTATTTCTCCCTGCCCAAGAAGAGAAAAGCCATTATTTTTATAGCATAATACCGGCTTTTCTTTGTCCGTTTTGACACAGGGTTCTCCTAATCCTTTGCCTTGCTTGTAGTTTTGTTATTCTTTGTGTTTAGTCCTCTTTTAGTTATGAGAAAGGAATAGCATTCATAAAGAGCTTATTGTCATTGCTGCTAGATGGACGTTAAAGAGCTTGATAAATTTGAATAAATCAACCACTACAAAAAAACAACAACATTGGACACTGATTCACTGATCATTCAGCACTGCATACAAATGCAGAGAAATGCAAAGTGGCAATGATGTGAGATGATTGCAATTACTCTGGAGAGATGGTAGGAATGGAGCAGGGGGCTGTAACTTCTCTACTTTGATCATAGAAGACTTCATCTTCAGTGCTGCATGGTATGCTGCATTTCTTTTTACCATCCCCCACAGATGTCATGTTCTTTTCCTTCCTCTTCTTATATATAATTCAAAGCTCTGGATGGCTCCGTGTGATGATAAGGGAATAATTATCATTGTAGACTTTGTATTGTTTCATTGCTATCCATTTACTAGAGCAGCAAATCCTAGTTTATGCCATAGGAGATTGTGTTTCACTTTCTAAAATGCCTGCTTCCCCCTCCTTCCTACACACAAGGTCAGCCTCTTCAACAATCAATTCAAACAAAACTGCCAAGAGTCATGTTGACATTTAAGAACCCTGGGAATCATTACATTTGTCACTCTTAACCCAGATGTTGCATTTGGGTCACCAAATTTGCTAATTCAGTGCCCAAGCTAAAAGTGTTCATTTTGGCAGCCTCTCACTGGCTTTCTGAATTGCTAACAGTAATCCAAAATTAAGTACAAGTAATGTTTGCAAATTAGTCATTGATGCCACTTTCACAGCTGTGAAATGGATTACTTATTTTAGTCAATCCTAATGTATTTATTTATTGTGGGTTTATTTATTTAGAAGGCTCTAAGTTGGTTACAGTGGGCTAAATCTAACATTAATCCTTCTTTGAGAAGACCTAGTGAAACTGCCAGGACATGTGTTGGTTGCAAGTAATAAGTCCAATTGATTATAACATGTTTACTCTAAATAGGAATAATTTTGAATTTATCCCATTGCTTTTAAAGCCATGGAGTAATATCTTTCTTCAGCACGGAGTGCTTTATGTTTGACTTCTACACTGTGGAACTTCCTCTATCTGATCATCAGTTTGTCGCCTTCCACACTGTTAAGCATTCATTCATCCTCATTTCTGCATCCCTTTCTTTCCATGATTTACAGTCAGTCAATCAATTACAAAAAGAGAGGATTACATCCAAATATTAAGAAGTTCTTGACAGTAAAGCCATTTCCACATGGTGTTGCAGTCCTTCCATGGATACGGGATGGCAGCAGTCCATGGACCGTGCTTTCACATGACATGGTTGCAGTCCCACTGCCATCCCACCCTCCAAGCATTGCGATCATGGGATATTCACTTAACAGAATTAATCCACTAAGTGCCCATGATTATGTGATGCTCCCATTCTTCCTGGCCATGCAGAAGGGCAGGAAGTACAATGGAGGCACTTCCTTCCCTAGTGCAGCATGGGAAAGAGGCTGGCTACACTGCTGAAGGTAGGCACATGTCACTCATGCTCCCCTCCACAGGGAGCTGATTGGGTATAGAGGGGAACATTCCCGTCATGCTTCCTTCCCAGCAAAGGTGCTGCTGGGATCACGACAAGAGGACAATGGGATCAGGTAAGGTGTGGAAATGTCCTATGAGGTGTTTAACTGTGGAATGGACTGCCTCAGTCTAAAGGAACTCACTTCCTTTGGAGGTCCTTAAACCAAAGTTGGATGTGCCTTTGTGCAGAATGTCCACAGCCACTGCTTTGGCTGTGGATTGCTACGCAGTGGTTGGAGTAGAACAGCAGTCCTCCCTGCTCTATGATTCTGTAAATCACTTAGAGACTTCTTCTTCCCTCTCTGTTCTCCTTTTCTGTTTGTTGGAGTCCCCCACAGCCCTCTACCTGGCTTTCTAACACTCCTTTCTGTTTTGCCTGATCACTCTCTGTGGCTTTCAGCACCACCTATGCGGCTGATTTACAATATTACATAAATTTCAAACAGACTCTGTGTGCATATGTTATATATTGTTATGGTAGTACAAATTGATCAATGTGATCAGAAGGGTGTATGAAGCTTGAGTAGCAGGTGCATAATACTGAATGGAGTAGATGGTGATTGGTGAAAGCAAAGGGAATGGAAGGTGCTGTCAAAACGATGTGGTAACAGTGAAAAAGAGGAGAGTCAGATGAGATTTGGGTTTAAACGAAGTCAGACAGAGAAGAGTGCTGAGGAGACTGGGAGTGAATTCAGAGGCAAATATTACACTTCTAGTGCCTTTTTACATATAACTCTTTCCTCTTTTTTATGTTCATTTAACATCATGCACATTCAAACAAACCCTCAGTTGTTCCTGTGTCACCACTACTTTTTCCTTTTTGTGATAAAACTGGTAACATAATTTGTCAATTACAGTTGTATACTCATTTCCATGTGTTTCACAGTACCACAAACATGCACTCTATTGTTTCCAGATATCCAGATATCTATGGGGTCATGGTGACATGACTTCCCCATAGATTTCAACTCATTTGCAAGCTCCTCCTGCCTCTACTTCTGACATTAATTAGATGATTTCTAGTCTTTTAGCTAAAAGTGTCCAGAGCCATTGCTGCGAAGAATGTTCCTATGGATCACAATAACTCCCCCATCACTTTCGGAAGAGTATATACAGCAAAATCCTGCATACAGTAGATCATATCACACAGCAAACATATACACAATACTGTGTAAGAACACTTACAGTGTTCATGTTGTGCTATCTTGTGCTTATGGCATCCAAAAGCATGTGTGAGAACTCCATTTATGTTTGGTGGGGTTGGAATTTAGGATCCTGTGTTCTAAACTTGGCTTGCTCAAAAATGCACACCTTGTTATTATTTCCCCTTCCTACATTACTGTGCAAGCTTAATTAGCATGTCACAGTCTGTTATATCTTTTTTTGCCAGAGGGTGGCACCCATCAACCTATCATGTTTACAACTGAGAATCTCCTCCCCACCTTTTTTAAATTTACCACTTTACTTTGTAGCATGGTTTCCTGGGGTCACAGAGGATGTTTTGGACAGTGACACAGCTTCTGATGTTTCATGATGTCTGACAGTACTATACAACTCTAAATGAATGATGAAGGTATCCTGTCTTTTCAAAAAGTGCAATCTTTTTAAAAAGTAGGGAGGGGTGCAATCATTCCATTCTATAGAAGCCATGTTCTGGTACCCAGCCAGATAAAATAACTCATATTGGAATAATGTTTGAAGAATGCATGACAATGTGCTCCTCCACCTGGTGGTGATAAGGTGCCATTGCTCAATGTTTGCAAGACTCTGTGACATCAGGACAGGATAAAAGAAGCCTAGAGAAAAGGGGTGTGGGATGTGTCAAGATAGAACCATCGCAGTTCTGCTATGAAGTGATCCACATCAGTTAAAGACTAAGCAATTTGTTGTGCAAAGGAACAAAACTTCCCAATACACAAGTGTAAATAAAGAGAACAATTTAATACATGTCTGTACAAGGTAAGGGGAAGAATACGTGTGAGCGTTTGAAGGCAGGCAATGCATATATCACTGAGTGAATCCACCCACTGTGTGCAGGTAGACTGTGTGCCTTGATGATGATGATAATGATGATGACGACAATCATCATCGTTGTGGTGGTGATTTCACCATGGCTGTAGTTGCTTTGACAGCCAGCATGGTGTAGTGGTTTGAGCATTGAACTACATCCCTGGAGACCAGGGTTTGATTGCCCACTCAACCATGGAAACCCACTGGGTGGCCTTGCGTGTGTCACATAGACCATTTCCTCACTAGACTGTTATAGTGCTATTGCTACAGTTTCAACATTCCATGGAATCCTGGAGTTTGCAGTTTAGGGAGGGGCCTCAAAGTGGACTGATAGCATTATAACAGTCTAGTGCAGAAATGGCTATACTCTCAGATCCCAGAAAACCCCATGATAGGTTTACCTTTTGGTCATTGTAAGTCAAAAACAACATGAAGGCACACAACAACAATAACAGCTGCTTTATAATTAAAGATGCATAAACTAAAATTATTAGTTTGGCATACCTGCTCACAATTCCAGTGTTCTAGAGAGGTTATAGCCTAACAACCAAAATAGCAGCACTTCTTAGGTAAGAACATCATACAGAAGTTGGAAGAGGGTAATCCATGCAGGATCTTGGGGGAAGCAAACCCCCAGCAAGAGCATGAGGATTTTGAAGTTAGATTGCACTGGTGGTGGTGAATACTATGATCACACAGTGGGATCCTCCCATGCTGTCCTCTTATACCTATTCTTTGTAAGCCAACGTGTACATACAAGATGCTGCAAATAATATTAATAAACACAAACTAAAGCTATAAGCTTTAATTGTTCTTGTCAGGATTCACTTTAACTTCTAAAGCTAGCTAAAACAAAGTTTTGTGACAAGTTCATACTTTTCTGCAAAAATGCAGGTTGAGAGTATGCAACTTGTGCAGAATAATGCAGATAATAGATTGACACTAAAACAGTTAAATCTTCTTTAGATAGCATTTTCAAGGAGACTGTTTTTGTTACATCAAGGAGAAGAGGTTAAATTTTCCTTTTCCTTCTCTTCAGTCTGGGTGCTGCTTGCCACGTTGAAGGAGAGTACCATTTACACCTTTAAAAAAAAGTGCATGCTTAATAAATGTCTAAGTTCGTCCTGGGTGATATGTGGCATGGGTACTCCACAAGGGTACCAGATTGGATGGATTCCAGACTTCCATTATTCCTCCTACCCGTACACAAAGATCATAACTGTCAGCCTCTGTTCAGCCAAATATTCATGTGGATCACTTGCATCATCCATGACCCAACAGGTATGCTGGGGAAAAGATGGAATCTGCACATTTTTTCACATTAATTACTATGGCCTAGGTGAGCTACTAAAACTATTAACAGTAAAAGTATTATTAAATTCTGAGCATGCTTTCAATACTTACGAGTCTTGTATCCAACACAGTTTGCCTGTGTTTTGCCTCTTCTTCTCTGATATTCCACTTCACCTCTTAGGTGGTTTGTGGGATAGGGTCCAAAGCTCTCTGCTATGCAGTTAGGAATTTGAAACTGATATCAGTATCATTGAGACTTATTATTGGAACACAGTGAAAACTCAGCAAAAGTTCATGCTCCTAATAGCCCCATGAGTGTGGTGGCTCTTGTGCAAAGTGTGAATTTAACTCTTTATATATTTCTTTCTCAAACCAAAATAGTTTTAATTCACAAATGATTTCTTTCTTAAACACCAAGATTGTACTCCAGCTTCTGATTTCTCTCCCTTATCATGTTGTTATATTGTCTAACACTTACTTGTACTGTTTTAGTCTCTTGTGAGACCAGGATACTGGACAGATAGGCATTTCCTGTGTTACTAATTAAATTTAAAGTTGTTATTTGCAAAAGTCTGATCCACTATCCTTCTAATCTTTTTCTTCAGCTCTAATTCTGCTGTTTTATTGTCCATTCTAGGTCAGTAGTTTCTCCTTTTTATGCCTCCACTCTATGGTCTGGGTAAATCAGGGATGTTGTCATGTCCCATTTCCAGACTCACTGTTACTCTTGGACATGTAAAAATGTTTTGACTAAATACAATCATTTTTCCCCCTATAGAAAAGTAGCGGGGAGGAGAGAACTCTGTGGGGGAAAGAGGAAACAGAATTTAGGTGGTCCCATGGATTAGGAGGAAATTGTTTTAAGATATGAGAGTGCATACCAACATGTGTAAACTGGAAAAAAGATGAAGGGATAATAAATGGGATGCAGAGATACAGGGAATGGGAAAACAGTAACAGGAGGGCTGCAGAGAGAAAAAAATACATGTGTAGACAGATATTGTGTACCTGGAAGAAAAGTGGGCTAGCTGGGAGATACGAACAAAGAGATGAGTAGGGCACAGAAATACAGAGAAGGGCATTATGGCAGATGGAAAGCACAAAAACATGTGGGAGAAACAGAGAATGTAGCCACATTTTTCAAAGAACATTTTTGAAGAGTAAAGGAGAATGTGTGAGAAAATGCATTGAAAATAAACACTGTGAAGAGAATACTGATATGATCGCTTGAGTTGGACACACATACAGTGCCTATGTGAATATAGAATAACACATAGAAGTGGCTGTCACACAACAGATCCTCAGGCTTATTCAGCAGTTAGGCTGCACACACATAGGCCTGTTTTTTTAAAAAAAACAAAAAACAAGAAAAAACAGAAATAACACTAATCAGCTGCCGAATATGGGAAACCAGCCTGTTGAAAACACATGCATACACACACATACACAGTGGCCATACCTGCATCTAATTATACATGGGAATAAGCCCCACTGAAATCAGTAGGATTTGCTTCTGAGTACATATAAGTATAACATTACACTGTAAAATTGATATCTGCCTCCAGACATTTTACTGAAGAGATTGCACTCTTCAGCATGGTGCAGCTCGGCACGGCTTCCATTGGGTGTCTCCATCCAGTTGCAAACATTTTCAACAATAGACACCAGAGGCCAGTGGGAGGTTAAACCAGTTTTGGTTCAGCAATGACCTGTGTAAACTAATGATGAAGACAAGGCCAAAGACACCTGAAAGTGTCCAGCTTGGAGAGCATGGGTCAAACACCCTGTTAATACCATACACAATGCATTACTATATATGCCAAGAAAGAAGTCTTAGAGGTTAAAGTGATAGAATAGGTGATGTCAGTTTCCAGGATTTACCAAACAGTGTTGACCTGTATTTGAACTTTAGATCTCAGTGCTCTTGACCCAAATACGTCAGATGAGGAAAAATCTCACACAAAGAAGCTGTGAATCTCCATCATTAGCTATTCTGCAATACCCAAGTGATTTTTTTAGCAGTTCCTGAGCACACTTCCTTCTAAGTAAATGCATATAGGCTCGGGGTATCATAAAGAAACCATGTAAAATGGTTTCCCTTTAAAAAAAAAAAACAGACTGGTCTCAATATATCTACCATCAGCGATGACTTGTAAAGTGCAGACATTCATGTGAGCCGTGAATATGTGTTAACCCACAAATATGCGTATGTCTCACATCAGATTATTATTGGCTTTCCTTACAATTTTCACTTCTGTAAGCTTTAGTCCCTCACCCCAGAGGCCACTGTAAGTAGTTAGGGCTTTGAATATAGCTTCTCGTCCAAAGTAAATAAATGTCACCTACTGGTTGGTTAGATAATAGCCAATTGTTTATTGGGCCACACCTAAGATGTATTATTTTGTTTCCCCCCACTACAACAAATCTTTCCTTCAAATAAGGATTAAATTATATTTTGAATAACTAACATTGTAATGTAACCCTAAAGTGGACTTGGATGCTATGGAACAACAGAGAAACTGAGCTCAAGTATTGTTGGAAGTAAAAGAGACTCCTCAGTCTAATGTGTCTGAAATGCTGAATACCACATACCTTGACTCAACAACTGGACCAACAAATGTGCCCCCCTGAGACCTGGCACCAAGCTAGCACATTCTTCTTTAAAAGCTCTGTAATCCATAGAATTGGTATGGCAATATTGGCAATGCACTCATGATGATCTTTTGGAAACACAGGAGAATGCAAGGAACCCTTTAAAGACTTTGTGCTCTGCAGGAAGGGGTGATATGTAAGAGAGGACTTACAGATGACGTGTAAAATGTTTCAATCTGAGTTCAAACCACATCAGAGCAACTTGTGGACTTAAGAGTTCATTGCTGTCTAGAGTCCCATGAAATTCTGTTTCACATTAGAACAAGCTTATTGTGTTGTGCACAAGTGGGATAGCCTCCCCTCCCCTCTCCAAATTTGAAGAGAGTCAGACTCCTTTCTATAGTGCAGGATCAATTGTAATCAACAGGATTATGGTATAGAATCAACTATAATCAGCTGTGAGTGTATTGCAGAATCAAAACATGATATGATTGAAAAGAACCAGCATGTGATGTAAAGCAAGGCAATTCTTCTGTATCCAGGACCCAAAGAGGGTAACTTTTTTGTGTGTGCTATAAGCAGTAGCTACCAAGATTTGCTGTTCCAGAGATTTCGTATGCTAAAAACAAATAAACAAAATTCATGGGCACAACTCCCATTTTTTCCATTTCTGTTTATGTTACTTTAGAGATATATGGAGTCTTAATGAAATTCTAGTCCTGAAATCACTCCCAGAGTGAGAGGTAGAAACTACAGAAACAGTACTTTTTAAACAGATCTTAATGCAATCACATGAGTTTCTGCTATCATTCATACACCAATAATGTCCCAGGTAGACTAATGCAACAACCTCCACATGGGGCTGCCCTTATATTTATCTCCTACTAGTTATCTCCAGCTAGTATACAATTTTGTGGTCTGAGAAGAATGAAGAAGGCATATTATACCTGCTTGGGGTCTGAATTTGCTGCTGACTCCATGGAGTGTCTTTTCACATGCATGAAACAAAATTGCTTTTTATTCTTAGTGCCTGGAGAAAGCTCAACTTTAGGAAAAGGGTTGGAAAGTTTTCAGAGGACCTTTTCTTCTATCACTCCCAAGCTATAGAATGGCCTGCTGGAGGAGACCCGGCATATTACCAGTCTTGACTGCTTTAAAAAAGCAGGTAAGACTGATCTGTTCCGACAGGCCTTCCAAGACTAGCATTTCCATCGCCTCCCATCAATTGTCTTGCTGTTTTGTTAATAGTTAATTGATGGACTGTTAATTGTTGTGCGGTTTTTTTTAAATTTTATTTCTATTAAAATTATAACAAAATATTTACAAATAATCATTCTTTCTTTTTATAAATATATAAGAAACAGAAAGCAAAGAATTGTATACAATCAAAATTATATATCTATATACCTATAAATTTATATACCTATCCAACATCTAATTCTATTTCTATTTCTTCTTCTTCTATTGATCTTCTATCTTAATCTACATAGATAGCTCTATATCTTTTATGTATCTAAATAAATTTCAGTTACATGTCTTATATATTCTACTTTGTCTTATGAATTTTATGAGTATCCTTCTATAGAAAAAATATATACAAATGTATAGTTTCAAGTTCCTTTTTTCTTCTAGTTTTATTACTCATTTATTTTTCCAAGCTTCTACTGATCATTTCCCTTTTTATGTGACTTGCCATATAATTTTGAAATAATTTTTTCAATTCCCTTTTCCCATATCTTTGCTTATTTTCATTCTTTTCATGTTTCTTTCTGAATCTCCCATTTTCATTGTATGTATTCTTTAACTGGTTTCAGTTCTTCCCTATTTTTCCCTCTTGTTTCACCCTTAAATGCCATTGTCAAATCATCCATAATTATCATTTCTGATAGGTTAACATCCCATTCCTCGGTATCAGGTATATATTCAAACTTCCATATGTTGTGTGTTTTAAGGGGTTGGTTTAGGTGGTTTAGTGGGTGGGGAAGATTGGGTATGTTTTTAATGTCTTTTAATGTCTTTAATGTATTTCATGTTGTTCGCCACCTCAATCCATGTGGAGAGGCGGGATAGAAATAAATACTACTACTACTACTACTACTACTACTACTATTATTATTATTATTATTATTATTATTATTATTATTATTATTATTATTTCACATGTGACCCGTTCTTTGGATTGAACCCAAATAATTCCCATCTTCAGAACTTGTTCTTCTCCTACTTTGTACCCTCTCCATTTTTCTTTCCCCATCCCAATTTATCTGGTGGTTGTGGCAGTGTGTGTGTGTGTGTTTGCAAATGTATTAGTGCTTCTGTGACCATAGATACTGTTATTCAGTATTTCTCACCTCTAAATAGTTTGTGAAATGGCCTACAATGTCATTAAAACAGAAAATGACCAACTCAAAAATATTCTTATTCCAAGAGAAGAAGAAAAAATGAATTCAGAATAATTCTAACCATTCTTTAAATGGCCTTAAACTTTTTTTTAAAGAGCAATAGGAAATGTAGTAAATGAACAAAATCCATTGTTATTTCTACCTTGAATAAATCATTCAGAGGAAAAGTTAGAATGAACACTAAGGCACATTTGTTTCAGTAAATCTGTTTTAGATAGAATTAATATGGAATTTAGACCATTGATTTGAAATCCCATTTTGTGTTTATAGTTGTTATGTGAAAATCGTTAGAAACAGTGCTTGGCTAATAGACAAGAGGAGTGAAAACTTGTGAGATAGCAAAACTAAAAAAGTCTCTTTCCTGTTTGCCAGAAGGTAGAAACTACAGAAGTAAATGTTTTTACCCTTGTTCCTGACAGCCATTGAAATAAAATCTATTTATTTATTCTCTGTGTAATACAAAGTGAGGATTTAAAAAAAATCCTCAGAGAAAAACAAAGAAAATTAGGTTGCACAATAAATCCTAAACAAACACATGTCTCTACCAGAGATTTGTGCTTTTCTGAATACGTTTCACAACCTATTGCAAACTAGAGATAGAAAGCACAGTACCAATTATGGCAAGTGTCTTAAATTATCACAAACTGCATAGTGTTTTCCACAGAGTTTGTGAGACTCTGCACAGACTCTCCCCTTAGTCTATGGAGATTGTTGGGGGGGTATGTGGAAAGCCCCTTATGTTCCTGCACCTGTGATGGGAACTCTCAGACACAGCTTTCCTTAGTGAGGTGTTTCATAGTGTTGAGAAACTAAAATTCACTGAGGATGAACCTTTCATCAGTATTCTTTCCTTTCAGTGTTCTTTACATCCTGATGGGAACATACTTTACACAGCCTCTGGTGAAGATCTTAATACTCAGGCAGGTTCATAAAAATTTGACTACTGGTTAAGGAAACAATTGTACTGTTTTCTTTCCAAAATCTTTTTATTTTACTTCCCAGTAGCAAGATGGAAAATAACAATAACACAATTATAAGGAGCTAGTCATTATTTTATCATTTTGTATTAATTATAATAATGTTAGTCATGATCATCTTAATGCGCTATTGATGTGGATTTTGAATGTGCTTCTGCCAAAAGTACATTTTAATGTTACCATTTGGTTCATGTTCAATTATTGTAAAGTGTTGCTGAATTAACAAGATCTACTTAGTCTTAATCACTACTCATCTCACTTTGTAGCACAGACATTTTTGCTTATGAGGGCCCTCCAGAGTAGAATGAGACAGGTAATTTGCAATACATTGACTTAAAAAAAAATAGCAAAATCATGTCTAGCAGTGTGCTATATCCAATATGAAATACACCCTACACTCCATGTTTTTTATGCTATTATCAATTCCTTTGAATTCAGGGATGGGCGAGTACTCCAGATGGTGTTGTCTCCATTCCCATAGAATCAGCATTATTAGTACTTAATGGCTGCATTTTATCTATCCATGCTTATGTTCATGGAGTCACTGCAGTATGTATGACTCCATCAGTCACCACTTAGTAACATCATAGCCAGAAGTCTAAAATCTACTGTAGTTGCTATCCTAAGTAGAATATTCCCATTAAATCAGTATTATCCTCCCTCCACATTCGTGGGTTTGATCTTCACACATTTTATTATTCGCGAGGCATGTGTTTTGTCTCCCCACCCGCATTTTCCTCCTCCCATCCCTTGCATTCCTCACCCCAGGCTTGCGAGGCTTGTATTTAAAATGGAGAGATATTTTTTTTTCCTCTGAGCAATGCCCTCTCCCACTGGCCTCTCTAGCATGTGGTTGCACATTCTGCTGTGTATTAGCTGCTGATTGATCAGGTGCTCCTTTCTCAAGATGGCTGCTAAAACTAATTAGAACTTCAGAATTTTCTTCTGTCTGAGGGCAAAGTACTGGTAAACCTTTTAGCTTATGTTTTTCTCCCCCCACCACCCACACACACCAGGGACAGAGGCAAAGGAATGGGAGGAGGAAAGCTGTGGAGGGGAATGGGAGGGGGATCAGAGGGGGGAGTTATTTGCAAGGGGGTTTCACTTTTGTGAGGGTTCCGTGCCCCTAGCCCTCACAAATGGGGGGGGGGCTACTGTAGTTAAATTCAGAGGGTTGACTCACTACTTAGCAGTTGATTCAATGGGTCAACTCTAGTTGAGACAGACAACGGGATTTAGGCCTATGATCGTGTGAGGCAAGTCAATCGAAGGAAGTGCATGTTATACAAAGCTTTTCAGTATTTGGAAAATTTTAGTCACAATTTTACTAAATCATTAACATTTCCATTAGCTGGTTTATTTTTACATCTATACTTTCCAGGAGCACAGATTATGGTTCTTTTTTCTTTCATAATCAATATAATCTCTTAAGAGCCACACTTTCAAAATCAGCTGGAAAAAAGCATCAATTATGGGTTAGGAGATTTGATAGATTGCATAAGATGCAATTATGTCATTAACAAATTATCCAGTTATCAAGCTATTTCATTGTGCTAATAAGTGAAAAATTCAGCACTGATTATTGAAATTGAAAGAGAGAGAGACTAATATGATGTAAGGAAGATCTTGTTAATTGAAGTGAATCTTGCAGAGTTAACCTTTAGAACTATAGCACCACTAGGGACTAACAAGGTACTGTTTCCAATCACTTAAAGCAAATGTTAGAAAATGAGAAGTTGATGAATTAATTATGTTTATTGTTTCTTAACTGAGGAAGAATATAGGCAGCGGGACCCATGTGTCAGATGTTCAATAACCTTTTACTTCTTTATAATCCTGTATTTCATGTCTACATCTTCCAGATCTCAGGAGCTGACATTTTATGTTCTATAGTCCAGATTCATGCTGATCGTAATATTCTGAAGACTGGTCAAAAACTCACCAGGTAAAGATCATTGCAGCTATATCTGTGGATGATCTGTCTGGTACATTTAATACTGAGGCCTATACTTTGCAAAAGCTCATTAATATCCTTCTATAAACCCTAATTCATGTTTTTGCCTATCATATTCTATATCCTGGAAACACAGTTTCAGCACTCCCTGTCAGATTCAACAGTCAAATCACATAGAAAGGAACCACTGTAATATTTTTGCTAACTACTCTCTAGTTCTCTAATACTCCAATGCATTGAGATAAGGAGTTTGGTCTAACTCATAACATTTTTACTCTTGACAGTGGCTAGTCACTGTCACCAGACAGATATATAGTCACATGTTCAGGAAGTCCATAAGCAGGTCGTGAAAGAAATATCTCTCCCCTGTTTTTCTATATAAAGGCAATGAAAATGTGAAGAATTTTTTTATCAGTTGAGACCCTTGGTTCATCTAGACTGGAGATTTTGAATCTGTGCAATCAATTTTGTCAAGGTACTCATTTTTCCAAGCCCAAGCTCTTCTTGACTTGGGCCATTTCCGCACTAGACTGTTATAGCGTTATTATTCTACTTGCAACATCCTATGGAATCCTGGGGTTTGCAGTTTTGGGAGGGGCCAGCTGGAAACTGCAAACCCCAGGATTCCATAGGATGTTGCAAGTGGAATAATAGCACTATAAACAGTCTAGTGTGGAAATGGCCTTGGACGTGCATTGGATTGAAAATTCCACCCACTCACCTTACATAGAAATCTGTGTGTGTTTTTCTAAAGGGGCATTTTTTCACACATTCAACTACTGACTAAAGCATGTTTGTATGTTTTTTTTTCTTCAGATGTGCTTTCTTTTTGTCAAGTTATATTGCAAGTTTCCAACAGTGCATTGCTTTCAGGTTTGAAAGGTTTTAATACAGTAATTTTTCATTGAAACGTGATCCAACGAATACCTCAGCAATCCCTGAACTTAGTGTGGTATTACTTATTCCGACCTGTTGAGCATTCTCTATTTGATATCTTTTTGGTAGCAAACTCTGGAATTGAATCAGGAATTATCTGCAGAGCTGTTAAAATAAGGAAAAAAAAAACACCTTTGCAACAGTTCAGATTTTTTTCTGCAAACCACAAAGTACTTGAATTAGGCCATCTTTCAAAGTCATTTAAAGATATTTGCACATGAGTAGGCATCTTGATGACTTCATCGAGTTATTTTAGTTGTGTATGTATATCATCTACCTGGACTTATATCACAAAAGACACTGTGGGGGAGGGTACGACTTCGATACCCTCTATAATAGAGACATGATGTTTTGTATCTGGCACAGGATGTCAGAGTGCTGCATGTGATAGAGGTAGGGTTCTAGGCTATTTAAGGCCTTATTGCCCCCTCACATACCTCTTGGGATATTCTTAGCACAACCCACCCTCCTACCCTTAGTGTAGTGTGAGACTTGTGCGGTTCCTTCAGGGCCAGGTAGGAATTCTTTCCTCTTGTTTTTGTTTTTTTTCCCCTACCCCATGCTGTATCTGTGGGACTTGGACAACTGGGTTTGGGTGGTGTTATTAATAGGCTTTCACCTGGCAGTTAGTAGCAGAGAAGGAGAATATAAGTCTTTGATTATCACCTTTGGCACCCTTTTGGTGTAGAGTTGGGTCTGAAACCTCCTTTTGTAGATTTCCATAGCCTGGAAAGTTGGAAAAGGAGGCTACGCTTGTGATCAACCTGGGATCCAGACTGTCACTCGTAAAGTTCTGCAGCTTTGGTAGGAGACCCCTGGGTTACCTTCCAATTATGGTCAGCTGGGGAGCAACCCAGGTATTTAGATTATCCTTGAGGCTGAGGTGTTTCATCCAAGGGAAGGCTGAGGAGCTTGTAAGGGCACTGACACCTGGTCTCAGCTGGACCCATATCAGATTGCTCTCCCCTCTTGCTTCATTTCCAAGCCAACAGACGTTAAATAGCTTAGGTTAAAAAAAAGTAGCCCTTATTTAACCCAGTTATCTGTACCTGGTTTCATTATTCCATGGTTGGTTATCAATACACATATCTTATCTTTTTCTGGATATTTTCAGTGCATATTTTTACTGGATGTTTTCAGTGTACCCTCAGCATTTAGCCACAAATAGGACAGAATTCGCCTCTGCATGGATCTTTTGTGTGTGACTGAACTTTTCAATAAAACACATTTTAGTTTATTTTGGAATATTTGGCTCGCTCTTTCCTGCTACAACCCAGTAAACATTGGTGGAAAATCTTGTTAGGTTATCACTTTCTCACAGGCCTCCTAATTTTAACTTCTTAATTCCTCATTGTCACGTGGAGGTACTGGCATCGTGGGTGAACTCCTGAGTCACCCACGTTTTGGGGTAACAAGGATGTAAAAAGTTTCTTGAAGAGTAGTAGTGGTAGAATCTGGGAGGAGAATGGTAGGCGGGGAAAATAGATCTGCTCCAATGGATTGGGACACTTTGCTTTACATTTGTGCTGCATGTTTGTGTGACATACATCTGTGGCCTTTTAAAGTTTTCAGGAAACAGCAGTGTCAGTCTGTTGCAGCAAAACTCCCAACAGTTAGTTACACCTCAAAGGATAGAAACTTTTGGGGGGCATAAGTTTTCATGGACAGAACTCTAGCTCCTCAGATATATGCAGTGTAGTCTCTTTTGGCAGATTATTACATATACAGTTGGGTGAGAATGGAATGAAAGGGAATGGAAATATAAATATAAGAAGTACAAACATTTACCATTATTGTACTTGAGGTCATTAACAAATAGTAGGTAGTTGGTAGGACAGACATCCTAGCACAGGTAAACTGATTAACAAATTTATTGTGATGAAATTAAAATGGCAGCTCTGGTTGTGGTGACACATTGTGTACTTAGATCTCATTTAGATTATGATAAAGCAATCTATGAGGGTTTGCCATTGAAGAGCATTCACAAACTTTAGCCCATCGAGAGATGTGGCCATACTGTCAAATCAAGCTGATTATAGCAAACACATGAGTCCCTTGTTAGCAGTCAGTTTTTACATAATTCAAAGTGCTAGTTATGACCTATAAAATCCTACGTGATTTTACCCCAGGCTATCTGAAAAACTGTGTTTGCACATTCTAAGCCTGCTTAGGGCTCGAAAGGTTTGGGGACAGGCACGTCCCTCTTGGAGACACTTTGGGTGGAAACCAAAGAATCTAATGGCAGTCACTCCCAGGGGCTTCTGGTCATATTATCTGTATACTTCTGCCATCAATAAAAGACTGATGGCAATACACCTTCAACTATCTGACAAGAATACCACAGGAAGGCTCTTTGCGTAACAAAATACCATTGCTGATGTTGTTAATTTATTTGTACCTTACCAAGGATGTACTGGCTACTTTACATGGTTCCCTTCTTCCAATTAATCCTCTCTAGAACTTTGTAAGGTAGATTCATTTATTGGTAGTGATGAGAAAGTGATGAGTTCCGCAACCAACCAGACCAAACAGAAACTTGAACTTGGCATTGTTTGTACAGCTTCAGTGATGTAAATATTATACTATATTGTTTCTTTAGATTAATGGTTATTATAAAAATGGCGTTAAGGCTGAGTGGTAAAGGGAAAGCAGCAACTATTCATATTCTTAATTTGCACAATTTATTTGAAAAATATATAGATTAGCTTGAGATTCATATTATATGCTGGACTTGCAGAACTGGGACATGGAAATCCTATACTCTGACACCAATACTCCAATATTGAAAGATCTGTGCTGGTTGCCAGTTTTTTCCCAGGCTCAATTTACAGTGTTAGCTTGAGTCTGGGATGCTAAATGGTTTAGGACCCAGCTGTTAAAGGGACTGCCTGTCTTATTAAGAACCTGCACAGTGGTTAAGATTTCAGGAGAAACCTTCAGTTGCACAAACCCATGCAAGAAAGTTTTTCTGTTATGTCACTCCTGTACACTGGAACACAGTCCCTTGGAAGGTGTGGCTGATCTCCACTTTCTCTGTATACAGCATGAAGGTCGAGGCACAACTTCTTAAAAGCTTTTTAAAATTGTCTTTCACATCTGAAAAGCTTTTAGGAGAGAGAAGCAAATAGCCCATTTATGTCCACAATGAGTTTTCTTTTCCTTTCTTTCCATTTTACTTGTATCAAGCAATCAATCCTGGATCACGTAGCAGTATGGGGTAAAGTTGCTCACCTTGTTCTGCTGGAATGATTATCCAAACACAGCCTGTGAAAACTACTGAAACTTGGGCTGTTCAATAGGCCTGTTGATGTGTGAAAAAAAGTGTTTCTGTGCTGCTGTTTTTACAAGAAATACGCATGCCACAATGTAGCTAATGAACTATTTTGAAGGTACATCCTAATGGGCAACTTATTGCGCCAGAAAACTGAAGCAAACAAGGATAAAGCCTATCCAAATCTAACATCCATTCTCTACATTATTGATGTTCATGTAATTTTTGAGGTGAAATATGAGAGCTTGGAAGTGGCACATTAAAAATAATAATGTTACATGTAACACATCACTTTTTTTTTTTAAGTAACAAGAGCATAACAGGCTTTCCTCTTAAAAAAATAACATAATGATTGGTAGCATCATTATTTCATAACAGGCAGCATTTCCTTATTACTTCAAAAACATTGGAGCAGGACATTTTGAAGGATTTTTCAGTCATTTTTTCATTAAGGATTATTTAAGAGTTAACTATTAATTGAAAATTAACATGATAGTAGTATATTATTGCTATGTTACTCATAAAATAATCAGCTACTTTAGCAACTAGATAAAGTGCTAATTTTAAAAAGTGTTAGCAATTAAAATTTTAAAATAACATTCCAATCTCTGGAAAAAAAATACTATAATATGACTTTTGCATTAGAATTTTAAAATGATATAATGGTTTTTAAAGAATTTTCCCCAGCTGTTTGCCATTTAACACATTAGTGGAAACCATGTGTTTCTGTAATGTTCTGTAATGTTCTGACTGCACAGGGCATCTTTTTATTGCTGAAGAAGGGATGTGAACATTTCCTCACCCATCATTACCCCCAGACAGAGTCACTCTAGCACTTGATCATTTGTTGAACACACTAGATTAAAAGCCAGATGACTGGTAATGAGTAGACACCCTTTGCTCTAAATAAAGTATACTTCAACCTTTAAACCCTGCAACTGCAGCTTTGCCCTGCTCTGTGTGTCTGAGTGATAAACATTGGTTGTGATAATATTGACCTTGGTTTCTCTTTACATTGTGAAAAGTATAGTATGTATTGTTATCCCTTTCAGCTGTGAACTACCAACCGTGCTAAATTATTTGTGGGGGTGATTTAATATCTGATCCCATCCAACAGTAAAAACAAGATACAAGAGTTTCAAGGCTGCAATTTTTTTGTAAGCAGAATCCTATGTACAACCATCTGAAGACTTAACACTAAGATTTTAGATATGTGTTTTTGTGAAGTTAATATGGGTTTGCTCAATAACTCTTAATATGTTGAAGCCCAAAATGGTTCACCCTAATATTTTGGAAGTAATAAATAAATGTACAAAGTGAATGGTGTTAGCAGCCATTTTATTATTTCATAAAATGATATCATTACGTCCCTGTTATTGCAAAGAATTAAAATGTTTTAGGTTAACAGCTAGAGCTTGGAAGTAATGTGTGCCAAGTAATGCAGTTACCTGTAACTATTCAACAGGGGGGCAGGGTTAGAAGCCACATTTCAAAAATAATGTATTACTTAATAAAAGCAAAGTTGTTTTTTATATACACTGTAACAACTAACAATTCCAAGTTCCCTTCAAAAGTTACTTACAGAATTCTCTCAAGTAGTTTGCCACTGAGGCTCCCCCCACTTATACCAGTAACAGAAATTAAAGGAAAAGTGATGAATAGTGTTAGATATATGTCTGTGGGAACAGATGTATGAGCGAACACATGTAAAAAGAGCTGTGAGTAGAAAGAAGGTATGTGGAATTTTCTTTGGTTTAGTTTGAAGTTTTTTACTGGATCCTCAGAATCAAAAAAAAAAAAAATGATATAAGGACATAGAAGTTAATGTGTCTTGAAATTAAATAATGTTTACCAGAACTGAACAACACTCCCGGTCCTTTCACATCAAATCCACTATTTAAAGTAAGCTTTATTGATTTTGGTTATGTAATGGTGGAGAATAGTAATTTTGTTGCTGCTATTGTTAAACAATTGGTGGTCTATTTCAGATCCACCAGCAGCTGCTCCCAGGCTGTGGAACTCCCTTCCAGGAGAGGCAATTTCCACACCTTACCTCCTTCCAGCAATGTCCCGTCATGGTCCTGGCAGTGCCTTTGCTGGGATAGAAGTGTGTCCCCAACACTCCCCTCCACACCAGCAGGCTGCCTGCAGATGGGAGCATGAGCAACACATGCCTTCTGCAGTGCAGCCAGCCTCTTTCCTGTGCTTTACTGGGAAAAGAAGGACCTAGATCACACTTCCCCCCATTCCACTTGGCCTCTGGAGACAGGAGCATTGGGCAATTGTGAGCCATTAACAGATTTTCTCTGTAAATGGAACATCCTGTGATCATGATGAGTGAAGATGCATTGGCAGTAGGACCACAATGACATAGCATGAAAGCACAGCTTGTGAACCTTTGCCAATGCATCTCCATTGTGAGATAGCAACACCATGCAGAAATGCTTCTACTAGTTCCATCCATGTTGTTCTTATACCAGCAGGCTAAGACCCATCCCCTGTCCCCCAACCAGCTTTTACAAACAGGTTTGAAGACTAGGCACTAAGGAAGTGACTTTTAATGAATAGGTATATACTTTTTTGATTTTTTTTCTTCAGTAGTTTTCATTTTCTTTTAAATTCAGTTGTCTTTAAAATACAGTAATCTGTTTAATTATATTTTAATATTATAACTTTTTAGATTTGTTTAAAATCATGTTGCAATTAAGTCCCAGGATTGGAAGAAAGATGGACTACAGAATGAATGAATCAGTCAATCAATCAATCTGTCTATCTATCAATCACTGTCTGCCTTCTGCAGATTCTAATCTTTCCCAATGTCCAGTATGTTGATGTATTCCCAATGTGACTGGGTATGTGAAGCCACAATGTCATCATATTTCTTTTAACTACGTGGTCCCCACTTGTCTAGGATCATATTGTGAAAACAATTATGTGAAGTAAATATATGCAGTATTTGTGCATATGTGTGTGCAGTAAAAAAACAAAAATTGATAGGGAATTGGATTCTTAGCTTTGCTTCAGGGTGGTAAATGTGGAAGGAGACTTTCCTCTCTCTCATCCTATCTGAAGCCCACTCTGTACCCCCCCCCAGCCCCTGCTGTCAGTCATGGATTCTCTTGAGGAGGGCTGGCTCGACAGAGGGCACATGGGGGAAAGTAGAATTACCCAAATTCTTTAAAAGTTAAAGCCCATGAAAACACAGGGTAGCACTAATTTGCTGTCACTCCAGGGATCTTTCTTTCTATAGGCTCCTTCTTATATCAATAAATAAATAAATTAATAGCTATTTAATTCCTATAACTATGCCTTGTTAATGAGAAACTGATAATATGTATATATGATAGTCAACTTGGTACAATAGCTTCCACTCTCTAAACTTAATAATTTGAATGAAAATGCCTTTTGTTACTTAGCTATATTTCTTTTTTTTTAAAAAAATCTTCTCTGTTTTCTTCACTAATAGCCAAAAGAAAGAAAGAAAGAAAGAAAGAAAGAAAGAAAGAAGTTACAATTTAAAGCTTTGAGCATATATTTTCTGAGCTTCTTAATTGGTTGCCCTAAATAGAATACAGTCTAGAGATAATTGTGTATTAAGATTAGACATATTTATATAACTTTTAAGGCTATTAAGGCTGTTTAATCCTTATGAGTGACATCAATATGGACCCAATTAGTACAGTTTGCAGCCACTTCATAATTCAAAAGAATGTGATCATTCAGCTGGAAGCACGTTTGACAGAAACTCCATAGTCATGAAGGTAAAAGCTTGCAAAATCACCCACTACGATGGAAAAGCTGTCACTCTTCCATCAGTGCTGTTGAATACTAATGTCAAGGTCAGAATAGTGTAATTTTAGGCTGCCAAAATATTGCTAGATCTGATACAGTCGTAAATGCTTAAGAAAGTAAAGTTTGATAAACTTGGATGTGCATGCTATAAAGTTTGTTATACATGTGGTTACTGAGTGCTGTCATGCCTATACAGAATACAGGAGAGACAAAACTTTTTTTTTTCTAAAATCATGTCTCATTACATGCTTACATATACTTAAAAATGCTACAGCTGAGTAAACACTAAGCAAAATAAGACCTATTGCATAAAAGGATTGTAAAATACTGGATCTGTTGTATGAGTGAAACTGATAACTTCCCCAATATTTAAGACAGTTTGAAAGTATGCAGTTTTAAACATTCAACTCTTTTATACCTCTTTTAATATTACTTTTCCTTCTTTCCTAAATCCAAACACCCACACCTCCACAAGCTGTTTTTCTTTGAGGAGATCCCTGACAGTAAAGAAATATTTTCTTTTCATATTTGTGTATAACATCATTGCTTGGTGTTCATTCTGAAGATATCTAACTTTGAGTGACATTTAAATCAAAATAAAAATGTGTTCAGGCACACACACAAAAGGGTATGCGCTTACCAACAATTGAATTAGGTGTCACATATTAAAGGTTTTAATGTGTATGATGTAGGCCATTTCCACACTAAACTGTTATAGTACTATTATTCTACTTTTAACATCCTATGGAATCCTGGAGTTTGCAATTTAGGGAGGGATCTTTGAGGATGGTATGGTGCATATTCTAATGCTGGATGATATGGTGCATATTTTAATGTTGTAGGCTAGGAGCTGTCTGAACCCTGCTGTGAGGAAGGGTGCCAGTCAGTTTGCAAAGGCACATGTAAATACATATGGCCATGGCCACAGGATTTCAATATCCACACACCCTCCTCCAGTAGCATTTAATAGCTCCTCAGGGACGTAACCCCTGTGTAACTGGAGGAGATTTATTACTCATACCATCAGAATTAACATTCATACTTATGAAGGCATTCCTCTCTATTATATATATGTTACTGTTGTACAGATCTTTCCACATCACAGAGTAGAATGTGGAGCACTTGATAACTTCCATTGTGAAATTAGGGTAGCTCACACTTTTGAACACATCTCATATTAGAATCATAGCCTGAGTACAAATCTCATATGCAAACTTGCATGTAAGAAGGCTAAGGCTAGAATAAGATTCCGTATCAGTTCTTTCTCATGTTAAGAATTCACATTTCACTCAGAGCTTATCCAGGATTACATTTAACCCTTTCTAGCAAAGCTGAATAAAGATGTCCTCATATATTTTATCTGATGTCATCTGAGAAAAAAACAGTCCCTGAATTCTAATCAGGCATATGGGAGATGTTCCAGGAATGAGTCATTTCTGACTGTGATAAACTACATATTTTGTTCATTTATTCAGAATTTCTTCAGAGTATAAAGGAAAAGAAGCCAGACTTCACTGTATTTTAATACAAATTAAACCCTGAAGGTGGCTTTTGTTGTTGTTGCTGTTTAGTCTGTCTCCACCCTCCCACACACACACAAGTTGTGATAAAATGCTTCCTTGGTTTTTGATTGATTTTACATTACATGAATATGTCAATGAGAAGTTGCAAAGAATACCTCAGTAGGATTGCTTTTCATATTCACATATAACTTTGAAAGATGTCTAAAATGACACGTTTGCAGTAAAATATACATGGCCGGGTGAACTTTCCTGGTCTTATCTTGCGCCTCAGTAATTCTAGAACAGAAGTTGAAGTCTTTGTTCTGATAAACCAGACATTTTAAATATATATATATGAGAGAAATATTCAAAGAATAGTGATGAATTCTTTCTTCTCTAACCTATGCTTAACTTCCATCCATATTAATCCAAGTAAGGAACATTCCTCAGGCAAAGACCCCTATTATTCTCATGACCTTTCTATTTAATGTTTGTTTGGCAGAATTAATGTTGCCTAATTAGGACACTAGAAATTTTAAGTGTGTAGACTTCTTTGCATATTCATATTGTGGATGAACACTGTACTCCATCAAGGTATTTTTAGATTTTGCATTTGCAATGCTAAGAACTATATATGTATATATGGTGTGTACTTATCAAGAGTCAAGAGATTCAGAAGGCCACATACTGAAAATGGAAGTGCCCTTCCAATCTTTTCCCCTCTTCGAACAGTGATATAGTTCCAGACTTTTCCCTCCTGAGACAGTGATCTATGGCCAAACCACACCTCATAGGTGTCTCTCTAGCTGAAAATGGTGTTTTTGAAATTGAAAATGACTAGGGGCTTTGGGGAAGATGTGGATGAGTCTGGAGCTGGCATATGGAGCTCCTTGGGGCCTCAACAGGAGACTGATGAGCTGTGTACAGACAACAGGCCATGTGCCTTAAATGAATCAGCACAATTTGAACAAATCTTTAATCTGAATCATGATTATTTAAGGTCAAGGACAGACATACTACAAAAACAGGGCTCCAACCACATCCTCATTGTGGAACTGTCAAACAGACATAACCACACATCAGTTTTCACTCTTTTATTTGCCACAAACTGAAACAAAGCATCTTCAAACAGGATTGGACCCATCAAAAATTGGAGTCACTTTACTCAAAAGCAGGGGATTTGCGTTTAGGTTATTCACTGCAGCCTTTCTAATCGGAGATCCAACTGTAGCACGAAAAGAATGCTTACTAATTCTGCATAAGATTGTACAAAAATGGAAATGCTTTTTGTTTAGTTCTACAGGCTTAAAAGTATCTCTGCTAATTATATACTAGTAGAAAAAATATTAGCGAAATCAGCCATATCTTTATTATATTTATCCATGGATTTCTTCACTAGCCCGGGAATTCTATACCAAAGGTTACCTACCTAAAATGAATTACCAGTGTTGCTGCTTTGAATCCAGAGCTTGGAGGATACATATTATAAAGTAATAGAGGACTTACAATTGGTTCCTTTTTTAAAATGATTTTTGAAGTGATGGGAGCAAAATGCAAGGGCCTTTCAGAGAAAGAAAACAAGGCCTCACAATGTAAGTTTTTGCTGCAGCACAGGGGTTTTCTTTGTTACAGTTTATGAGAGCTGCAGCCACCCCATACCCCACAAACTCTTACTTTAAAAACAAATCCTATCCATGCATAATCTGCTTGAGTTCTTCGCCAGACTCATAGCAATTTGGGAAACCCTCTGAAACTACTGATGGAGCAATTTCTGGGCACACACCATAGTGCTGTTCCATTTCAGCAAATTTAAATTCTTTCTTCCAGCTCTTTTTAAAATGCAAACCCCAAACTGTGTGTCACTGTGCTTTCTTTACTGCTGTAACATTGTTCTAGGAAGACTCTACACTAATGGTTTAGTGTCTGCGTGCTAAGATACTAAGTGCTATTCTATTAGAGCAGCAGTGGGCAAGATGGACTTCTGGTTACTTTTGGTTTTGTTTTTTGTTCTCATTTTTTGCATTTTGCTCTTTGTGGAATCAAGAGGGTCCCAGTGTCAGAAAAAGGACCCCTAAATCCTCAACAACCTCTGCAGTATCTATCCCTGCTATGGAGTTATCTTATACTCTAATAGTCCAGGCTTCTAAGTCTAAGGCCCTTTCTGCACGAGGAAGTTAAAATGGGCCAAGGCGTCCTGTCACAGAGGACCTTGGATCAGACTAGGTTCGGACTGTTTACCTTAGTTCCACACCTTAGTGTGATCCAAAATGCCCCCAAGTGGTCCTCCGGTGCACTAAGTGAAGACCGGAAAAATGTGGTCTTTCAATCTTCTGGAGAGCACCATTTCGTACCTGCTCACTTGTGCAGATGCACAGGCTTGCACCAATGCAAGCCTGCAATCAGTGGAGGGTGGGCTGTGGGCATAGTCAGCGTCAGCAGTTAGTCTGGACCCACGAAGAACAGGAAGCTGCCATTTCCAGCCTCAGCAGTGCAGATCTACGGACCTCGCACTGCTTCGACTCACCTTGCAACAAGAGAGGAGCCTTGCAGAAGGGCTTAGGGGAAAATCCTCATTGCTTTAAAAGAGAGAAGAACCGGTAAGTAATGGCACGGAGCGATTCACTCGCCTCGTGCAGAAAGGGCCTAAGTCTTCTAAGTATGTCTTAGACTTCTAAGGGCATGTATGCCTGGAAACCGCATCATTAGTGCTTCAAACAGGCTTCTCGGAAAAAGATGCAATTGTTGGGAAGCCACATAGGGTATATAGAGCTTCAATTGTATGTGTGTTTGTGTGTGTGTGTGTATTTATTTCAAGAAAAAAAAAGGTCACCCAGGGCAGGCAAGGGGGGGTCTGTGACCCATGTTGTGTTGTGAGGAAGGGATTCTTTAAAGGGTTTCCAAGCAGGATGTAGTGGTACAACATATTCCAAAAATATAATGCTAGTGGGCAGTAACAGAGGAGGGAATAGTCTGCCTGGCATGAGAGCAACATTTGCTGCAAAGTCCCAAGCTCTGTTTGTATCTCTCTTTGAGACTCTACTTAGCCAGGAAGACTTTAGTTCAACCACCTGTTTGTGTGCTCTGCTGCAACTCAACTTGTAATTAAGCTAAGCTCATGTCACTGAAATGATCATGTAGCCTTTTCCTATTAACTCTTGTCCCCATTTCTCCCTCTTCCTCTTGTTTCCCTGGCATGGAATTTTTGATTTTAAGTCCCTTGATGGGTGGGGGACTTGTTCTTTCATGCTTTGTAACACACCTACTACACTCTACATATTTATGTAAATTGTGAGAAACTGAAAAAAAATGAGATAATGGTTGCCTTGTTGAGTGGGCTAGAAAAAAATAGCATTGAATGGACCACATGTGTCTTTGTGATTAATTCATTTATCCTCTTGTATTTGCTGTGTGTGTGTGTGCATATGTGTGTGGGGTGTGTGTATGTGTGTGATTTAGATTCACAAGGGAAAAGGCACATGCAGATCCCTTATCACAACAGCCCCACTGAGTGTCAGCCTGCTTCTGTGCACAATTCATAGTTCTAGTTGTGACCTATAAAGCCCTATATGGCTCAGATTCAAATTATCTTAAGGACAATATTGCCCTATGTCAGCCTTCCCATGTCTTGAGACCTTCAAAGGAGGCCCTTCTCTGTGTCTTGTCACCCTCATTGCTATATCAGGAGGGAACACAAGTGATCACCTTCTTTTTGGCTACTCTCAGGCTCTAAAAGTAATTTCCCAGAGAGGTTAGACTGCCATCCTTCATTGTTTCTCTCCAGAGGCAAGTAAAGATTTTGTTGTTTCAAGAGGCCTTTGGAAACTAACTGCTCATGGGGAAGAACTTTTAATAATGGGCAGTGTTGTATTATGTGTTGTTATTGCTATTATTTACATGGACAGTGATTTTCATTCTGTTTATATTTTAATTGTCTTTTAATTCTTGTATGTTCTAATTATATGGACTTACTTTGTACTTGTTTTAATTCTGTAAACTACCTGGAGTTCCAGGACTGGGAAAAAGGTGAGATGGATGGATAAATTAATAAATGTATTAAGGTACATTTTGAGAAAAAATGCAAGGAACACAAAGAAAAAACCAGTTAGTATTGACTTCTTGCAGTGGAGCTGATTGAGGTTGGCAAATCCTTGACAGACTGTCCCATGATGCCAAGATAGCTTGTCTCAAACAAAATCATAGTAATGGAGACATTCCTATTCCATTCCTAACTATAACCTTTACATGGCGCTAGATAGCAGCATTACTTTGTTGACATCCCTGGTGGCTATGTTTGGCTAAATCATGACTGGATACACCTGGATGAAAAAGACGTTGCATGTTGTGGTTTCTGGATTAACATTTTTTAAAAAAATGAGCTATATGAATGTGTAAATATTGAGTAAGCACCCAGGTATTTTTCATTTTACTTATCATTTTGAAAAGGCAAGGTTTTGTATCTGTAGTATGTAGAAGCTTCTGATTTCACAGTAATTGTTGGAACATGTACAATTTGCATTTCTGTATTTTCCAAGTGTTTAAATGATTTCATGTAAATTATATACAGGGCTTAAAGGACCTTAATGTGCACCGATTATGATGGATTTAATGTATCGTGCTCATTTTGTGGGTTCTTAAGATGTATCAATGTCATTTACTTCTCTGAATAATTACAATGTTCTATAAATGGTGTTACCGAGAGATTACCATACAATAGGGCCATTTAATACTACAGTAAGTACATCACTATATAAGATGGTATGATTTCATGTTAGAAGTGTGCTATACAGCACATTGTTAAATCTTTCAACTTGGTGGTAGAGAAACCAACAGTTCCATGTTCCCATTACAGATGCTGCTTGCCAAGTTAAGCGCAGCTTCTTTCACATGGTTGCCAGTTTTTCCCTTCTCTGTGTAGCATGCAGCATGTTTGGCCATTTTCAGCAGCATGCCAGCATATTTTGCTTGTGGTATGAAATGATAAAAACTGTACAGGTTGATCTATGGGGGACTGATGGATGTATAATCACACTTCTGAACAAGGAGATTTCTGGTATCTTTTACCTTTATGATCTGACAGATTAAAGAGCTGCACTTGATACAGACCAGAATCATTATCCTTTTCTGTCCAGTTACATATGTGTGTGTTGTTGTGTGTGTGTGTATCTTATTGAAATTTGTAAGATATGGATACTTCTTATATTCTTATTCCAAAAGTCTTTCTCAGGCATACCTATCATATTTTAATGTGCATTGGCAAATGCAGTTCCTTGGGAAGGATGTATATAAGTAGCCTGGCTTTTAAAGCTACATTTTGTGGTTCACGTTTAAAGTTCTCAGTAATATATTCCCCATCAAGCCTTTTCTTGAAATCTAAATTGGTTAAAAAAATTACAACATTGAAGCATGCCTGACCTTTCGCCATGGCATACTTGATAGCAGTTGTTTATATTGAGAATAAAGTCCTGATCAATCTGACACTTAGTACAGACTCCCTGCTGCTTAGAAATGTGTACTGTAATAGCATTTGTATGTTTTCTTTTTCCCCCAATGGTTTCAGATTCCTTCTTCACAAGAGCACAGCAAATTAGAAGAAGCAGCATAGTCACCATAAGAGAAATTGAGTGATTTGGCAATTTGTATGCTATTTTATTTTGAGTCCTGTATGTTTGTAATTGGTTGCATTGGGTAGAAGCAATTATTTGCATGTTATAAGTATGCTGAATAGTGTACATGTGTGGTTAATTTGTAATCCTTAATACAACTGTAAACAATTAAAGAAATCTGACCTTTTAACCCTCTCTCACCAACAACAAGGCCACAGATGTTGAAGAAATATGTTCTCAGGATGGTTGAATTCCAATATTAAATATTGATTCCATTTTGTAAGGAAGGTTTGGTTGAATTCAAGCATACCATGTAGCTGTGAGGAAATGGTTACCTATAGAGTGGGCCATGGTTAGTGACATAGCTGTATTTTAAATCTTTTAACAATTAAAACATATTGTGTGACTGGACAGTAAAATATAATAATTTCCTCCAGTGTGAAAACATCAACAATTAAACAAGTAGTTTTTAGTTTTAAGATGACAAAATAATTGGCAAAGGCACACTCAAATGCTCTCAGATGGGTAATGCAAACAGAGAGCTAAGGAGGATTAACATAGGAGAAAGGAGCCAGTGCTCAGAAAATCATGATATTCCTTCTCTGTCTGAAAGCTCTCCATAATTTATTTGAGGACACATATTTGAACATTGATAGATGGGTCTATACCAGTAATTTGCATTTTATATGTGTAACAGTGCTTCCGCCTCCATATAGAGTAGGTTGGGGACCTCATACGTAATTAGACTGCAGCTCCCATCAACAAGGATAATGGGAAATGCAGTCCACCAATACCTGGAGAATCACACGTCCTTGATATAAAAACACACTTTTGTTCTCATATTTCACGCACGCACGCACACACACACACGTGTGTGTGTGTGTATGCCTGCCTGCCTGCTTCTCTCTCTCTCTCTCTTTCTCTCTGTTTCATACACACACATGGATATTTTGAAATAGGATCTCTCAGACCATATAGCCAGGTCACTTCTGTGGTAGGACAGCTGCCTGTGGCTGTTTCTGAGAGAAAGGGAACAGACGTACATGTAGCAGATAACATGACGGTATATAAATAATTACAGAAAAGGTTACAAAAGAAACCTGAAAAGATCCCATAGGGAGGGGGGTTATAAGTGAAGGTGATAAATGGCTGTCAACCATTAAATAAATGTTTTGAAGTTCTGTCATCTGTGTGTGTAACCTTTATAATTGAGATTCAACCTGTACTAAATGAACACTTTTGTCAGACGACATTGCTTTTTTGTTCCTCTTTAACTAGTGTTTGTTACAACTGAAGTTTCTACAATAACCTTTGAGTGCCTCTGTTTTGGCATTTCACGGGCTTGTATTCCGTGTGTGAGGCTCCTGGGAAGAAAATTTAGCTGAGATGCTCAAGTAGAGTTTTTCTCTAAGAAGCAGAGGCAAAGAAATTCCTCTCAGACTTGCTTATTGTTGCAGAGAGAGCCTTTGTAATTACCAAGGGATTAGGGCAGAATATGAAAAGCCTTGAAGAAAGCAGCTTTCTAGCCGATCAGGAATGTGTGCTGCACAAACTCTGAAACAATCAGCCAGGTTAGTGAGGCAGAAGTGTATTAAAATGTTAAGAGTTCAAGGAGGAGGTCCTAGTGAAAACTCCTAATTAAAGAAATAAAAAAGAAGGTTTCTAAAGAATGTCATTTGATTTCTCCAGGACGAAAAGGGGTCTTTTGAGGATTGCAAATGAGATGACAGTGCGGCACCAATACAACGGACTCATCCCCTTTCCACAATAAAAGTAATGAAAACTGAGCTTAATGGTACATAAATAAAAATAATTAAATAGAAGATAGTGGTAGTGGTACATTACCTGAATTAATATACAAGATTAAGGGGCCAATAACCCAGAAACAACTTACTTACTTTGATCTTTTGTATAAATTAGTCCACCCTTTTAGGCATCAGCACTCACAATTTAAATGTTGCTTTGTGTTGCATATGTTTACTAATAAAAATGTCTGTATTTCATTGTTCCTTCAATCAATTCACGCAAGCTGAACTGGCCACACTTTTCTACGTTTTATGTTCCTTTAGCAGATGAGTGTATTCAATGCCATTTGTTGCATTTGTTGCAAAAGGATCTGCCATTTTCATTGACTTAAACAGTCTGCTATCATGTTATTAAGGACTTAAGAAAAATCCTGTTTTAGGGAGTCAGTAATAGAACTTTTCTTTTGATTTCAGCTGCAGTAGGATTTAGACTCAAGCAATGGCTGGATGTGAGTCATGCCTATTCAATATATTTTAAGAGTTAGATAGTTACAGTGAAGTGGTTTATGGTATTTCTGGAGCAGTCCAAATATATATGAAGAAGAATTATATCAGAAACATATAATCCAATTCTGAACTGCAAGGATAATTTTCCTTTCATAAAAGTATGTTCCATGTTTTAGTGGAAACTTATTAGGTGAGATCAGTTAGAGAGGTATTTGATCTCCTAGCAGGTATGGAAAAGTAAGAAAACAAGAAAGAGAAAAAATTATCAAGAATGCACATTCGTAAATGGAACAAATATGACCACAACACTATTGGTTGGAGCTAGAGGTTTTGGCACAGCATAAGGCAACAGGTCCAATTGCCAGGTGATATACCTGTGGCCTGATGCTCCCCTCAAGCTTCCATGCTGCTGGACCAATGAGGCTATAGAATATGGGAGTCTACTTGAGTGTGGACTCTTACCTTGGCCTATCCTGTCACCTGAGAGTGAAACAGCATAACAGCCCCCAAGGAATGCATTTGTCTAGAAGATTTTGTCCCCAGGATCCCTTTTAAGGATTCCATATTGACAGAGCAGGTGCACATTCTCCACTTACACCTCAGAAATAGGTCCAGGCCAGGGATACCAGTGCCTTATAACAAAGCTATGACAGAAACATATGGGGGGGAATGACAACAATGTGAAATGCATAGGGGAAGGGAAAATACAGTCAGCCCTCCACATTTGCGAGTTTCACTTTTGTGGATTTGATTATTCACGGATTATTTGCTGTCACCTCTGCAGCTTCCCTATGCCATTTTTAACAGAGACTGTAAGCTTCGTGAGACTGAGAAACTGTGAATGAGGCTTGTAAGTCCCTATTAAAAATAGTGTGGGGCAGCAGTGGAGGTGGCAATAAGCCCCACCAGCCACCCACTTCTGTCTTGTGAAGGAACCCTGATGCCTCAAAGGAATCCACAGTGAATTGAATATGGTGATCATACTTTTTTTGTGTGTTACATATGGTTTGGGAAGGCCTAGAGTTAGTCACGGTTTTTCCACTTTCACAAGGGTCCTGTGTCCCTAACCCTAGCGAATGCGGAGGGATGACTGTACCATGAATCAAGACACTTTTGCTCATAGATATTTTTTTTTCCTAGCCCCATCAAACAATTGCTAACCATAGTACTAACAACACGGGATATTGTTAACAAGGAGGATATAGTGCTAACAAAATGAGATATTGTTAATTGTGGCAGTAGCATGAAAGATTTGGCAGGCTTTTAAATGTACATTTGCCATCTTCTGAGGATGCATTTATAATTAAATGTTTTCTTGAAAGGATTGGTTTTAAAAATAATAGAGTAGTGGTTATCAGGGGCAGTCACTGAATCCACCACTGCAGAGATGGTGAATCTACTTTGGAAGATAGTGCTGTTCCAAGCTAAATGCGTGTTCTGCTGGTACTAAAGAGTCACACACTGCTAGAGCTGCCACTGAGCTCAGAGCAGTTCTGGGAGGAGAGGTGGTAGAATCCAAAGTGGATTCACCAAACTTTTGCTAGTGGATCCACCAGCAAATCTGGTGTTTGTAGTTTACTACTGCAAGGCACAATTTAGTGAAAGTAACTCCCATTAATTTTAGTGGGAAATTTAACTATGAGAACAGTTCTTTTCACTGGTAATGCATGGGGCTTAGTATGGATTGGATTGTGTCTATAAATTTGTTTGAAATGTTAATATGGTGATTTTATGATATCAAGATAGCCATGGATACACATAACTTTATGAAAGTGATGAATTAGGCATGTTTTACAAGGGATACATGAACTATTTTATAGCCCTGGCTGAAAACAATATAATAACATAACATGCTGTAAATACTTACAGTTTTGAATTATCAAATACTGCTGTGATACAGCTAGATATTTATCTCTGTTTGATCACCAACTCATCCAGATTTTCAGGCAGCTTTCAGCTGTGAAGTGTTTGGATGATTTAGTGTAATTTAAATCAAGTATCTGTCCTGCCATTCCAACTGTTAACTACATTTGATTTAAAAAAAAGAAAAAAAGAAAATTTTAGAAGGAGAACAGTGGTCTGTGACTGAATCAAAATTAAAGGTGGAAAGCATATTGAAAGTGTGGGGTAGAAACATGACGAGGGGGCATCTGGATATCAAGAAACTACGAGAAGAATCTCCTCAAAATTTCTCCCTTTCCCTCCTGAGTCTTTCAGTAGACTCAGAGGACTATTCCTATACTTCCACAGCACAGAATCACCCTTTTCCTGGCCTCTAGACATGGCCATGCAGTGGCCAGAGGAAGGTGGTCAGGTGAAGATTGTCATTAGGTATGTTTTGCATGACAGTGCAGGCATCTTCTGGGCCATTTTGGGAGTGCTGTAGAGTGCTGAAGGAGGAAGTTGTCCTCATCATGATTGCCCACTGGCTATTAGAACATAGGCAGCAACAAGCTTTGGCTGCCACCCTGAACAATACAGTGGTGTGTTAGGGAGGGCACAGGAAAAAAAGTGAGACCTGCTTCAACCTGTTAGAACATCTTTGAAAACTGCACAGTTTTCAAAAATATTTTTGCAATGAGGACAAAACAGATGAAATTATTTCTTCTTCCCTGCAGGAACAAATCTTAATAAGTTCATCCCCTATCGAGAAATAGTTTACATGATATTGTTTCATTACAAGAAAAAAAGGGAAAGGAATCTAGAGTGTGGTTATTGAAGAATCTGCTAGGTCAATCTTTTTCTTCTTCCTTAGTAAACAGTATTCTCATGTGAGTCAAAGGTTACTCTTTCAAAGAATGCATGATTTATAGAAATCCTTATTTTCTACATAGACTTGCATTAACTGATTGTAAACTGCTATGTAAATCTACCAGAATGAAAGGTGGGCTACACATTTAATTTTATGAAATTACTGTAAACATTCACAATACATGAAAGATTCTTTTTATTCCAGTAGAACAATATGTGCAAACAGTTTCTTCAATCATTAAACTAGTTTTTGCTGTGTTAGAAACATGTGTTATAATAGCATGACCATAAGCTATGGCCAGTAAAGAAAAATGCTCTCTGAATAAGACCCCTGTCCTGGACTGTTCACCCAGAGTTACCTCCATGTAAAGGGAGCCCCTGTTTTATAAACATACATTTACAATCAACTTTGGCCCCTCACAAGGAAAGATAGCGATAAGTCTGTTCTTACTACTGCCAACAATGATATAATTGTATTTAGGGATGGGCCAACCAAATCCTCGAATCCTGGGTAGGGATTCAAGATTCCCAAATCTGAATCCCTGTGCCAAAATAGGCAAACGGAATCTTTCGAATCTGCCAACTAAATAGATTGTTGGAGATCGGGATGCCTGAAAACCAGGGAGACCAGGACGCCAGAAACCCTGGGAGACCAGGACACCAGAAAACCTGTGAGACTATACATACAAGGGAAGATAGTCAGTAGGTGAGGTTTTCCCTTGGAGTAATAATGGCCTTTGCTAACAATTTCACAAATTACATCTGGGCTTATATTCTAAGATATTTAAATTGCACGTTTCATATTGAAGTTCAGTACTTGACTGGAAGCTACAGGCTTGAGATTTCAAGGACAGCTAAAACATTCCTTTGCATAGCTCCCCTGCAAACCTCTTTCAGACACAATTCTGGGGTTTGGAGTTTTACAAGGTGTCACAGCCTTCTCTGACAAAGTGTACTGATGCGTCATCAAACTACAAACTCCAGCATCCCAGAAGGAGCTATGCAAAGAAAAGCCAGTTTTGACCTGGATTATCTCTCTACTGTAGTATATGGCCCTGTTTACACAGGCAGGAAAATATGGGATTAAGCCACATTTTTCTGCCTGTGTAAAAAGGGCCTTCATGTCATTTTCAATCTGGGGAGATCATGAGGCAAAACTAGGACAATTGTCTTGGTCAGATTTCTTCAGAGGAAGGTTTGCCTTTGCCTAGGCTTTTGCTAAGGCTGAGAGAGTGTGTCTTGCCCAGGATTATCCTTCTTTCCCTTGCTTTTTAAACTCTTTTTTTAAAAAAAGGATTAGAAAGATTCAAGATTCGTGAGATTCGTGGATTCCCAGAACCTTCTAGGAAAATTCTGGATTTGTCCCATCCCTAGTTGTATTATCCTACACACACACACACACACTCCTAGGGTAGGATATGGCTATGGCTACCTTATCTTACAGAGTCAAACATCATCCTTTGGAATCATTGAAGGCTTCTGCATGAGATCCAAGAAGGTTACAAGCACATTGTTTCTGCCACTTTGTGTCTGTTTTCCAAAATGATCAAGTTATTGAAGTGTATGTCTTGAATTGCTGTTGCTATATGCCTTCAAGTTGACTACAATTTATGGTGGCTCTGTGATAGGTTTTTCTTGTCAAGATATTCACTGAAGGTTTGCCATTGCTCTCCTCTCAGGCTGAAAAAGTGTCACTTGCCTAAGTGGGTTTCCATGGCAGAGTAGGGATTACCACCTGCTCTGTCAGAGTCTTGTTTAACACTCAAACTTCAATTCAACTGTGGGTTGAATTGTTGGTATTAAATCCATTATTGTTGTTTGGCAGATATAGACCTAAATCCACTCGCTAGTGTCAACTAGATTAGACCTGCTAAAAGGAAGAGAATTAGATAAATGTTGATTGATCATTCAGCACTTGATTCAATGGGTCTGCCCCCTTTGGGATTAGCAATTAGATTAAGAATGTAATATTAATCAGATATATAAAAGAACATTAGTTGTTCTGTTTGATAGTGACCTCTTAATGGACATTGTATGATTTGGTTCAGGCATCACAACTCTTGGCATTGTTCTTCACACTTGTATGTAGCCTTTCTTACCCATGCTCTCCAATTCACTCACTTCATGGTTTGAAAATACAAAGCCAAACAAAACATAGTCTATACTGATGGGTACACTGTGTAAATTATGATTTGACACCAAACAAGAATTGAAACCTGTGTTGTGGAAATGGGAACAACAAGTAGGAACTTTCCATCATATGTGGTAGACTGCTGATAAGGCCAAGAAGTTCTGGAGCCAAGTCCATCTAACCATGAAGAAGTTAAACATTCAGAAACAACTAGAACTTTATTTGTTGGGACTGGTGGACATTTCATTGGATAAGAAATTTGGCAGAATTCTACAATACATGACAACAGCAGCAAGATTAATATACATGCAGAAGCAGAAGAGCAACGAGATTCCAATTATAGAAGACTGGTTTTTTAAGTTAATAGACTTAGTAGAAATGGACAAATTAACAATTATGTTGAGAGGGAAAAAACAATAATAATTAAGAAAAACCATTAATATGCTTTTTGAAGCACAAAAAGAATAACTGATCAACTCTAGGTTTTGAATATTAATATATTGTAAAATCAGTTTTGGAGTTTATATTTAGAAAATATTTATCTAGCAGAAGTTGATTTGATCTTATCATATAGAATATAAGTTGGAGAAATTGGAAACCAATATTAGAGTTCATCTGTTTTGTTTGTATTAGTAGTTATGATTGTACCCTTTTTTCTTTGTTGTTGTTATGGGAGTGTAGTAGGCCAGGGGTAGATGTATAGATATGTAATTTTGTAGTGTTGGACAGATGAGTAGATCTATGGTTTTGTTGTGTTGGACAGTGTTATAATGTTACATTATGTTGTGTGTGTATCGGGGGGAAAAAACAAGAATTTGAAACCCAGTTTCTAATTGTAGTTTGCAGGCAACCTATGATTTGTGTTAATTATAATCTGCCTTAACTGAACATCTAGGCAAACTCCAGTTTTGTTCAAGTCAGTTTAAGAGAGAGTAAATTAGACTGTACACTGAGGAAAGAGAGCCTCTTCATGATGGCCAAATCATGAATATAATCCATGTCTGCTTGATTCAAAAGATAGGACTTTTCTGTAGCAACATCAAATCTGTCTCCATCTAGTTTTCTTAGGTGAGATTCTGCAACATCCCTGTTTCATATACCCCAACTCTAAATTGCACAGAAAGCTTGTTGTTTCCCTGTTGTTTTCATTTTCAGCTTATGTCCAATTAAAACAATCAGTCGCCTTACATGTCACATTGCTATTTATCAGTATGGATTTCATTCATTTAACGATACAGTCAAAATATTTCCTTTTTTCTATGAAGATCATCTAGGATTTACCTACCTAGGAGACTGCCTCTTTCCCTCCTTCTTAGTTTATCTTTATCTGGCAGCTGAGCTTCATTATCTAGGCTTAGCAGCAGTCAAATTTTTTCTCATGTATTATTTCCTACAAAAACTCTGGGAACTCTGAGCAAAAGCCTGCCCATTAGAAAATTACCAATGATATTAAACTATAGCATTTTCATTTGCTAATTTTATCAGAAAATATATTTTTGTAGAAAAAAAATGGATTGTTCTTATCTGTTAGCTTTGAGTAACATCATGACCTTTCATTCAAACAGAGTTTTGATTTCTTTTTAGTTGGCACAAAATGTCTACTTTTATCACTGCTGCTGCTTTTCTGGTTATGCTTTGCCTTTCTTTGTTATAGTTAGAATTTTACGATACACATTCAGGAGACAATGCATGTTCTCTTTTCTATTTGCCTTTTAATTCTCAACATTCATGAGGTGTTATACAGATTGGACTATTACAATTTTTAGACCTAACTGTGGAATTAAATGGGAACACACAAGGGCAGGAAGTAACATCACAACCAAACTCTCCTCCCTTGACCTCTTCCCCTCTTTCAGACTCATAGTTGTTCATGCACTGCATTATGAAAGGGAAGGGGAAAGTAATGGCTTGCTAATTTAATTTTGTGAATTTTATCGGAATTCTAATGTTTGCAGATGACAATTAGTGCAGGAAACTTCAGCCTCAGCACATAAATGTTTGTCTTTAAGAGAGATGTGCGAGATAATTGCCTGTGGCTTTTTAAAGAGGAAAATGGGAGTTAGTCAGAAGTTACACTGTGTAATGAAAGATCCATAGTGGCTTTGATACACTCTCAGAGCCCTAGTGTGCAGCGGTTTTCATCTGCGATGGGAAACACTCTGTGAAGTGTGAACGCATGGGAATATTTCCCATTGGACATGCAGAGCACTTTCAGACTCATTAAGACAAAAGGAAACAGGTGCACCAGAGCCTGGATGTGCATTTTGTTTAGTCTTGGGGTGTTTTGCAACAGCAATCAAATCTAGGTCCCTGAACTCCATTTGCTAAGGTACTAGTGCAGCCTTTCTGTCAACAGGAGATGTAAGGTAACCTGTCTGATTTTAGCTGTACTGCACTTGTTGTAACTCTGAAACAGAAAGCTGTTTATAACTTTTTTTCCAAAGGCCTATTTTAGTGGCAGTCTTGCTGTTCCCTTCCTCTCACTGTGTTAATTGATTGTTCTTAATGATGCCAAGTTCACTGATTTCTAATGGAATTGGGACTGAAGATCTTGGCACCAAAATCTTTTCTAGAACTGCATGGTTTTATCATTCTTGTTAAGACAAGTCATTTGATAGCTTTTACTAGGAATATCTAAGCAGAGGTGAGGAGCATGCTGCCTCTGGACCTCACTTTTATGGATCTTTGTTGGTAATTCACACTAAGGCCTTATTTAGATTTATTATACAGTGGGCCACCAATTTTCATGGGGTTGCAGGATCCCTGTGAAAGTGGAAAAACCATGAATATCTTATAGGCCCCTAAACATGCCTACTACAGATTTTGCTGCTGCAAAAATTTCCCTATGTTCTCACCCTTTGAGGAGAAGGAAGAAAATGAAGGACAACACTGAAGGGAATTTTTGCAGCAGCCTCCAACAGTGCTGTCTGTTATTACCTTTACTCCCCTAGAAAAGGTCCTAGATCCTCACAGGGCTTGATTTCCACGTGCAGAAGTCCCTTTTTGACAGTCCTTTGTGATTGCCCCCCTTCTGGGAGCAGAATTATTGACCTTCACTTGTGCAAGTACCTTTTTGGACAATGCTTCATGATCCCCCACTTTTGGCTGGTACCGGACAAGGACAACAAGTCGCAGCCACCCTGCCAAAGAGGAGGAGGAGGAAAAGGCAGAGCCCAATGGCTCTGACCCAGAAGCCTCTCCCTGTCATTATAGAACAGTATTATCATCACCTTCACCTATAGCTACATTGCTAGTTAAGCAGCATCTACAAACTCACAAATAATCAAATCCCTGAAAGTTAAACCTGTGAAAGATGAAGGTTGTCTGTACGCCTACTTACAAAAAACTGATGAAGTCAGGGAGTTTGTTTGCCATGTGTGACTGCAGTTACAAGAGAGGTGATTTCCCCTTCTTGTTTATTTATTATAATTAACTGAACAGTCCTGCAATAGAGCTTGAGTCCTTTCTTGATCTAAACTTGCCACACACAAATAGTATCTGAAGTAGGCCGCTTTATATTGGTCTGGTAGTTGCAGCTTTTACAAAGGAAATCTTATTTTATGTTCTTATGTAGAAGAAATACACAAGAGGAAATATAAAATGTCAAGCCTGAGAAACATTCACATTCACATGCCTTTAGGATGTATAGACTTCAGATCCAATTTCTACTTGTTTTTTCTGTTGTCTCACATTGACCAGGTTTTTACTTTGTGTATCTGTTCCATTAATGAAGCCTTTCAGTGTTTTGAAGACTACAAGGCAACTGTACAGCATAATTTCTCTGATTTCTTGCATTCTAGCTACTTTCCTATTACAAATGTCGTTTCTTTTTTATTTTCATTCAATCACACCTTTCCACAATAAAAAGCATTTAAGGTGGCTAGCAAAGATCTTTTAAAACTGTGGCCGGAAATCTTAAATATCACCCAGGTTCCATTCTGACTCCAACTAGTAAATGTAAGTAGAAATCTGAAGTATGAAACTATGGTCTCTCCTCGTTTGGATTCTGTTCATGTTAGCGTAGCAATTATGGATTGTTCATTACTGTCAAGAAGCCTTTAAACATCGCACACTAATACCCCCAAATAATATCTTACTCAACCAATGAAATGTGAGGTTTCAAGATTAATCCACCTTACAGCCTGTTGGACCATCAGAATATACTAAGAAAAGGTAGCTTTCCCTCAATTGTTTACTTGATCCAGGTGGACACTGATAATAGCATTAAGGATATGAAGAAAGCAGAGAATAAGCTTAAAAAGGAATATGGCTGTATCATGATCATTGGTGTGCAAGAGTCTTTAAAACAATAAAACAGGATATTACTGGAGGGGGCTGAAAAGAAGATGAAAGGGATGTAAAAGCAGAAACCTGTCCTCTTATACAATTGAAAACAATACATATCCCTATTTATCTAATGATAAGGGCACCCAAAGAGTGGCATCTGTTGAAGTTCTTAGCAGAAGCCAGCTACATATTGAGACAAGTGGTCCATGTATCCTAGCCCCAGCCAAGGATGGCTTTAAATGGCCAAACCAGCATACCATGGCAGCAATTCCATTTCTTCTTTCCAGTATTCCTCCTGAGTTGAATGACTGATATAACACACAGGAGACTGAAGGGCAGACGGCTGTGAGAATACCTGGTTCTAGCTATTAGAAAGAAGATGAATCTATAGCAGAATGAAACAGCTACCTAATACCTAGTAAGTGCCATAATAAAGGGATTTCATAGTACTTAGAATAATAGTTCAAGCTGACTGAGGAATGTGTTTTTAAAATGCTACCTAGGCTATAAAACCCAACTGATGGAGAGCTGTTCCAAGCAGTATATGCGTATGTCTCTCACATCTTGAAAATGGTGTTCTCATTTGATACACACTACTATCTTTAAAAATTTATTAATCTATTTTATTTACTGAATCTTAAGGCTTTTTTCTACTTTAGCTCAGTTTGAACACCAGTGTATTCAAAGATCTCTGTAGTATAGTCACTTGTTCAAAATAGGCCTAGAGGACACCTACCTGTTTTGTTCATTTTCAAACACCCAAACTTTCTTGGAGATGGGATAGTTAAGAGTTACCATATTCCAACTCCCCAATTCTAAGTATCTGATTTGCATATTATGCAAATTATTATAACTATACACATTATTTATCTGTATTCTTATTGTGAAGATTGAGCACATTAATATTTTATTCTTCTTACCTATTTTTCAGGCTTGGTACTATTTTTATAGCAACTATATTTCTGAGAGAGCTAGTGTAGAATAACATTTACATACTTTGATTTGAAAAAGAGAGTTCCAAGTTCAAATCCTTGCTCAGATATGGAATTCACCAAGCAATCTTGATCCATCACTACTTCTCAGAATATCTATTTTGCATAGTTGTTGTGGGGATTCATAACAAGAAAAAAATAATGTGAGAATTGGCCAAATACATTCCTGATGTAGCTGGATTAGCTGGGGTACAGAAATAATTTATGGATTGTGCAGAATTTTTTTTTATCAGTTGTTTCTTTGTTTTTGCTATCTGATTGACATCTGATATCTGATTCACCTGATCCACAGGTGAAAATGCAAAGGAAATAAATATATAAATATTTACAAACCAGAGTACCTACCTTCATGCTTTGCCTCATCTTATGCCTACTTTTCTTGCTCTTTGAACCCTCCCACCTCACCTCTCACCCTCTCTTCCCTCATTTCCTCTCTATTGCCTTACCTCATGCCTTCACAATGCCTCCCTCCCTTGGTTTACAGCTGCACCCCCCCTTTCATACTTCACCATGTATTTTTGTCATGCCTCTTTCCTGGCTTCTTGGGCTTTGCCATATGTATCTTCCACCCTCCCTTACCTCCTTGCAGCTCTTGTGGCACTTACTTCTGCCTTTCTTGTACCTTCTGTTGTGTTATGCCTCCTCTTGCAGCTGCAGCAATCCTTCTCCCCCACTTGTTTCAGTTGGTGCTACCATTCCTGCCCTGCAAGCTGTCATTGTTCCTTTAAAAAGGGTAAGTAATCAGGCAGATGATGGTTCTTGCAGATAGACAGATTAGCAGGCATACATGACAGAAGTAATGCTTTAATTTGGAGAGATGACTGGGTACTGACTATTTTGAAAGAAGCCTAGACCAGTGGGTAGTGATGGTTGGTTGGTTGGTTGAATATATTTCTCCCTTACCTTTCCACCATCTGGTCTTTGAGATGGCTTATGTATGACTTCAAAGTATCATGAGGATGAAATAATAACAAGCAAATCATTTAAACAGAGCAAAGGAAGATGAAACAAAAACTATAAACAGACAGAAAAGCACAAGAAGTAACAGTTAAAAATAAGAATTCATGTCACATTTGTTCGGAAGCTATGGTAAATTAGGAAAAATTTAGTCTGTTTCCAATTCATGACTCTGGCCCTTGTCACACTACACTGTTACAGCACTATTATTCCACTTTAACTATCATGGCAATATAGCATGGAATAATGAGATTTGCAGTTTAGGGAGAAGCATTTAGAATTCTTAGCAAGAGAGCTCCAGTGCCTCAGCAAACTACAAATCCTAGAATTCCACAGGGTGCAGCCAGGGCAGTTAAAGTGGAATAATAGGGTGTAGTGTGATAAGGACGTCTATGTTAATACTGTTCTTTCTCTCATTCATTTTAAGAGATTCTTACTGTTAATTATAAATATATTCAGACTGTAATCAGTGAAGGATATTTAATGCAGAGCCCACTACCGACACAGTTACTTCACTGTCCATATTTCTTATTTCATCATTGTTAATATTTATATAGACAGATAAATTTAAAGATCAATATCTATGTCTAGGCATCTGCACAAGAGAAATATAACCTTTTGGTTTGGTTTATGTTGCATGCTAATGTCATTTCTGTATTGTATTTCAAAGTTATGAAATAGAGGCAGTTCTTGTATGAGGCAAGCTACCTGTCTCTTGCATTAAATCTTAACCTTCAGAGTGTCAGGGAAAGGCCACCTGAGTCATTTCAGTACCAATAGTAGGTGTTTGAAACACTTCTTTTGACACCAGAGTGCTTTAATTGTTCATGGAACCCAGTGCCTTTCAGTGTTGCTTTAAGGCATTCTGGCTCAGCTTAGAGTCAGTCAAGCAAAATTGGAGCATCTGGTTGCCGTGTCAGAATAGCATAGACAACTTCAATGCAGCACCCTAGTGGATAATTTCAACTTAGAAGACAAACAATACATTAGCAATTGCCAGGAGGCTATAGTTCCCATTTCTTTGAAATATATTGAGAAAAATGTGCCCGTGTATGGATATATATACATCAGTGGGTAAATTTGGGTTCTCATGTCCTCATTCTGTGCCTTTCTGTTTTAAAGCAAAGTACTTGTCTGTTGCTTGAAACTGCATCTCATTCAACCAGTGTATTAACTATTTCACCATTTATATTTCTGTACCATATGACTTAAACACATCTATTCCAACTACATATTAAGAACATAAGCACAGGTGTCGTAGCCAAAAGGATCCATATGTCACTCTTTAAAAAAATATATTGTTACATATTAATACTTGTAAATGGTCTTGATATCATAAAATCTAAAATTGGTATTGCTTTAGCCCTTTTTGGTTACAGCTGACAAGGATGTTTTCTTTCCCTTATTAGTTTTTCTTAAGCGATTGATTACAAAACATTTCTGATTTTAATAGTTTACACTAAATGATACTGGTCCCATATTCAGATTGTGCTTGTCCTTCTCATTTCTGTTTTAATGGTTTCTATTCTGTAATTCCGGAGGAAAAATAAATTATTAAATACCTGTCACTCAGCCTCATAGAGAAGAAAATTTGAATTCTTTAACTATTCCTCCTGAAATGGATGCAAAATAATACTGTTGAAGGAGCACATGTGACATCAAACAGTAGAGCCAGACCTAACCCCCAGGGCAGATTACTGCTGCCCCAGGCAGGAATAGTCTATGCATGGCAACAGGTCAACAGGTCAGGAAGTATAAATGCTAAAAGATTTTAAATGTATATCACCCCATACCTGTCCCCGCCTGGAAGCACTACCTCCTGTCATTCTGAGACAAGTGACCTTCTGAGTGCATGCTGTGTTTTGGAAGACAGATGAGAGATCTCCTCTTTTAATCCCTGATTATGCATATAGGATACAGTTTTAAAATGAAATTTCACTGGTATGGGTGTAAAACCATTGAGAATACTTTTCAACCCATCAGTGACAAAGAGTTAAGTCGTTTGAATACTCATTTCATAGCATCCAATTCTTCAGTCCCCCATTATGGTTGACAGCTAAATTTGACTTTGATAGGTTATAACTTTCCACCAAATAACACCACAAAATCAAGCCACAGGAAAAGAATAATCAGATCACTTGATGTTAGGCATCAATATGGAATTGTGCAGGGTAGTCACTCTGGTGGGATAATTCTGTATCTCGATCTCCCTGAAGGTGAACTACACAGCATTCTGGAAATTGGTGAAGATGGGATGTTAGAGATGGTTTAGTAAAAGGTTTAGTAGAGGTAGGCAAGGGACAGGGAGAGCCGTAAAGAGCAGAATCTGGAAGTCTATGTTGTGAGGAATAAGAATGTTTTGTTATGGAGCTGGACAGTTGGTTTACTGGGCTGCAAAACTGTATTTACGTTATATAGTTATAGAAGTGTGATACCATTTCAACTGTGCAATTCTCCCTTCTATGGAATTGGACTGATAATTTAGTGATATACTTAGACTACTCTGACAAAAGTTATAGTGCAGTAGTTCAGATAGAGCATTAGAGCTGCCTACTAGATAATTCTGATTACTAGAACAGATTTCAAACCCTATGATTCTTTGGATGAAACCCTGATAAGTAAATGGCTATTGCTGTGCAGTATAGAAATACTCATAGTGAAAGCTTTAACCTCTATGGGGATTTCACTCTCTGTAAGGCCTGGTCAAGTCTGGGTGTTGTTTAATTTTCTCAGCAATGACAGAGTCTAAACTGGCACTGAGTAGTCTTATTGGAAAGGAAACTTTTCTAAATCAAAATGGGAATGTGTAAGAAATTTGACTTTGACGTTGACATCTGCCACAAATTTTGCAAATTTAACACAAAATAAAATAAGGCCTTGCCCTATCATGTTTACTATCATTAATTTAGTTTCAGTTCTTCATAATTAACTTGACAGATTTAAATTCATTTATTCTATCAACATGCCATGATATGATGTGATATGATATGATTTAGTCAAAACTGAAAGAGTTCAAAACCATTTCTTCTGCATGATACAGTAAAATCCACTTTACTCAGAGCAGAGATGGGTAAGAAAATGATTGCTGATCAAACTTATTTCAGTATGGTAAATTACTGGGAGAGAATAAACCAGCTGGTGAAAGACTTGAGGAACAGATGACTAGTAGAATGAAAAAAAAATCTTGGATACAAAAATTTTCAAGGCAACTACCCAAATTTGTTTTTCCCTTACATGCTTTAAGCCCATGGGGAAATACTATAAGATATAATTTCAAACAAAGAGTTATGGATGTTGACACTCAATCTGACATAGCTATCCTCATGTTCTCCAGAACATCAAGGTGGCTGGCAGGCACCAAAGAACAGCACTAATGTGAAGGGTATCTTCTGTTCCCCATGACAATGGAAAATTGAAAGGCTTTCACAGACCTGTACTTTGAACAAATCGACTCTATGATGCAGTCTGGCAGATTTCATACCAGTCCTGTCCAAGAAAGACTAAGTGTCTATGGGAAACCAGTTGTTGAGTACCTAGCATATTACAGCAGTCCGCTAACATCAGAGGATGCTATTTAGATCTCTTTTTTAAAAAATGATGATCTGGGCTGCTAAGTTCAAATTAAGTTTTTTTTCCCCTTTAAGAAACCAAACAATGTGTCAGTTGGTGGGTTATAATCTTTTTTAAATAAAAGTTGCAAAATGCAAGAAAAAGTCAGCAGATTCCATTTCTGTAAATTGCCAGGGAGATCTGAAAATATGAAAAATATTCCTAAGAAATCTAAAGAATTATTCCCTCCTCCTGTTAATAATATTATGTGTTTTATAAGATAACCCCACTACTAGTAATAGTAGTATTGTGTGTTTTATAAATAATTTTGCTCATTTTAATAATTAATTGTTATTATGTGAATCTTCGTATCTGATTTTAACCTGCTGTGGTCCAATGTCTCATGTAATAAACGTAAGATAAAAAATAAATTGATATGTTTCTAATGTTTAATTTTCTGTACCTAATACTGCTGTGTTCTTTTACCTGTTAAAACAAAAGGATTTTTAGAAAGTTATAAAGGTCTCTTTCAAAAACTAACAGACTTCTTTGTATTAAGAGGCTTTTGTTGACTTGTAAGAGACAATCTTTTCATATACTTGTCTCTTCCACTGCTACAAGTATTGATTACATGTGCTAAGGGTGGTATTTAGATTATATGTGCTAAGTATGGTAATCAGGGAAAGAATCTGTCTTTCACTGAACATGTATTCATTTAGTTAGCTATGCATTATTATATTTATGTTTCTCCAATCATTAAAAAAAGAAATTCCAGGACAAGTAGCAACCACATTAAAACATCCAACAACAAATCCATTACAAGGACTGGAAAGTTTTATTTTCCTCCTCATTTGATTTATTTTTCATGGGGAAAAAAAGAACTTGCATTCTTTCCATCCTGACTATTTGTATGGAATCCCATTGGCTATGTTACCATTTCATGTGGGTCTAAATCCCATTGATAGTCACAACTGGGGTTGATTCAACAATTGATTGAATGGGTCTAACACTAGTTGGGAGTTTCCAGTGGGATTCAAGCAATACATTTGCACATTCTTGGATGGTATGCAATTATTTGTCAATACTTCCAGTGTAACTCTTTATTCACTGGGATTGCAGAAGGACCTACATTGTTAGTCCAATTGTACAGTGAGACACTAAGCAGACTCATTGGCAAATACACATTCAGTGGCCAAACATCAGCAGAAGGGTGGTATAGCCCAGCTACTGTGTTATTGCATGCATGTAGTTTTGCAAACCTGCTATTGGATATTAGCCATGATTACAAATGTGCTGAATTACTCAAAAATGAAAATAATTTATGATGGTACAAGTATTGTATGGAGAATTAAATAAATTACTAAATTAATACTTTCTACTTTCTTTCCTTCTTTCTCTCCTGCTTCTATTTCCTTACTTTGCTCTTTGTCTCCTATTTTTCCCTTTCCTTTCCTTTCCTTTCCTTTCCTTTCCTTTCCTTTCCTTTCCTTTCCTCTCCTCTCCTCTCCTTTCTTCTCCTCTCCTCTCCTCTGTTTCCACAAAAACTAAAGTGTAGTTGACAAACTGCATTATGTTAGAACACAGAGGTCTAAAATATTATGTTGAGATTTGATGAAAGGTGGATAGCGTGTCATGTATTGGGTAACTCAAGACACAAGAATGTACTTTGTCTCTTGAGCAGCAGTAGTTTATTCTTGGGACTAGCATAAGCAACAGTAGCACAATTCTACAGAAGTTGCCAAAACTGATTAGCACAGGCACTGTACATCTTTAATTGGTTATCAATTCAAATTTAAGTGCACAAAGATTTCAAAGTTAAGTGCACAAAGATCTTGGTTAGTGCAGCATGGTCCATTCCCCCTCATACTTTCCTTAGTAGGTGCCAGTTGACTTGTCCTTGAACAGTATTTGACCCATCTATGTGTCTCTCCCAGTTATCTCCGTACCATCCCATTCACATAACATCCTTGCATCAAGTATTTCTTGCTTTCACTTTTCAGCCTTTACATCAGATATCAAGTAACAGCAAGTGATCTCTTAGATACATAGTAGCAGCAATTAGCAAGTGCTTTCATATGGAATACATAGCAGCCTTTCACTTTTAAACACATTCTAGCCAGTTTGCAAAAAATACACATCTGAATACACGTACAGGCTACTGCTTCCTTATTTTCTTATTCCATTCTCTTTTCTACCCATTACCATGGCAGGGATGCCTATGACCTAACATTGTGAAAGGACAATTATTTGTGCTGGAAAACCAAATAAAATGTTAACGTAAATATGAACTGAAACAAAAATCTCTGCAGTTTGAACTTTAAGCTGGTTAGATGGGGAAAAAAAGAAAACATAAATAATAAATGTAACACGTATATGTTGAGATCCCTTCTTCTCATGATTGTGTATGATGATTCCTTGCAATGTATGCAGGCATCACATACAGTTTTCCTATGTGAGAGGTTGACCCTATATTTGTATGGAAAGAAAGAAGAAGAAGCTATTTAACAGTTTGATAGCTCTCATAAAGTGAGATAAAGCAGGAAGGAATTGTGTGTAGCAGGATGAGGAAGAAGGAAGTAAGAGATTGCCATTGCTATGGATGGAATGGAAAACAAATGTGTTCCGTTCACATTTTCCTACAAAGATAAACATCAATAATCTCCCAGGACTGACAAAGGGATCAGTTCCTGTTGCCTCATAAATCTGTCCATTTACAATACTTCTTGCACAATATGAATCAGGGCAGGATGAGAATGCCAGTGAGATTCTAAGAACTGCAAAATGGAATGATGAACAGCGAGTGCAGAAGAGGCAACATGGATATGGGCTGTAGAATGGCAATAGAAGGAGAGTGGTTGTGTGAAGCCACCCAGCAACTCTATTTCTGTTTCCCCTTTAGAATAATACAGGGCCCTCTCTCTTTGTGCCAGTATGCTCTCATTGCCTTCTGGTCTGCTCTCCTTTGCCTAGCACTATATAAATTAAAAGGGTCTCAGCAGAGCACAGAATTTCATGTTGATAAGTGTATTCTTTGCTTACATTTATTTATATATTTATTTATTTAGCTGCCTTTCTTCTGGTTAGGGACTGAAGGTGGCTTACAAAGGGATAAAACAAGATAAGCTGAAAGCCTGATAATAAAAAAAAAATGTCAAAACATAATTAAACAAGTTATCATATTAAAACAGTGTTCAATTTTAAAAAGTGTAAAATCATTTTAAAACATAATGTTAAGATTAAGAATACAGAACACATATCTCATGGAAAGACTTTCTTCAACCAATTAATCATTACATGCCAGTTTGAATAAAAGTTCTTTTGCCTGCTGGAGAAAGAAGGCCAAAGAGGGGGCCAGTCAAGCCTCCTATGTAAAAGAATTCCACAGACCGAGAGCAGCCACCAAAAAAGGCTCTTTCCCAAGTTCTGACTTGATGATGCTTGCAGTGGTGGTACAACCAAAGGAAATCCCTCCTCCAAGGATCTTGAGACTCTGGAAGGTTCAAATGGAGATATAAGATCTTTCAGATAGTCCAGACCTGAGCTGTACAAAAAAAAAATCATTTTATGCCAAGAAACAAACAAATTATCTAGCATAGCTGTTTCAACAAGGGTGGTGCATGTTCTATCTGTACATCTGCTTTGCACAGTTACTTGAAGATGCTGCATTGGAAACATGTAAATGAGAAAGAGAAATAACCCAACACTAAAATGAAGGAGGCAGAGACTATGGAGGCATTAAATGTGGATTGTGATTACAGAATAACATGTAGAATGTCATTTCTAGATCAACTGATCTTAAAAAAACTAGGGATCTGAAGGCAACAGTGGAGAAGAAATAATAACATTTTGCAGTTCTGTGTGGGACACACAGTTGCTAGCACAATAATGTGAGCTGCCACTTAATTCATGGAAGATTCTTTGTAGCCGAAACAGCATATCTGGATACGACTTTATTTTCATTTGTACTAATTTGTACCAAAAGCTGTTAACATGTGGAAAACAGCTCTTGAGCGAGCAGTAGTTAGCAATCACAGGGGGATCTTTGGGATTTTGGCCTACTAAATATACAGATTTTTGTCTCAATATTACTAGTTATGTGTTTTCATATTGGGTAATTTGTTGTATGTTGCAAAAACATTTATTCCTCTCTATAAAATGAGGAAAATGGCACCTGTGCTGTCTGGAAAGTATTTTATATTTAGAATTGAAAATGCTTTCCAAAGATTATTGGATAAATAAATACATTTCATTATTACTCTTAAAAAGCAGGATCTCAGGGGTAGAACATGACAACTTTTTAATTGCCCACAGCAGGACCACACAAGAGTTCAGGACAGCATGTGAGGAAGAATATTAATGCAGCTGAAATTGCCAGGAGTATTTGGTGTATTTTCAAGTGCCATATGATCATTGCTCCCAAGAGTCATTTGGGAAATTCAGCGAGTTAAATAACTCCCTTTTGTAATGTAATTGGACTAGAGCTTTTCCCGTATGAAAAGCTGGAGAAGCAGAGGCAGAAAGTGTGAGCAGAAAGTGCACACATTCTGTATGAGCAGAAATTGTATGTATGAAGTGTGAGCTGTGTTGTGTTGAAACAGTCAGTACTGAGAACAGGATAAGAGCAAGGCATTGTATAATAGCCATAACAGTGGTTTTCTGAGATAGAACTGCTGTGCCACCTCGTAGTAAATGCCCATAGGTAGAACACTGGTACCCATGCACACACCACCATCATTTTTTCCTTGGGACTTTTGGGACTAAACTGTGTTCCTGTTTTAAAATTAGACAACATACATGTCTCTTGAGTAAAACACACACATTTCCCCTCTGTTCCCTAATTTATCTCTTGAGATCAACAAGGCATTATTAACAAAGAATATATATAAATAGGCCCAACAGTTTTGTAATTTCTGCAGAGCAAGAGCTGGTGGCCAGAATTCACTGAGGCTGTTACAAATGTTTAACCCTGTGCCTTTCCGCACTACACTGTTATAGCGGTATTATTCCACTTTCAATATCCTATTGAATCCTAGAGTTTAGGGCAATTTAGGGAGGGGCATTTAGAATTCTCAGCCAGAGAGCTCTTGGGCCTCAGTAAACTACAAATCCCAGAATTCCCCAGGATGTTGAAAGTGGAATAATAGCACTATAACAGTGTAGTGTGGAAATGCCCCTAGAGTTACACATTTGTGATTGGCTTATATTCATGATTCCTACATATTCATGGTGATACTTATGATTTTGAATGTTTTTGGAAAAAAATTAAGGAATTTGAGGGAAAGGAAAAAAGAACTTCTGTAACTCTAATAAAGTGCATAAATTTTTGGAAATACAGAAAGCAGAAATAAAAGTTTTTAATCAAGCTATATTGTATCTCTTGGCTGCCTTTCATATTCCTATTAGGATCTGTGGGCTGAGGAAGAAGCTCTCTGTGTGACAAAACTAGATTTTCCACAGAAGTAAAAACATAAGTCAAGATTTTAGGTTTATGCACAAAAGAAACACTAGCATTATGAGTGCAGCTACAAGTATTTTAGTAAGATTAGTGAAATGTATGGTGGAAGGAGTGGATATATGTCTCTAATTCTCACTTTCAGCTTTTTTCCCTTTTAGTATTATGTAAGCATTATTTTAAAAATGCATATGTAATTCCTCTTTTGTATTATTATTTTTCCCACTTCCATTAAGTTTTCATGAGTTTTCTTTATCACACTTTCTAATCTGTGCCCTTCAAAGATATGAAAACCTCTTTGCACTAGAATCCCAGAATTCCACAGGCACATTGTTGTCTGAGGCCCTTTTTGCACAGCATTTTCCATGCGATAGGGCGCCTGGAGCATCGCATGATTGTGAGGAGTGATCTGCACGATGCACTCACCATCGCATGACATTCCAGGGGCTGGCAGGGGTCGATCACGCACCTTTTCATTTTCAGCTAGAAGCTGAAAATGTGCGTGATTGTGCATTGCTCCCGGGCCTCACACATACTTACCTGGTATGTGGAGCCTCTGGAGCCACACCGGTCACGCTTCCTGCCCCAGTGCAGCCTGGGAAACTCTCAGGCTGCGCTGTGGAAGGAAGAGGTGGAGATTTCACAGGGAGCTTATGCCGAGCTGAAGGACCCCAGATGCGAGAGCCTCTCGCCAGAGGCTGCGCACTCCAGCACCAGAAGAAGGTAAGGTGCGGAAAGGGCCTGAAAGATTCTGGGAGATGTAGTCCAAAACTATAACTTTCCCAAGCTGTTTCCACTTTTATTGATATTTAACATGTATGAGGACATGTAGAGTTGTTCTTATGAATAAGTGCTCCAAGTAGAGATGAAAGTTAGCCCACAATGGATATCTCAATTATATGTGCCATTGTTTACTTTTGGTTTCAATTGAGTATCACAATCAGCATGCAGGTGACCTTCTTATGAAAACCAAAAGGATTTCCAATTCTTCTCCTTTTTATAGAGAGAGAACCATGTCCTTGACTAAAGTGAAGATTCACTTTTATTATTTAAGCACTGTAGTGAAACTATAATTGCAGAAAAGAACATTTCAACAGCCACTTTAAAACTGGATTTTGTTGCAATCTTAAAGAAGATCTGAGGATATACACACTGAACGCTACTTGAGTTTTTCATTATTGTTTGATAATTAGGTTGGAAAAAAGTTAACCTTGAGAAATCTGCTGAAAATATTATTCCTTGAGTTTGGCCTCTCTTTATTAAGAGAGCAAGCATAGGGGAAGCTGCTAGCACTGTGAGCTGTGACTGATCCATGAAATTCCTGGTTCAGATTTCTATTCAGCCATGAACTCATTAGGTGTTCTTAAGATGCCACCCATCTGCAATATAATAATAAAGGATTGCTCCCACCTTGCAGTGATACAGCATCTGGTGTTTAGGAATTGCACTTACAGTTGGCAGGGTTCTCATACGGCAGAATTCTACCTTAGCTACTCCATCTTTGCATTTAAATCATATTATCATATTTTCTTCTCTCTGTTGTGACTATACTTTCATCAAACCATTTCCTTCATTTTAAAAAGATAGTCCTTCCTTCTTTCCTTTATTCCTTCCCTCTCTGCTTTCCTTTTCAAAATATGTGCATAATGCTTTAAGAGTAGATTCTTTTAAAGGCTGCATGAAAGATTAAAAATAATATAAACTGTAGCAATACAATTTTCCTATTTGCTTTTGCCAACTTTATCTGAAGGAAATGATTTTCTGTATCTACAGAGATTCGGTTGCAGGACACACGCACACACACAGAGAAAGAGAGAGATAACAAAAATCCACAATTGATCATGCACCATACTATTAAATGGCAGCAACATGCAAATGGATGCTTCAGTGCATCTGCATTTACATTGCCACCCTTTTATGTATAGGACAAAATGCTACATGGTCACTGGAAATTGCAGATCTGGAGGTCAGAGATCTAAAGGGTCCACTGCATATATAGGGCACACTAAGGATCAGTTGGATGCTTATAGACAAAATGTTTCAAAATAAATGGCAATGTCCCTGTGTATAGAGCACTGATACAGCACACCATAGTGCTAATGCAGATGCAGGTCAGAATCCTTGAATTATCACTGCAGAGTTCCATTCTGATTCCATAGGACAGCTGCAGATGTTCTAAAATACAGGTGTGGGTGTATTAATGTAATTAATTGATGTCCCACAAATTTTGCACATGGAAAGATGCAACAATCCCAGGTATTTAAAAGTGATAGGGATATTCAAAAATATTCAGGAAATGGTCAAAAATATGTTCTTGGAGTGTTGAGAAACTGTGGTAAGAAAACAGTGGACCAACAAGAATTTCTGCAGTTCAGCACTTATTCTGTGCAAAATTTGCATGCAGTTGTTTTGGACAGAAACCAGCATTTTCTTGATAGGAAACAGCCTTTTCTGGGTGAAAAATAATATTGCAATGCAGAAATATTAATTCCTGAACAGAAAATGCTTGTGAAAGTCACCTAGAGATTATAGATTCTTTCACTAACAGCTTCTTCCAGTGATGTAGACTCAAGTCAATTGATTCAGACTCAGATTGGACTCAAGTCACTTCAGTGACTTGACTTGGACTCAACTCGACAATAAATGACACACTGACTTGAGTCGACTCATGACTAGTGTATTTTTAGTGACTGATTGCAGCCCTTGGTTCATTAAGATAACCCAGTCATCCTGAAACTTTATGACATTGAACAACCCTTCCATCTTTTTTTGACTACTGGTCATGTGACAAGCTATCTCAAGCCTGAACTGTGGAGAAATTTCTTGGAGAGAAGAACAAATGTATTAGGCAACAGGCTTGAGGCAGGGTTGAGGTCTGCTCAGCATCTTGTCTCTGCTGCATATTGGAAGAGCCTTCTGTAGCTCCTCTTAATAGCAGAAGGCAAGACTTGCCTCCAGAGTGCAGGCTCCATTTCTCAGAGGGGAATAGCAAATGTGTTAGGCAACAGGCTTGAGGAATAAGGATCCTCCCAAAGTTTTTGAAGCTGCACTAATGGGGAGTAAGAAGGATCCTATTCCTCACTTCTGAAAAAGCCTCCAGCTTCAGAAATGGGGAATAAGAAGGATCCTATTTCCCACTTCAGAAGCTGCAGACTCTTTTATGCCCATTGACACAAAAGCCTCCAGCTTGAGGAATGGCAAGTAGATGGATCCTGTTCCCCCTTCTGAAGCTGCAAACTCTTGTAAGCTCACTGAGCCCCTCATACGCCCCACCATCAGCTCTTTTTTTCTGTTAAAGTTGGCTCCTGCACTTGTGACTTGACTTGGAAGTATCTTCCAAGGACTTGAGACCAGACTTGAGACTTGGAGTAAAAGACTTAAATACATCACTGGCTTCTTCCTATTCTAATACTATCTATTTTCTCACACTTTTACTGGGCTATTGATTGGACCTATTGATATATTGCATGTACGTGTAGAATATGAATACCCTATTTGCTGGTATATAAGACTCACTTTTTTCCTGAAAAATACTGTTTGAAAATGGGGTGCATCTTATATGCCAGTGCATCTTATATGCCTACAAATATTATTTGCCAGCATGCAAATGGGGTGTATCTTATATGCTGGTGCGTCTTATACACCAGCAAATAGAGTAATTGCTTTCAAATCTAAACATATTTTCTTTCTGTCAGTGATTTAAAATGGAAATAATTTTTTTCCAGTTTCCTAGCATCAGCATTAGGCAAAGGGAATTGCAGGTAGAAGTAGATATAAGAAAATCATCTTGCAAGTTTGCTCTAGTGCTTTTGAAATTTCACTTTAACAATCTGAACTAGGAACCAAAATATGATTTGCCCATGAAACAAAAATATAGGCTGAAACCTGATATCGATCTGACCCTCTCCTCTCCTGTCAAATAAAGGCATATTTAACTTCATTTTGAGAGACTGGCCAGATGTTCATGCTGCTTTTTATTTTAGCTAAGCAAGTTCACCTACCTCTAATTGAAATCTTGAATTATATTACCTCTTAGATGCTTTGTACTATTCACATCTCAACCACATACATCTTTTGCGGCATTGTGGCTGAATTTTCTTGTTGTTGCTGATAGTAGGGATTGAGTTCAAGAATTAAACATCAAAACAGGCCTGCTTTCTAAACAGAATATATGCTTACCTCTAAATCCCAGGCCTTTAATGAATATTTTGTTGATTCTGTGAGAAAAATAAAAACATTCTTACTAACATAGTATTTTTATGTCAGAAGAATAGTGAGGGAGAGTGCATTTGTTCTTTCTTTCATATTCCTTAATTTCTTTAAGATGTTTCCATCCTTAATGCCTAGACTAAAGGCAGCTCAGTGAAGTCTGCTTTCATGCAAAACTTGCACGAACCATTTAGAAATGACTGAGGGCCTTCTGCTTCTGGCCTCTCTTTTCCACCCATTAGAGTGGCCATCTGTGACAAAGGGATGCATGCTGCTACCTTCCTCACCAAGCAGGACATGCTGGCAGATGATGCCTTGTATGTTAATTATTAAAAGTAGATCTGTCATAATCCATGTCGGTCCCTGGACTCTGAACACCTGGACAATCAGATCTGTCATATTTACGTATGAATAAAGGACAGATCTTGGAGCAGACTTCCTTTAATGCTCATTTGGGTAGCCAGACATGTTCAGCCAAGTACCCTGTGGTAGTTACATGTCAGGTGAGACCAATCTGTGGAACTAGTCAAGTATTCAGTCAAGGAAAGGATTCAGATCAAAAAGGTATATGTAAAAATGACTACCAGACACTCAAAAGAAATCAGAGGTCACGGATGAATGAAATTTGTTGTTGTTAATTGTTATCATCTTGATGTCAACTTATGCTAACCCAATGAATGAGAAACTTCCAAGATGCCCTGCTGTTAACAGCCTGTTAGCATATATAAGTAACAAACCCTGCGAGAAGATTTATTCTCTAAGTATTGACACATAACTACATAGTATCACTGTGGTAGATTCAGTAACTTACACACAAAGTCTGATATGCAAACAGCATGGAGCTGTCTTGAAGGAGAGCAGCAGAAATACCCCAAAATGACAAAATAAAGGAGCATGTCCTATCTCATTTAAGTTCTGAAAGGCCCTGTGATTGATCTATCAGATAAGATCCAGATAGTGTCCTGGGGCTTGTCATGATAATATTTGCTCTCCGTGTAAGTAGCTGTAGGTAAGAGATTTTTTCCCCCAGTCCTCCCAATTCCTATGAGTATTCATTCAAAATTCACATTTCTCACAGGCTTAGCACTGGAGGTTTTGTGTTAAAATGAATTAACAAAAGAATCATGTACAAAACTTTTATTGAAGCAAACTGTCTGGGATGGTTAGAATCAGTGCTGCAGCCTCTAAAAACTAAAGTTAAGCAATGTGCATGTTTAACAGTCCTTTGTAGTAGAGGATGTTGATATATTACTAATGTGACAGGTGTGAGTCTTGCAAGATAGAAGAGTTATTATGCAGTCTGAAACTTTAAGGGAGATATTTCTAGTCACTGTCTATTCTTGTCTGTGCCAAGAAGAATTGTTAGACTGTTCAAGCAATCATTTACAATTTAGGGCAGGTCAATTTTAAGCAAATTTTTTTTCTCCTAACTGTGAATCATGTTATATTGTCAAGCAATAATAAAAAAAACATCAATGCCAGAGCAATTTTATTTTCAAATAAGAGTAGGTAGGAGTGTCCCACAAATTTCTCTTCTCAAAATTTCTCCTTTTCTAGATTTATTGATCCCAGTTTGTTTTGCCAAGGTCATGGAACATGAGTAACATATTTAGGCCATTTCTGCATGGCACTGCAGTCCCGCTGTAGGGATGGGATAGCAGCAGGCTGCAGGCCATGACATCGTCACAGTCCCACTGCCGTCCCACCCTCACCAATCATGATTGCACAATAAGATTAAGATTAAATCTGTTAAGAGCCCATGATTTTGCAATGCTCCATCCTTACTTGTCATATAGAAGGGCAGGAAGCATGATGGAACTGCTTCCTTCCCCAGGGCAGCATGGAAAAGAGCCTGGCTGCAGTGTGAAAGGCAGGGGCATTTCACTTGTGCTCCTGTCCACAGGGGGCCGGCCAGGTGCAGGGGGAAGCATTCCTGTCATGCTACCATCAAAGACAAAAGGAACTTAATACAATACTATAAATATAAATAAAACCCCCATATCCCATCACCCACCACTTCTGGGCTCATTTTCATGATGTAAAAAATGGGGGGGGAAATAGACCAAATCCTATGCTTCTGGTGACAATTTAGGTTATATATGTTGCTAAGTTTTCAAATTGCTACCTGTTCCAAAAAAGAAGAAAGTCCCCTTCACAATGCTTTAATCACTTCATCAAGATTATCCAGCAAGTGTGAGCAAATAGGTGTATCAGGGAGTAGGCTGTAAAAATCCATCTCAGGTGCACTCTAGCATTGCTCCATTTCCTAAGGCTGCATAATAAAGTTTGATCTTTTTTGGTTTATTGATAACACTGTGTGGAAAAAAGTAGTTCTGATTCAAGCTTCAAAACCATCTAGTTGCCCGGAAATAAAATGAAATTAAAAAAAAATTAAATAATACCTGGAAACAGACTGGAGGTTCTACCCACTGCTAGAACACATGTGGAGTCATGGCTATATCAACTTACTGTATTAATCATGTAAGTAATAAAATTAATCATGTAACCACTTCCAAGTAGGAGGCTATGTAAACCCTTATATAGGGGCTGCATAAAATAAAATATCTGTAAATTCACTTTGAATTTTCTGAACAGTTTGTAAACTGATACGTGTGTGTGTATGTGATTGTGTAGCTCTACAACTCTTCATTCAAATCAGCATACTCTGTCTAATGCTGTAAATATTTACTTCTCTTTGTGTCAGTTCATTTTTATGAGTGCACATATCCGATAATAGCAAATAATCAGCCATGTAATTCCTGATATTGTCACCTACAGATCAAAGCAAGTGTCTCCCTCCAGAGATTTAAAGAGTTCTGTTTTTCTCTTGAGATCAAGCTTTTCAATTATTGTACCTTTTTTATCTAGAAAAGTAGTGTGCCGTTATGCTTTTATTCCTCTCAATAATTGACAGCAGATATTAACGTTATACTGTTATATTTTACAATAATTAAGTCTGAAATAACTAAAAACAATGGAGAAAACTCTATTTTTCACCTTACTTTGTTTTGTTTTTTTAAAAATTGTAAGTAGACATGCTATGTTCTGTAGATCACCAAGTTTTGTCTGCAGGATGAAGGTAATAATAATTTCACCTATACATATTAATCCTATTTATAGCCAGAAATCGTGATAGCACAATATCACCCTGAACAACTGAAGTCATCAGATTTTGGAAGCTAAACACATCAGGCCTGGTTAGTTCCTAGGTGGGAGACCGCCAGCAATATTGGGAATCTCTAGATAGGTCTAAGGAATAATCTTGGCTTAAACTCTTGAGAGCCAGTGCTGCTAGTAACAACTGACAATACTAGATTAGATATATCAATGATCTAGTCCAGCCAGTAGAAATCAGTTTCTTATGTTTCTTTGATGTCACCATGATTCTGATATGAGCCGGAGAGTGGCCCACAGTGAGGACAGACATTTAGGCCACTTTATTTCATAGGGAAAAAAAGATCTGAGACATAAAGGGCTTTAGCTCTTGCCCAAAATTTCACTGGGGGATTTTCATTCTGTAATGGTTGAACTTATAATTAGTTGATTACTTCTTTTATTTATAATTACATTTTTACCCCAGGGTCAGGGTAATGCTCTTACTCCCATGAGTTAATCAAGACTGAGAGAAAGTGATTGGCTCATGGCAAGGATGTCTTGCATTTGTTTAAAACAAAACAAAAAACTGTTCCAGTTCTTTTTGGCAGAAGAAATCTGAGAATATTGATAAATTCTTTTTTAAAAATGAAATGAAATGAAATTCTCCTCCATTTGTACTGGCCAAATTCAGCTAGCACAAATATTCCCAATATGAACAGTTGTGTACTGTAGCAGTGTTAAAGATGAGAAATGTCAAATGAAAATAATAATGAAAAAAAATAGAGGTGATCATTCTAATTCAGCACTAAGATACCTGAATACACATGGGGCTTTATTACACATGCCTATTGTCTCACAGCAATTGCATTATTTAAGAAAATGAAAATATACTGGTATAGAATCAAACACTATCACACCATCTCTGCAATAATGCTATGCTACCAGTTTAGTGATGCACATTCCCACAATTGGTCTTCTGCACCACCCCATTGACAGTCCCTCCCTTCTACTGGGCTGGCTAGCTAGTGCTTGTGCTATATTTTCTTTTCTTTTGTTTCTTTTCTTCTCTTTTTTCAGCATATTGGGAGACTTCTTCCCCGACTTCCTGACAGCCTTCTCATTTCAGCATTGTTTTTCCTGTTGTGCTGCCATTCAGGCATTTTGCTCTTCCAGAGTCACATTTGTCTGTTTTGCTGTGATGGTGTAATTGTGGAATGCTGGTGGGTAAGTGCACAATTACACCAAAATTCAAAAAAAGAAAGAAAGAAAGAAAGAAAGAAAGGAGGGAGGGAGGAGTGAAAGCAACCTTGTTCACTTGCACGATTATGTCCTGTCTGTCCAGACAGTGGAAGTGAAGGGAGCTTACCTTGACTGGGGATAGGGAGGGCAAAGGGGAGAACAACACTCACTGACACCACATGACTGTTGCAATATCCAAATTGTGGCAGAGTGACATCATCATACCAATATACAATAGTAGAAATGCAGCGCTATTGCAACCATTCATAGGTCTTTCCTGTGAATTAAAAGAGATAACCCAATAATAATGGGAATACAATTCAACAATGAGAGAATGATATCATGTGCTAAATAGATTTTTTTAAAAAAAATGGAACTAAGCCAGCACACTTGTGCAACAAACCAGCATGTGATAAAGCCCATAGAGTCAAAGTAAGAGCTTTAAGCAATCAAAGCCCTGACTCTGAATGAACAAAACTATCGGTGTCATTATCTTCCCTTTGTGGCCAATAGAAAGAAGATTTGATCCCATGCAATCTTCTGGCTGTTATGGCTGTAAATCAATTACAGATTAGGGATGCTATATTTCAAGATGAAATTTATTGCAAGAAGAATCGCATATTAACACTAGAAGAAAAGTTATTTCCTTTATTATTTGAGTATTTTTCACAGCTGTGCAATGATATAGTTGGTATAGTCAATAGTCTATGTGAACAGCATATTTGAAAACCAGCTTCTCTTAAGCATTTTTTCTTTACAACTGTGACTGTAGACCTAGAGTTTTGCTTTAGAAGACAGTTCTTCTTATTTTCTTACCTGCCTTTTGACATGGAATAAGTAGCAGAGGCATTGCTAATGACAGGCCTAGGAGAATATGGCAATGAGCTTTTTCATACATTAGGACTTATATAGACTTATATAGTCAGTGTGGGTTTTCCTCCCCAAAGAATATGCAAAATATTCTTTAAATATTAGTTCCACTGCTCCTGAAAATAAATGACTCTGCCACAATTTGCAACAGTGTCATCCATACTTAAATGAGAGGTATTGAACTGCCTGACTTGCTAACATAATTTACAAAAAAGTTTAAGCTCCTGTACATAAAATATTCTATGTTTGTCTTCAATTTCAGACAGAATGAGACAATTTGCACTGTGGAATGTTTTGCAACTGAGATACCTTTTGCACAGTGCTGAAGCAAGTACCTGCCATGATTTATTATATATCTTCACAGAGACTTATTTTCAGTTTAATTTTGTAAAACTTGTTTCATCTTGCCCAAAAGCATTTATCTGTGTATATTTAACACAATGCATGCCTGACCAAGTTTGTTTCTAAGCCTAATTACATATGAAGGAATTCTGATTTTATTATTGTGTTTTTCAGTTTAACTCTGATGAACTTGAACTGAAAATGGTATTATAGACTATTAGGCATGATCTGGAAAACTATTCGTTTTGTTGCTGCTGCAGCTGCTACCCTTTTTACTCTATTCACTGTAAACATGGTTAAGAAATTAATTGTAGTCCTTTTAAATTTATTGACTTTGTCTACATGGTAAGTGAGATGTATGCCTTTCAAAAGGACATAAACTATACCAACAAGACCGCCTACCTCTCACTTGGAATAGAAAGATTAAATAATGGTGCCCGTCCAGAGGTACGGTATAGTATTATAATAGGCAGTTTACAGTTCTGTTAAAGATAAATATGTATGCTACATTTATAAGGTTTAAGATGCAAACTTCTTTTCTGCCCATAGAAAAGCAGTCCAGAAAGCACAGTGCTTCACTTTGCTGCAGCAGCTGCTGTTGTTAAATGTATCCAATTATATTTGATATAGCATCCATCATATTGCTGTAGTTGTGTGCATGATACATGATCATGGAATCAAAAACTGAGCAAAAAAAGTCTCTTGACTTAAGTACTATGGCTAATTTGTAATGATACAGATAACTGGGGCCCATGCAAATCTTTGACGGATCAAAGCTGCAGTGAAAATACAATGTGCTTAGGACAGTTGAAATCCTAATATTTGAAGAGATTCAAGCACAAGGGTCAGGAAGCAGCGGCTTACCTCTAACCAAAAAACTGCATAATCAAAACCAAATTCAGGATTGCAACCAGGCAGATAATCAGAGGATGCCAGTATCAGGAACTGGATAAAGCAGCACATAAATTTAGTCTATCAAAAGAGTGCGTAAATTAGGCATATAATTTATTATTTATTATTAATATTAATATTATTCACAATGGCAATGTTCAGATTTGAATGAGGACTGAAAGGAAGGCACAAGCTGTCTTCACTGAATGAAAGAACCTTCAGATGATCTGACCATAGATCTCTCATTAGATCATTTAACTGAATATTTAGAATGAGAACAACTGAGCTGCTGGAACTAGGTTAAGTAGTGTGCAACTCTGTCTAGATTTATTGAAAAGTAAACACACAGATCCCAATCCAGACTAGGGCCAGCGACATGGGGAAATTTGTTTTAATCCCACTGTACTCCACTGTTGTCCTTCTGAAAATTTCTCAACTGGCAAAACATTTTTAAGAGTCTATTAGTTTATTTTATTTGTTAGGACAGAAACCTACTTGTAGTTGATTTGCTCCCATGATAAGTTTGGCTGTTTGTCTGTCTTTATCTTGAAAGTCATGAAGAATCAATATCACTATTGCTATACCACTTTTCCAGGGGAAATGAAAACTGAAAACAGCTATTATATGATTAAGTGGCTTCAAATATTTAATTACTGTTATATCAGTTACTTCTATCCTTTGTCTCAAAGCAGTAGGTACAGGAAAAACAAATTCTACAGATGTTTTCAGTGATCTAAAGTGTATAATGTCAAAACAGAAAATATTCTTTTATCTTGTTCTAATTTGATACATAACCTTTAAATTGGATCAGTCTAAGAATCTATATAATATAAATAAAGACAACCTAAGGATCATGATAAATAAACAAACTACTAATACTGCTGGTTTCAATATATGATAAACACATGAGTTTCTGCAGAGTAAGAGTATGGGTTTGTACCACTGCTATTCTTGGAAATTTCCAAGTGCGATATAAACCCCAGTCCTGTGGAGTTGTTAAATCACACTTATTTTGGTTATTATAGGGTATTTGTAAATGTGTTCTACTTTTTGTGTTCCCAGCAGTAATTGTTTTTTCACTATGTCAGTAGTGTAGAAAAAAAGCAGAAACAATAAATCTTCCATTATATTCTATTTTATGGGCTTATATTCAAATAGTTTACTTTGAAGAGTATGTCTGCTAGGTATTGTACAGTAAGGGTATTCCTTCTGAGTTATATTCCTTGGAAGTATACCAAGAAGGCAGAAAAGAAATCAGCTCAATACTTTATTCAGTATGCTTCAGTATCTCTGGGAACTGCATCGCATTTTTTTCCTGAACACCTTTCTTGAAGTATGCCTAGTAGAAGCCACTAAATATGTTAAGGCGAGATACTAATACGGGATAAAAATGTCACTTTATTTTATATTACAATAGTTGCAATAGCTGATAATGATTTATTGAAATCAAATGGAGTATAATTATTTGTGACACAGTCCCTTGTTTCCTTATTGATGTTGCCCAAGTAAATAGAATCGAAGTAGAGGTTGTACCAATTTATAACTGTAAAGCTGGAGTAGCATTCACACTACAACATTATAGTGATGTTATTCCACTTTAATTGCCATGGTTCTATCCTCTTGCATCCTTGGTTTGTAGTTTTGTGATGCACTAAAACTCTCTGGCTGAGAATTCTAAGTATTCTCCCTGAAATACAAACCGTAGGATTCCACAGGATGTAGCCATGGCAGTTAAAATGGAACAATAGTGTTATAAATTGCTTAGTGCATACGGTTGCTAAGTTTCATGATTTAGGCCACTCTGTGAAGGAAAATGTTTTTTTACAATAACAATAACAGCTCCTCGAGAAACAAATTACAATTATCCAATCAATGGCCTGGGAAGACCTATGTACACTCTACACTTGATATGGTGAAGGGTATGGAAGCCATGCCCTGTGAGGAGTGGGTTAGAGAGCGAGGTATATTTAGTCCACAGAAGAGAAGGTTCAGAGGGGATATGATAGCCATGTTTAAATATTTGAAGGGATGTCATATTGAGGAGGGAGTGGGCTTGTTTTCTGCTGCTCTAGAGATCAGGACAAGGAGCAATGGATTCAAACTACAGGAAAAGAGATTCCACTTAAACCTCAGGAAGAACTTCCTGACAGTCAGAGCTTCTTTGAAAATCTTCTTTGAAGATTTTTAAGCAGAAACTGGATGGCTATCTGTTAGAGATGCTATGATGTGGATTCCTGCATGGCAGGGGGTTGTACTGGATGGCTCCTGTGGTCTCTTCCAATTCTATGATTCTATGATTCTGTGATATCTGGAGTCGGGGTCAACTTGCACTTGATGTAGAAGTATAAATTGGTTCTGAAGTTGTCTGACCACATGCTTTGTTGAGAAATATTTCTATAAGGCAACTATGTACATGTGTGTGTGTACCTATATGTAAGGATGGATAATCACCACCCCTTAGCCTAAATCACAGCAAAGGACAGGTCGAGAATAGGTTAGAAATGGATATGTGTCCATAGACAACAGATAATCCAGCTATCTAAGTATTGCTAAAAACTGAAATTAAAATAAAAACATTCTAGTAATATAGCTTGAATTTTTGTTGTGTCTAGAAGACAGATTTATTGCTGAAAAGGCTAGGGATGCGGTGGCTGCTTAAAAGAATAAATAATCAAAGAAAGGATGCTAATGTGCAGATTTTTGTAAGATTTGCAGATGCTAATTGATATGTATAATATCAAATCTACAAATAATTATTATTTTGAATAATAATTGTTGAAACTGGATTTTGGCTGGACAACCTTTTCAATAGAAGGTACCCTCAAGTAGTGCTGATGACCTTCCAACACAGGGCTGCTATTTAAGGAGAAAGACACAGTGTTTCCCAGTAGGGAACCTCTGCTTTATTTATTTTTTCTGATTTTTCCATTTCTGCCTTAGCCTATTGTGCCACATATCTTGTTTAAAGGAAGAGTCTTTCAGGAAGAATAAGGGGCTGCCTTGTGGTAGATATGATCATCTCATTCTGTTGCTGCTAGGCTAGTTTGTTTTAATTTTAAATTTGATAGAGAGTGTCAATGTCAGGCGGAGGCTAAGCGAACACAGAGGCAGCAACGGGAGTTTTATGGCTTTTTAGCAGGTAGAACGTAAAATGATCAAGGGTTTACAGCACCCAAAGCAAACAGAGGCAATAACTAAGGCCATAAAGTAATTAAGGGGTTACGTCACCCAAAACGAATGAAGGCAGTGGAACTCAGAAATAGCAAGCCCATGGAACAGGTAGCAGAGTCACAGATGAATGACAGTTGTTGCCCCATGACCCCCCACTCCCCAGCGTCTGCCTTAAATAGTCTTTAGCCCAGCTGGGACTGATCAATGTCCATTGGTCTGGCCCACAGCTGAAGGCCCTCTGATCTCAGCTGCTTCTCTAACAGGAGCTTTGATCTACGAACTGCCACCTTTTCCAGCCACCTCTGGAGGAATGTGGGGAAAAGTCTGCTGCAAGCTCCGGACTGGAGTCAGAAGCAGCATCTTCTGTTGAGCCAGAAGCATTGGACTCCTCTGCTGTAGGTATCGGCCCTGGGTCAGCTGGGGAGTCGCTGGCAGGCCCCTCCCTTGCCTCTGCAGGAGCCCCCTCTCCCTGCAAGGGATCCTCCCCCGGCTGGGAGTCCAAGGCCAACTCAGAGTCCCCGTCTGAATTGGCAGCCTGCTCAGCCTCCTGCTCAGCCTGGCTCATGAAAGAGAGTATGTACAGCAATTCAAGGACCTTATTAAGGAGCAAAGACACCAGTGGATTAGACAAGCAAACTAAGGCCCTTTCCACACATAGTAGTCACTATGTAGCTGTGATGGCCTGAGGAGGTGTGCATCCACATGATGTCATCGCTGTTAATTTGATGTTAAGTTGCTGGTGAGCCTTTGCATGTTGCTAAAGCATCGTATTTGAGCAATGGAAAAAATACGTTTTCACTCCCTAAGACTGATTCTACTATGTTTCTACAACTACAGGTGGAACCGTTGAAGCGCATTCTTGTAGGAATGGGTGGGTTCAGGCCGGCCCTAGCTCAGCACACGTGACGTCGTGTCTGCGTAGGGACGTCCTTCCCAAGATTTTTTTTAAAAAAGGGATCCAATGAAATGGGCTGGGGTGGGCCATAGGCAGAGCAGGGGAGTGTGACGAACGCTGTAATGCAGAATGAGAAAGTGGTCTTCGCCGCCTCAAGCGGAGGACAGTGCAGAATGCCGCATTGCAGAAATGCAGCCGTAAACTCCACTCCTACTTTCTCGTGCAGAAAGGGCTCAAGGCTTTCTTACAGAAATAACATTCTATGATAGGAAGTTATTTGGGGTGCTGATCTAATCTAGCTCCATTCTAGGGAAGAGATGAGAGAAAGCTGACATGAAGAGAAGTGGTGGGAAAATGTGCATAAGAATATCTGTTTACTTCAGACAGCAGGGAGGAAAAGTAGGCAAGAAGAGAGGACATTTTGGGTCATTTAAACTATCTCACCTTATTATTACTGCCTTCTCTGAGGCATTCTTGACTCTTTGTGGTTAAGCATGGCTGCACTTCTAACAAAATTAACCACTTTTGCCCTCTTCAGGAATGTTAAAAATAAGTGGGGAAAAATGAGTTAAATATATCAGTTTAAAACTTGTCCCACACCAAGTTGTTTTGATGTTAAATCTTAAAAGAAATTAGTTTTCCTATATCTACAATTGGAAGAGACATTAATGTACAAGCGTGTGTTTTTTCTGTATCTAAAGCCCTTGTAATCTTCAACAGCTATCCTTTATTTTCTTGTCTAATCCTGCTATAGGCCATTCCTTTTTGCCCATGAGACTCCCTATACAAAAAGGCAAATGTGCTGTAATATTTTCCAACCTTGTGAGAATGTGTTTGCTATAAACATCCCCTTTTCTTGTCTTGTCTTCACCTTTTTTTCACCTCTTGGAGTGCAGCAGAATAAATCTTAAATGAATCTAACTTTTGCCCTTCTAGCCTCTTCGTTACTGTTCTGTGAACAACAATAGCAAAAAAGAGAGAGAGAGAGAGAGAAAACAAAGCCCCAAAATCTACACAAGTGGCATGAAATTTAGGGTTGTCTATACTAGCATATTTTTCCTTTTAAAAAAATATTAAGAACCATTTGGGAAGGAAAACACTGATTGAACTGTTGCAAGATGGAGAAATAACAGCATTCCACTAGAGGGGGTTTTTTTTCCCCCTTGTGTCCCTAAGTGCCTTTTCCTCTTATTTTTCTTCATTATTTTCTTGTTTGCCTTTTTATTTTGTTGCACACCAGAGGCCAGTGCTTTTGATACCAGATGCATTCTGCTGGAGTTCAGACAACAGCAAAATCACTACATATGATGGACATTTATAATGGGCTATCCTCCATATTGAACCATATCTTTAGGGAAAAAAGACAATATTCTTTTTGAGTCAGTGCTTTCAGAAGACTTCATGCAGAATTAGCCTGGATGATAAAAAGCATGGAATGATGCAATACTAATACTATGATGCATCATGATGGACAGAAGACTCCTTTGGAGCCACCAGCAATGTCTATGAGTTACATTCTGACTTTACCACCTTGGATAGCTATTGTCCTCATGAGTGATCCAAGCTTTTCAAGTGTTCTGTGATCTTTCCAGTAGATCTTTGTGATTTTTGTTTCTTTCAGTGGAGGCATTCAGCAATGCATTCTTTTTTCCAGTGCTGCTACAAACCATCACCACCTGCATGGTGACCTCTCTCAGCTACCACTTCCATCCCAGTGAAGAAAGAGGATTGCTCTCTCTTTCTCTTTCTCTCTGTGTGTGTTGGTGCAACTGTATGGTCCTAACCTCACAGCCAGCGCCACATGGAGCTATTGAGGCTGGAAAGCTTGTGCAATTCAGACCACTGTTGGAAAATAAGTTTTCAATTGTGAGACCAGGAAAAGCCTGTTTTCAAATTGTATTGGTATTTCTGGCATTAGCTTTGACCCATGGCATGACAAGTTGTAATTATTCAGAAGGTATGTGTTCAAGACCTCCTGATCTCAAAATGTACAAAGGTTCCATTTTTATCTGTATTGGGAGGCATGCCCGTACTTACATTTATGCTATGTATAAGTGTGAAATCTGTTTGATAAGACTTGAATTATGCACATCCTCAAGGTCACTCTCTAAGGCTTTCTCCTAACCTTTCTGGATGTGTAGGAGAATGCATTTTTCTGGGGCTGCCACACAGAAATGCATATTTTGTTGTGGTTTTGTCAGTTCCTCTAGAATTCTGCATTCTGAGTCCACCCTTCTTGCACCATCATTTGAGCCACAAATGAACTCGTTTGTCCACAGTGTATATAGCAACCCATTAACTGCAAGAAGCACTGGTTGTGGAAAAGAAAGATTTAATCACCATTGCTTCTGTCACAGTGCAGTCCCTTAAATTATCTATGCTCTAATCAGTGTCTAGATACAGAAAAAAGAAGGCTAAATTCATTAAATAAATTATTGCTGCAATCAGCTTACATGTACAGAAAGAGAGGCTAAATTCATTAGATAAATTATTCCTTGTGAACTGGATGACCTTTTTTTAGGTATGTGCCAACTTCACAGACATTTGCAGGCATTGCACATGAAGATTTTCAATGAAGTATGAAACAGGAATAATTCTGTGTAAGTAGTTCAGCCTTAATGCAGAGCAGGTGCTAAGAGAAGACAGCTTACATTTTCCTCATGTCTCAGTACCTTAAATGTTATGGTACGGTGAGCCAGTTAGCTAGCTCTTTGCCCTTGTAAATTGCATTTAAACTGACTACACTGACAACCTTCCAAAGGCAGTCCTGTTAAAATTGATGCTGCCAAGTAAACAGCTGTTTGGGTGGTTTTTAATGTAGATTTTGCCCAATTATTAACAAGAAACTGTCTGCTAGCCTGCCGAAAGTCGTTCTAGTGCTTGCATCTGAACTTATCTAATCTGTTTCAAAGAGCAAAAGGGGGCAGGAAAAGAACTTTCATATCCGCTCTTTGGAGAAGCAACTTTTTTCAGTTCAACCCATGTGCATTTTGAAACTAAAATGCGACTTTACACTGTAGGAAGGGACAGAGAAAAACTGACTACCATCTTTTCTGTTCACTCAGTTTCTCCATTTTCCACAGCTAAGTTTGTTCTATCCTGTTTCCGCATCAGTTTGTAGTTTTTTTTAAAAAAAAATCTGTAGCACATTCTTCAAAACATACTGTGTTGTTGTTGTTTTGTATGCATTTGCAGAACAGAATGTGACCCTAAATGTCTAGCTCATACCAAACAGAAAGTAAACTAAGAAATATGTAATGCTAAGCAGATTTAGGATTTTACTTGGCACATCCTTCTATCCTTTGTGATAACGATGAACTTTTCAGGGAAGATGGTAGTCATTAATTGGTTATGGACAACATATTATTTTTAGAGGATCTACAGCAGGGTTTGAAGGCCATATTAAGTGGCCTTATGGGTGAAAGAAATTAAGCAGAGGCTTGATCCTTTCTGTGGCAGATCAGCACAAGAAGGTGAAATTGTGGTCAGTCACTCAGGGACACATTTTTGTGAAAGGGAGTTCTCTGGAGTTCCCTGTTGGGTCATGGGACTCAGGTATAGGAAACAGACAGTACTTGATTGGCTTTCTTCTTTAGGGCTCAGGTCTTGAGGGGAGGACCAACATGTCCCAGCTTCCTAGCTTGATTAGCTACACCACACTGGCTCTAGAATGCCATTACATGGGCCATTTCCGCACTGGACTGTTATAGCGCTATGATTCCACTTTCAATATCCTATGGAATCCTAGGGTTTGCAGTTTTGGGAGGGGCCACATGGCCCCTCTCAAAACTGAAAACCCCAGGATTCCATAGGAAGTTGAAAGTGGAATCATAACGCTATAACAGTCTAGTGCGGAAATGGCCCTGATGTCAAAGATTGTAGGCATGCAGGCAATTGAAAAGGCACAACTGAGGGTCACATGAATTCTTGAGAAGCAGAAGAATGAGACTAAATCTGGTAGATTGGTAGAGACTATTATCCTAAAATCAAGCAATGTGGGAAATGGGGAAACTGTGGGAAAAGCTCCAGTCCTCAATAAGGTCTGAATTATTCCTAACTTGAAGGTATTTGAAGTCTACAAGGAAAGGGGACAAGTGAAATGGAAGAGGTGTAGAAATATAAGACCATGACCATTTCCACACTATGCTGTTATAGTGCTATTATTCCACTTTCAACATCCTGGGGAATTCTGGGGTTTGTAGTTTACTGAGGCCAAAGGGCTCTCTGGCTGAGAATTCTACAGGCCCTTCCCTAAACTGCAAACCCCAGGATTCCACAGGATGATGAAAGTGGAATAATAACACTATAACAGTGTAGTGCAGAAAGGCGACATGTCAAAGGGCCACGGAAGATCTGAGTGACTACCTTAGCTGTACAGGACTGATGATCGTGTAGTCACTACCTGACGCAAATAAAATCTAGGATAGGCAGTGACTCTTTTTCCACTGTACAGGGAATGTGTATGAAGAAGTGCTCTGAATAGCAACTGCTGCCTTTTTATAAGTTCTGCTCCATTTCTCACATTTTTCCAAACGACAATTTCTGAACAGAAAATAATACACTGCATTAAGTGGCTCTACATGGATATATGGATAAAAGGGCGGTTTTGACCAAACAGGCTTTTGTCAGTTTAATTTGAAATAGGCTCTTTACTGCTTTTTGTTGCTTCTTTTGTTCCCATTCATTTTGTTTTTCTAATGGATGTCCATAATGTTTTTTACAATTTTGATCATTTTATAGGCGATAAACATTTAAAAACATTTAAAATCTTAACATTTCTTATTGCAAATACATCAGGAAATCCTGATGAATTAATCATTGCCAAATGTAACTAATTTCTTTTGAAAACAAATTTAAGAACTTTTTAAAAAATGTGTCTATAATTATAAATATATCTATATCTATCTTGTTTTTAAAAAAATAGTAAACTATCTGGAAACTAAATACAGTGAAATATGTTATATAAATATTTTACATAAGTAAATGACAAAAATGTAGGGACACTTAAATACATTAAATAGCTTGAATTTCTATCACCATTAATAGACTGTAAGTTCTAATTTATAATTGATACTCAGATAAAAAGAGTCTTCTATGCAGTTTCTTAGGGCACATCCAGACTGATTAAAAGACCAGAAAGTGCCATATTTTGTTCCTGTTCTTTCTGATTTTATTTTGGAGATCGATGCATGTTTTGTTTATGCCATGATATTTTATGTCACCTCGTGGTATGATCAGTGATATTTTACAATAGCCCTTCAGTTCAGTTTATTTTAACTAGTATAAAATTGGAAAGAACAGGAACAAAATCTGAGACTTTTCAATTGACCATGTTGTTGTTGTGTGCTTCAAGTGACTTATGGTGATCCTAAAGCAAACCTCTCATGGGGTTCTCTTGGGAAGGTTTGCTCCGAGCTTGCCTTTCTTTTCCTCTGAGACTGAGAGAGCCTAACTTGCCCAAGGTCACCCAGTGGGTTTCCATGGCTGAGCACAGATTCAAGCCCTAGTCTCCATATTTTTTATTCCAACATTCAAACCACTATACCATGAAACAATATCCTAGAGTATTATCTCTCCAAATTAGCTCAGGCTATATTATTAGGAATTTGTATGCTATGTGAGAAAGCCAGCATGGTGTAGTAGTTTGAGCATTGGACCTGGAGACCAGAGTTTGAATATGTGCTCAGCCATGGAGACCCACTGGGTGACCGTGGGCAAGTCACAGTCTCAGAGGAAGGCAAAGGAAAGCCCCCTCTGAAGAAATCTTGTCAAGAAAATCCCTTGACAGGTCCCACTTAAGGTTGTCTTAAATCAGAACAACTTGAACAATGCTATATGAAGCCCTGGTCAAGAATTCATACCATGTACAGATTTATGTGGAAGATGGTTCACATGTGAGGGCCCATCATATATTGGAGGTAAAGTCTGTACAGGGCCCCACACATGAACACACCAAGGCTCATAGAATTTGTGTAAACATCCCATAAACATCCCATAATGCTGGTGTATTCAGAGCCCAGTGTATGATAGATTGTTAATGGTTAGGCCTGTGTGCTTATGTGACCTCTAACATGCATGGTTGAGTCTGGCAGCCGTGATCCCACAACCATACATACATGTAACTATGCAGCACATGGGTGTCTGTGCCACTGGCTTGCAAAAAGTTGAAGACCAACTGAACACTTCAGAGAAGAGAGAATGAGAAGGCAAAGACTTTTCAAAAAAATATCAGACGTTTAGTTCATAAACCAATTAGAATTACAATCAACCAAAGCTTTCTCCTTGTTTATTTTGTGTTGCTTTTATGATGAAGCAATCAATTAATCCCCTTTGCCTGACTGTTTCCTCCTGGGATAAAATTCCTCATTGCATTGACATTCTTTATACGTGATGGTTACTCTCAATCTCTTCTCTTCCCCCTTTCCATGATTTCTTACTCCAAATGTATGGGGAATACAGGACAGAATTAGCATTGTTAAGAGATTTTCAGCCTTTGTATGTGATGTGCTCTGAACACCTCAGGCAGAAACAGTAGACACATCTTTAACGGCCATCTCATTCTTACTGCTACTTTATATACTCAGACACCCAAACCTGGAACTCCATACATTTAGCAGAGACGAGATTCTTTTACAACTAACAAGTTTGGTGGCCTGAGCAAATCTAACTCCAGTTTAACATTCATTCTTGGTTTGGGAATTGGCTTGGAATTTACTGGCTTTTAAATGTATTAAGTACTTCTCTCTCTGCTTCTGTATTACGAGACAGAATGAAGCAGCAGCACTGACCAGTTGCCCTTCACAATTTAGAATACATTAGTAATGTTCCCTTGATGCTCTTCACTTTTTCAGCCTATATTAAGATGTAATTCCTACTGCACTTCTACTCCTTTTCATTGGCCTGTAGTGGATTTTTGAAATTAAAACATTGTGTTGCAAAACTAATTTTCTCCCCAGGGCAATATGCATTATTAGACACCTAATCCAATTTTAGTGCAGAATACCTTCTACATTTATGATTGGTACAATAAAGGTCTGTGGAGGCTCTTTTCCTTGAGTCCTTCCATCAGGTGATTTCTCCCTTTTCATCTAAGTAATAATTACACTGATTAGAATAATTTCATTGGGTTTTTTTTTTAATGAAAGTGATGTGTAGAATGAAATGACATTTTACACTTTTGCTAACATCTAACAATTATGCTTTTCTTGGAGAAATCTTCATAAGTTTATAGGAACTGACAATAAACTTATTCTTTCAAATCTGTAGGAGTTCCTACCACTAGTATCACACCCTGGGGATTTAAATCCTTTTATGACAAGAATATCATATTTCCAACATTTTTCCCCTACTTGTTCTCCCTGTTGTCAAATTGTGTACACAGGTTGGCTGAAGAAAGAAAGCCCAGAATGGTAGGCTCTATTAAAGAGATGAAATTAGGGTTCCACATGTGTTTTTAGGAAAAGGCGGTTTTTCTTTTATATACCCTTTTATGTTCTCCTCAGAAATGCATCTGCCAACACCCCCTCCTCATCAACATACATTCTCATGATTGCATGAAGACATGTTGGTACAAACTAGATGGAACAGATTTAGCTTCACAAACCCTTCTAACTAGACTATCAGGGAAACAAAATGTTGCCATATTTTTCAGTTGTCTTTAGAAATGATATTACTCTGTACTTCCTAGTACAAAGTAGTACATAGGACTCTGTACTTTATATTTCACATTCCTGTGTCTTAATAAGGACTTAATTTTTGACAAGATCTCAGGCACTGATAGAAGATGGTCACAGTTGCTTTTTAGGAGGAACAACCAGCTCTATTGTTCTATCTGAACTCTATTTTGATTCTCCTATCAACGAAAGATTAATCAGTTAATCATGCCAATAAATTTCAGTGGCCAATTGTACAAGTAGCTAAAAGGACATGATTACATTTACATATGAATAGTGGTGTGTTTTAAAGTCTGGCTTATTTTAAATACTACATCAGAAGTGCTGCATTTTATCCTCAAAAGAACCCAGCATGTGGCTCTTGCTAAAAATTTCTTTTGATGACATTAATTAAAGAAATGGGAAGTACTTATACATAAAAGCAAGAGCAATATGGGCCTGAAAGCTAATTCTACTTGACTTTTGTTGGTGTGGGGCTTTCAGGATCAACATCTACGTATTCCTTCTATTATTTAGATCAAATTGCAAGCATGAACTTTTTTCTACTTGTAATTAACTCACATATACATACTAATTATTATTATTCCATTCTCTTTTATGTGCCTGTAAGGCAGGACAGGTGCATTGATCAGTGTTGGTTACCAAAAATAATATCTTAATTTACATTCAGAAATCAATACCTCTGAAGGTTAGGGACCAATTCCCTAGGAAGTGACCTGCCACAAGCTACAATGAAAAAAATCACAGTACTGTTCACGTGGATATTTTTGTACTTCCCATTTCACTGTGACTTCCAAGAGAGAAATTCCTGGTAGATGCTGTCATATTTTAATGTTGATGTTTCCTACATTGGAAATGCATGCAGGATGGATGAGTAGGGGGACTGAATAAAGTCCCATTGGTCCTGTACTGGAAAAAAGCAGGCTATAAATTAAATAAATGATTTAAAAATATTCCTAAAATATTCCTAAAATGAGAAACTTGATTTTACTACATTTCCAATGATTTTGTTATAATGCTTTAAGGACAAATGAGGTGGGGGGAGGAGCATGATAAATAATAGTACTGTCGTACACTCATTAGTCTGAGTGGTGTTTTTCCAAATGGAACAAGGTGTTTGCATTGCAAAGTTTATCAAAGGGGAAATAGAAAGCAGCACCCTTTTAACTTATGTTCCAGCAACTAATATAACTATGCAGTCTAATACTGGGAGGAAAACCTTTGGGGAAAAAATCCGCCTGTGCATTACATTGACCTTTGATCCAACTGTTCTTGAGTCAAAAACCCAGACGAACACAAATTATGCTCTCTTCTATATATATGAGTTTCAGCAAAAACAATACTTGAAAGAAAAACATGGTGCAACTCCCCCCTTCCAGACTCCCTTGCATCTCCAGTGGCAGCTATTCTCCTTTAAGTCTACACATATAAAATGCCGTACATATATTTAGTTAGTTAGTTAGATCTTCTAAGCACAGCAGATCAAAGCAGAAAATGAAAAGTACTCAAAAGAACAGACATACAAAACAAGATAGGAGAAGAGAAGGAGTCAGAACTTAAAGTGCTCAAATAAGAGGCGAACCTGTAGAAGAACACAACTTTTTCCATATAGACCTTAGTGGGGACATGTACCACACATGTGGAGAGAGAGGAAGGTAAAGAATACATGTCAACTTTAATCACTGATCAGCTCATCTCAGACATGAAAGAAGAGGTGGAGTGGGGCCTGGAAAAAATGATGGCTGAGAAAGTCAGGAAGCCCTCAAGGTGTGTTGTAGCTGAAACACCCTAAAAGAGCAGAGAAGGAGAAACAAAAATGAAGAGGAGAGAAGATGGAAAGAGATCAATAGCCAAAGAATGGGAAGATCAAGAAGTTCCTTTACAATAGTTAATTGTGGAAACAATCATGGAGAAGGTGGATCTAGGTGTGAATCCCAGCTAATTGAATAGTATAATGAGCCTAATACAGACCTGGAGAGAAGGAAATTCTCTTTTTGGAAGAAAAACATGAGCAGCAGGTACTGCTGCTTATACCACTCCCAAATACAGTCAGCCCTCTACTTTCACAGGGGCTTAGAGACTCAAGATCCCTCACAAAAGTGGAAAAAACATGATATTTTCCCTTTCCCAGCTGAGTAAGTGAACAAAGGAATGCATGTATGCACCTTTCCTCCTCACACTCCTCCATCCCTTCCCCTTCCTCCCACCCACACAAATGAGTAAGCAGTGGACCACACACACTAACCTTTCCTCCCTCAGTCCCTCATCCTATGGTCTTCCCTCTGCCTGCCCATGTGAATGAGACCCTTTCCTCACCTTACCGTCTTCTGGCACTGGGGTGCAGGGATTGTGCAAGCAGCCTTCAGTGAGAGGCTCTTGTGTTCGGGGTCCTTTGGCTCCGCACAAGCTGCCTGCTCACATGAGAGCCCCACCTCTTCCTTCCAGAGTTTCCCAGGCTGCACTGGGGCAGGAAGTGCGACCGGTGCAGCTCTGGAGGCGCCACACGCCAGGTAAGTGCACACGGAGCCTGGGAGCAATGCGCAATTGTGCACTATTTTTGGCCTCTAGCCGAAAATGAAAAGGTGCACGATCGGCCCCTGCCGGCCCCTGGAGCATCATGTGATTGTGAGTGATCATGCAGATTGCTCCTCACAATCACGCGATGCTCCAGGCCCTTTTTCACATGGAAAATGCTGTGCGAAAAGGGCCTGAGTGAGTGAATAGTGAGTGTGTGAGGTAACATACACATCCACTTTCCTTGCGCTCTCTTATCCCATCCCCTTTCTCCCCCCACACACAGGAGTAACTGAGCAAGGGAATGCATATGTGTGCCCTCCTTCCTCCCACTTGTCATCCATCCCCCCCCCATCAACCAACCAACCAACCAACCAAGTAAGTGAGCAAGGGAATGCATGTGCACATTTTCCCTTCTCTCACTCTTCTGCCTGCCCATGCATGTGAGTGCACAAGGAAAACAGAGGTGGCAACAAATAATATGTAAATAATCAAATTCATGAAGGTCAACCCTGCAAATGTGGAGGGATGATTGTGGATGATATTGGAATCAGGTGTGTATCTGTTATGGTTGATAATGGAATCAGATTTGTAGATGAAAATGATCTGATTTCTCATATTGGAGGTCATTTGTTTTTCCATAAAAGAGGGGAAAAGAGTTACAGTGAGTGTACTTCAAAGATGGCAGATAAGTTTGAGTCTTTAGGAAGGCTGTGTTCCAGAGATCTGGTGCAACTATCGGAGTCTTGCTGTAATCAGGCAATTTAACCTGCTATGTGGAAAGGGTTTGTTTTCTACCACCATGTCATAACTGGATGAGCTAACTTCCATATGAGAGTAGCTTTGTTTCAGATTCATTTTAACTTCCCCACAGCAATGTGATATAGCTGCTTTCACTGACTCATGTGAAGATCTTAGCATCTCCAGGAGCATTTAGTGGGGAATTCGATCTCTAAATGTGATGCATCATGATTTTGTAGGTTGCTTTGTGGACAGTCAGTACATTGGCCTTCTTTTTTAGAGGACTGATCTTTATGGCCTTTGGATGACTTGCATTTATAAGATTCTGTTATTCTGAAGTCTAGAACATCAGCTATGAAGGAACTATATAAATAGTTACAGAATTGTTATTAGCGTCTCTTCAGTCAGTACAGGACACACCACAAATATAAGCCAGCAGTTTTATTCAGCACATGGGAATGATCTTAGATTTCTATCCTTTGCTCATTTACCTGGAAGTAAGTTTGATTTAATTTCTTGAGATATATTATTACCCTGATTTCCAATTGTGATTATGGGGAAAAAAGTTCTTCTGATGTTCATAAACTTCTAAACTAAAGCCTATTGGAAACTGTACATACGTGTTATAGGGAGAATGTTGTTGTTTTTGTTGTTTTTAAAATATCAAGATGCAACCGACTGTTTTGTCGTGTTTAAAATATAAGTATTCCTATTCAATATGATGTAACTTCTTATGTACTAAGTTTTCAGAAATTAAAACCAATTTGGGGATTGGGAACCATTCCTTCTGTCCCTCTAATGTAACCAGTAGAGTCAGAATCATTTTTTTCCCCAGTTGAATTAAGTAAGCATCCTTTCCCCATTTGAATCTTATTTAGGCCATCAAAGATAAAATGGAAATCCCATCTTATGCCCCATAGTGTTGTCCACAAGGGAAATGAAGAGTTGATAAGCATACGTTTAGTTCATTTCCTTAAGTGATAATTAAAACAGAAGAAACAAAACACAGAAGAAGCCATGAAATGAAATTGTTAATCTGAAAATCCAGATAAAATTGTCTACAAATAGAGGTTCTCAAGAACCTTGATAGCAAACCCATTTCTGCTCTCATGGGTTCAGTTTCAATCCGGAAGGAGAAAGAAGGAATCTTGTGCATCAACGAGTTGTTGTTGTGTGCCTTCAAGTCATTTCCAATTTATGGAGACCCTAAAGCAAAACTAGCCCAGGTTTTTCTTAGCAAGATTATTTCAGAGGGGTTTGCCTTTGCCTTCCTCTGAGACTGAGAGTTTGACTTGCCCAAAGTCATCCATTGGCTTCCATGACTGAGGAGATTTGAATCCCAGCCTCCAGAGTCATAGTCTGTTGCTTCAAGTTACATCAAACTGGCTCAACATGACTTCATGCTTAAACCTATTAGGTTAATAAAGTCTTGGCACTTCTCTCACAATCAGTATCTTGGAGAGAGGAGAACTTGAAACATCTTATCTGTAATTTTTGTGGTTACTGATATAGTTTTGTTGATATTTTAAAATCATTTAAATATTTAGAAGAAATATCTTTCTTTTATAAAATTGTATCTTCATCAGAATAAACGCTGAAGCCGGGGTGATTCCCTTTAAACTTCTCAAAAATAGTGACGTACTTAGCCTGGGACAGCTCTTTTACCCTTGCCGCTTTCTAGTCTGCAAACTTCCTTTGGCCCTTTCCACACAAGGTGAGGGAATCACTCCATGTCGTTACCTACCGCTTCTTCTGGGGTTCGAAGCAACGTGGACTGTCCCTGAAGCCCTTCCGCAGGGCTCCTCCTTGGTCCAGGGTGAATCAGAGCAGTGCGAGATCTGTAGATCCGCACTGCTCCGGCTTCCAAAATGGTGGCTTCTGGCTTCCAAAATGGCAGCTTCCAGTTGGTCATGGGTTCTGACCAACCACTGAAGCTCACCACACCTAAAGCCCACCCTCCACAGATCGCAGGCTCGCATTGGTGCGAGCCTGCAAATCTGCACAAGGGAGCAGGAACTCAATGGCGCATTCCAGGAAAATAAAGACCTGTTTTTTGCTGTCTTTAGAAAACACGCTGGAGGACCAGTTGAGGTCATTTTGGAGCGGACTGAGGTGCGGATCTCTGGTAAGTAGTCCACTCCTAGTCCGCTCCAAGGTGCAGACGACCTCCGTGAGAGGGCGCACTGCCCTGTTCTAATTGCCTAGTGCAGAAAGGGCCTTTGTCTTTTCACCACACATAACCAAGCTTAATAACTGAGTAGGAAATGAAGAAGGAAAAGAGCAGCTAAGACTGCACTCCTATGCCAAAACTGTGGGTGTTAATTCACAATAGAGTTTGTCTTTCTGCATAGGATTGTCATATGGAAAAGTCAGATCTCTTCCTAAGTTTTCTGAGCTTTCAGTTCTTTGACATAATACCCTTCAAACCAATCAGTGATGACAAGAAATTTGGGGATTTCTTTAGGGCAATATACAGAGTGAAGGCTCTGAAAATCAACAATAGGCTTAAACTCTGGCAACTATAGTGTGATATTCTTTCTCTGCAATGAATCAGGATGATTTCTTTGAAAAAGATATTCTTCAGAAATCACACTGATTGAAAAAGCTTAGAAGCAGCCCTCCATTACCCTTTCCAGTACTTGGTGAATTTGTGAATTTGTGAGCATGTGAAAAAGATGGAGGAATGATTGAGAAGAAAGCTGGTGCCACTGAGTGCAATAAATCTTGAATCATTTAGAAGTTTCTAAACTGAGAGAGTCAAGTTTCAAGCATCTCCACATTTTCAAAATTCTTTTCTGTCCATTCTTTTTCTGTTTCTGTCTTTGTTTTGATGTGATCTGTTCAAGATTTACTGATTTATTCAGCCATTATTTCTTTTTCTAAGTGTCTTCATGAATGAATACGCAGTGTAGCAGTACTCACTTGTCTTTGGCTGTGTTTATCCTCAATCCTTCCATGGTTATTATAGTAAAATTACTTTTGCTTTTATTGATTTTCGGGTGTCATGAGAAGCCACTGATAATGAACAACTGCAGTTTTGGTTAGTGTAAGGGACTGTGTGAAAGGCTGTGTCAGGAATCTCCTTATGACCAGTCCTTGGGACAATAGCTCTGTTTCTCAAAATCTGACACTCAATCAGAGAGAGGAATAGAAAATGGCAGGGAAGCCTTCAGTGGTGAATTTAGGAGACAGGCATAACAAAAGGAAGGTAGTTCCCAGTGGAGAAAACACCAACTGTAATACTATGCGGCTCTGTATCAGATCCCATTTTCTGTTGCCTTACTTTATTTTCACTTATTGTGATAATGTTCTATTTGGCTTGTGTCCCAATAGCAAATATATCTGCGGTGCTTTCTATGTGCCATCATTTAGTGAAAAGTTAGTGGCACTTCTGTGTCTGGAGGAATGACAGGAGCTGGGCTGGAATAATCCCAGGTTTAAAATGACTTAAAAGCCAAGGAATTTAATGCTTAGATTCTGCTTATTTTCTTTCATTTCCTTCAAAGGTTTCAACTTTGCATTTGTTGGTGGTTTCAAAAGCTGCTTACGAAAGCACTTAGGAAGTTAAATTATTTTTCCTGGCCCTAATTATGACTAATAGTCTATTCGCTAATTGTACTGTATATCAGTCAATGTCAAGCAATAGATCATTCCTTATTCTTCAATTAATTCTTAATTGCATCAACTGACAATTACACTGCATTCACAACTAACAAAACTTTAGTGAGGACTAGCATTGCTACAGTACCCTCAGAGCAGATATGCCCATCTGATTACATTCACAGGTGAAGAAACAAGTCAGCTGGCAGCATTATCCAGCTTTAGAACCCTTGAGATATAAACGTTTGTATGATAAGTCAGAATTGATATAAGTGTTGGCATACGTTGGTGGACCAGTGGATCCATGCAGCTTTTTCATTCCTGTCTGCATGTGAGTGGATAAAATTACCTGTATGTAGGACTGAAAAAAATCATCATGTCTTCCTGTTTGTTTCTCCAAGTAATGCAGGATTCAATAACCAATGTTAACCCATTTGTCTGTATTTGTTTATGTGTTTGTTTTTGAGAAACAATACAAGCTACTGCAAGGCAGACATCACACAGAGCTTTCAGTTTCTTCTTTATTTGTTCAGTCAATCCAAAGGAAGAGTTGAAAAGAACGCAGAAGAGAAACTGCATTCACTAGGATGCTGATTTTCCATAGTAAGCCGAAACAAATTATCTATTTCATTTTATGTCATGTAAACATGGTCATTGTCATTTGAATGAATGATAGGAGTGGTTGGGATCAGAGGTAGCACTTCATTTGGAAGAAACTAAGCCTTTATAAAATGTGTTATAATGTGATTATTATCTATATATTGAAACCAGGATTACTAGATACATGCAGCAGTCTATACTAACACAAGCCATGGTATAATCCTATGTATTATAACATAGAAATAAGACACATTCCATTTAATATGACTTGCAGTATAATCCTAACTCAAATATCAATCAATCAATGATTTTACATATAACCCACTTTTTTCCCAGAAGGAAAAGGGCATTTTTCAGAAAAAAAAATGAAATAAAAGTGAAACCCAAATAGCTAAATGTATACAAAAAGTTGAGATTAAAATAGTGTTAAACTGTATATATAATTGAAGCCATATAAAAATAAACTTTAAAGAATAGATTAAAGCAATTACAGCACTAAAACAGAAAACCCATTATATAAAACAATCAGTTCCCAAATATCTGCTAGAACAGAAAAATCTTCATCTGACAATGAAAAGACGGCAGTGGAGAAGCTGGCCCAGACTCCATTGGAACGGAGTTCCAAAGACTGGAAGCAGATACATTACCACCGTATGTGCTTATGAAGGTGCTGGGGTTGAGAGAACCACCTACTCTGAAGATCTCAGATCTTGAACAAGATCATATGGAAAGATATGGTAGCCTCAGGTAGCCTGGACCCAACCTGTATATATAGGGCTTTATAGTTCACTGGTGTATTTACTCAGCGTTGCCCAGGATTTTATTTTCCTCTTAAGAGCTCACCCAACTGTCTTCTCCAGTACCTATAACTTTCCCCCATATTTTCCAGTGCAATCTGTATTCAGAGTTATTTACATACACAATTTGGTTTCATGAGGGAATATACTGTCCTTCTCCTTGCCCCTAGGCCTTGTCTCCAAAGCTACCAGCCGTTTCTGGTACCTGAAACTTTTCCCCATATTCCCCAATCCAATCTGTATTTGGAGTTCTTAACATACAGAAGTTGGGTTCCTGAGGGAATACACTGTCCTTGCTGCTAGGCTTCATCTCCATAGCAACTGGTCTATTCCAGTACCTGTAACTTTTCCCCATGGTCCCCAATCCAATCTGTATTCTCTGGCAACATTGATGTACTGGCTTTTGATTTTTTTGCTTTCTGTTGAATTTGTGCAATGGCTTTACGTTTTTCTGGAAGCATTTTTTGTTTTGAATTTCAACTTTAAGATTCCTCACATATGGAACCCATACAATCTACTGTGTGAGGCGAGAAGACCTTGTAACTATGTTGTGTATGCCACTTTAATTTTTCTCAGATATGCCTCTCAAACGTTTTCTGGCATCCTTATTGATGGTAGGCCTCATCTCCATAGCAACCAGCCTAAGGCGCAAAAGCTCTCGGCTGAGAATTCTAAAGGCCCCTCCCTAAACTGCCAACCCCAGGATTCCATAGAATCTTCAGAGCCAGACAATCATATGAGGTCTTCTTGCCTCACTCAGCCAACCATATGAAATCTTTGCCTGCCTGATGCAGACAGACAAACTCACAAATAGTCAAACTTTGATTTTTGTATAGTAGATTACCAGCAATTTGAATTGTGCCCAGAAACAGAGAGGTGGCTGGCTGTGTGAGGCTTAGGATTAGACACTACTCTCTTCTTTCACCTGATTTCAGAGATGGTTAAATCAACAAAGTGCTAGCAGAACTGCTCTACTGGTTAAGATATACTAGCAAAAGACTGAAAAGGGGTCAGTGAAGCGGAGAGGGAGGTTCCTAAACCCAAACCTTCTCTAGTCCGTGCCATGTACATAGTCACTGTGCTAATACAAAATTAGGCCAGGCTGAGGAGGATTTCCAAAATCCTGAGGTTAGTAGGAGTTTGGATTCAGCAAGCTTCAGCTAGTCTTGGGTTGACTTCCGGTTTACTCCATTCACCTAGGGTCATGTTGACCAGTTAGGATCTCATTATAGGCATTATGGCTATTTTTCTGGGATGGAGGTGATTTGGATCTGGCTTGCTACAGTTCCTCCCCCGCCCCTTCTTTTGACATTTTTCTCTTTTTGTCCCACGCTACCATTTATTATAAATTAAGTTCAACCTCCTTTTCTTATCGTTTCTCTCTCCTGGGCTTCAGCAGATGCTCCTGACATCTTTGTTGCATTCATGGATCAGTTGAGTTTTTCAATTTTTAAATTACATCATGGTGTCCATAGGAATACTTTGTTGGTACATTCAATGACAACCTATATTTCATATCACAGATGGATATAGGAAACACATTCCTCTCAGAACATTAAGATTTAATACATAATTGTCATGGCCTAGCCAATGTTAATTTCTATGAGGAGTTAGATTCTTCTTCCCTTCTTCACACCGAAATCAGTGGGACTTTTAATAGTTCTTAAGTTTGGCTCATGAATCATGTTCCACACATAAAAATAAGCCATAATTAAATATAATTCAATTTGACAGCTCACTTGAAACCTTTTACCAATTTACAAAACTACATTGATATCTTCTCCACAAACATGAGCCAAGTAAAAGTGTCATTAGCAATTTTACACTATTAATATGAGTAACAATAAGAGAAGATTTTGTTAGAGCAAAGTATTTTCAAGGCTGTGTCAGAAAGAGAGGGTATGTTGTCCTGGCAGTGCATATTGTCTAGACTTGCCAACACAGCAGCGACAGTAGCATCCTAATATAAAGGAATTGCCCAGCCTCCCAACACAACTTCCTGCAGAGATAGCCAGAAAGCCACATGCTGCTACTGTAAAAATGCCGTCTAGCTTGCTGAAAAATAGTGCGATGAAGTAGCAATTATGAATAGCAGGGATGGTTTTGTACACTGGGTGCTTGGGCATTTTCTGTTTTGTCCCTTTGTAAATACATAGGAAACATAATGAGGCAAGGGTAGCGCTTTCTACATTGATTCCCAGCTGGCATCAGTGGCCTCAGACACTATTAGAGGTATTGTTTAGTAAACTGTTTGCTACCTTTTCAAATATATTTTAGCACTGTTTTTGTTATTGTTCTATGTTAAAGCAATAGCAGTGTAAAAACTTTTAATATTAATATATTTCAATCAAGAACACACAGGCCAAAATCCAATTGTTAGTTCCAGTTAGAGCAGATCTATTGAAGCAATGGGAACTTCAGAAGTGAACAGGTATATTCCTTTGATTTCATGGGTCTATTCTAATAAGGATCAGGAATAAGTACTGGAATGCACATGTAATAATTCAGCAGAAAAAGGGAGACTAGGCTTCATGTATTTATAGATGGTCCAAGTTTATTCTTTAAAAAGCCCAATGCATTTCAGCCTGTGTATACATAAGAGTTTCATTATTGCATATTAGCCCAGTTCAGAAAGAAAGCGCAGCAGCAACTCCAAAAATTTCTGTTGTAGATTGGATATATGCCCCTGAAGAAGTCCAATAAATGTATAAACAGGCCAAAATGCATTCAGCTTTATAAAGAATAAATTTAGACCATCCACAAACACATGGATCCTTGTCTCCTTTTGTTCTGCTGAATCTACTATAGTTAGGGCAACACGCTTCTTTATTTACAGACATCAATTGATTCCAAGACTTATGTTTTCTTTTTCTTTCACAATCCTTTTTGTTTTTTACAAGTTTTGTATAAGTTGTTACAAAGAATGCTAAAAAGACAAAGCTTCTTTTTCATGGGCATAGATTGTCAAAATAAATGCAGTTTTATTGTAGAACCTTTCATGGTGTTGTCCTAGGGACTGAGAGAGTGATATTGACGTATCATTTGCATTTAATGGGACTAATACCTGTGTTGTTCAAGAACGTGCAGTCAGTTCAGTTGAGGCATTCCTGCCAACCAGTGTGAAGTACAGTTACTAAAGTATGAGTAGCCAACGTAAGATACAAATGGAGGATCAAAATTTGCAACAGTTCCAAATGTAACAGTTCCAACCTACTACAATTATAACAGGGATCTGGTATTCTGTTGGATATGTAGAACAGAAGAAAGCCATCTACAATTACAATCTGCTCATTCAGTCTTTGGGACTAACTTCAAATGTGCTGATAGCACTGCTAGAGGAACATATGCATACATTATGGTATGTACGTATTTATATCTTTATCCTAAATATTCAGGTAGGATCTTTCCAATCCATATAGCTTTCTTTTTATATAGCTTTCTTCTGTACGCTTTTTTCTGCTGGCAGGAAAATACCTTTTTTTATATAGGCAGGCTTTGGATTTTTAAATCATGAGATAATAAGCTGTTTGGACAGTGATGTGTTGTACTTTTATCTTTTTAATTATCTTCTAAATGTATTTTAACTGTTTCTAATGATGAACCTTTTAAGCAGAATTGTTTATTTTCTAATACTGGTATATTTTTTAAATCAAGTTTTATCTATTTTGAATTATTGTAGCACACTTTGAATCCAATACCAAGAGAAAGGTGTGAAAGCTTTGATAAGAGATGGTAAAGCTACCCTTTCACAAGAAGAATGGCAATTTTGGAAAATGGATTAAATAAAAAGTTGGCTCGGGGGGGTGGGTTTATTCACCTGTTTTTGTGATAATAATGTGGTGTATTGTTTAATTTGGAGTTGTTTAATTTTAATTTTGTAAAACAAAACAAAAACAAAAACAAAAAAAACAAAAAGTAAGTTGATTATATTTAGTAATAGCATTAGATTAAATTTAAGGGAAAAATATAGAATTAAGAATGATATTACAATAATAATAATGAGTATAATGAGAATAAGAATTAGAGATAGGTAATAAAAATATATAAGTAGTTTGATATAGAATAAGCTGAATAAGTTTTTGATTGTAATTATATAAGAGAGAAATAATAATGTAAGTTTGTTTTTGGTTGAAATTTTTTTGTTTTACTATTAGTTGTACCACATGGTGTTTTATTTTTGTGTTTGTGTTTTTTTTCTTTTCTGTTTAATCAATAAAAATTTTAAAAAAATTAAAAAAAGAGAAAGGTGAAGTACAGATTAAATAAATAAATAAGTAAAGTGTAAATAAACATGAACTAAGAAACACCATCCCCTTGGTTACTTGATTTGAAGCAACTCTGGACTTACTGGGCTCTTCACCAAAGATCAGGGCACAATTCAATTAGTCTTCATAGGATTGTGGATTTATAATTTAGTGTACACTTTGAATTGTTTAAATTTGTTTTACTGTTTATATCTCTCCTAGAGATCTTCAGAAAGAGGGTACAATATAATTACTTTAATAAACAAATAAATATAAATATTTCTGTTTTTCTTTTTGTAAGTATAAATGAGTGCAGACGAGCAGGTAAATTGTTGACCATATGAAGAAGAAGAATTGATTATCATTATGATCTTAAGAACAATTACCAAGAAGTAAGGCTCATTGAAATCATTGAAATCCATGGGCTTACTTTTAAGTATCCCACTCAGCCTGCTTTTCCAAGGCATGAGTGATTAGAGTCATACGTGGAATGAATAGTGCTGACCCATGTAAACAGTTTTTCTTGTGGCCTTGATCAGTCCAGTTTGTGTTTTCTTCTTTTCAATCACACAGTCCAGTTTTCTGTACTGTGGTTTCCTATGCATGCACATGTTCCACCCTAACATGAAACATTTGTATGTGGGAGAAAATGGTAAATAGCTAATCCTACCTTTGCCAGTATGTACAACTTGACTGTCTGTTCTACAATAACAGACAGTGATTTGTTTTATGTGCCTTTTATAGTGAAGCTAAATCACTGAAAGAAAATTCTGCTTTGCAGTGAGTCAGCATTGCTTCTAGATAAATTGTTATTAGTAATAAAACAACAAAAAGCATTGCACTGCCTGTCCGTATAGAATACTGATAGTTTACTGTAATCCCCCTATGAATTCTGAAATATTGATGTACTGTAGCAACTACAGAAGAGCCTAAGGTTATTGCAGCATGATCCTCCGATGTGCTACAAGTGCAGTGAGTTTCCAAAATAACAAAGGGCATAACAGAAACTGATATAGTTGAAGTTTGCTCAGGACTTCGGATATCAGTATTCTAGAAAATGATGAAGGGAAAGCTTTATTAGGACATCTTGCCCACCCTCTTCCTAGCACGGGATTGTATATTAGAGCTTTACAACTTTACCACTTTTATAGGCTTCCCTGGAGAAGTTTTTGATCTTCCCCAAACCATACAGAGAGAGTCTTCTTTTTCCTTTTCTTTCTTGCAAAAACTTAAGAACTGGAATGGTTGTCTTTTATTAATGGATGATATCAGCACTAGTCTTGAAAATCACTGTAAATTTATATGTTCCCAAAAGATGTGGGGTTTTGGCCATAGTACTAGGTGAATTAGTTTAATTTTGAATCAAGGCATTGGCAGTATACATTTTTTCACCCATTGTGGATATGATGAAAGCATAGCATCATATATCCAGACAGAATTGCATTGTAGAAGTCTGTTCAAACAAAAAAAAGGATTCACCACTGCAGCCATTGTTACATATATCAAATAGGGTAAATGCATATTCTAACAAACAAGAAGACATCTCAAAACTTATATAGCATTATGTCAAAATTCCTTCCCATGCTGATTATAATGTCATTGTCCTTTATAAAAGAGAGAGAGAGAGAACAAGATTACAAATTTTGCAGATAAGTTGTTTGATATGATTTATGGATCATAATGTAATGACAAGCATAAACATAAAATATATGAGATGTAAATTTGACCCCATGCATCCATGGGAGTCATGCATCGATAAAACCTTCTGGGAGGAAGGTAAAGTGGTGTCTACCAGTTTTCCATGCAAGATTAATATAGTTAGCCTGCCACATTTTTGAGTTTCACTTCATGGATTTGATTATTTATGAGTTTCTCCAACCTCTGTCCCCCCACCTCAAGTGCTCATTTTCCAGTAGAACCTTCCCTCTTGATAGTTCCAGTCAGGCCAAACAGCCCTTTCAAAATCAGCCTCTGGTCCTCTTCTTCCTCCAACTGCCACCACCTGGCCAACTAAGGATGGCTCACAGCCTGATTTCTCAGCAGCACAAACCCTCCCAGTGCCCCCCCACACACACACATCCAAGGAAGGAGATAGGAAAGAGAGAAGAAGTATACAAGGCCATCATCCCAACCCATCTCCTTTCCCTGACCTGTTCTGGACCCTGAGTGCCTGCTCTCCCCACCATGCTTCAACCTCTTTTCCACAGACCCATACATTTTGCTTTTTGTGGTCTTTCCACTAATAGCAAAATGTGCCCCTAACTGTAGCAAATGTGGTAGGCCAACTGCGCATCTCCATCTTCTACTTCTTAAGACTGCTGTGAGGACAAATAGTATCCACTGTTTGTGCAAATGGAAGGCAGCCCCTGACACCAATATATCCCATCTCTTCCCCACCTCCCATAGCTCTCTATATCTCCTCCCTCTGTCATCTGCATTGAATCAGATGACTCTCCTGAATTGTATCATCTATATCACACAGAATTATGGGGAAGAGGGGAAATCTTCCAAATTAGGCCATGTACTGTTACATCAGTAGAGTTTCTTGTGCAGAGTGCAAAGCACAGTACAGTTGTTAAATGTTTCACACATATATTGTTAGTTTTAAAAGAAACAAAAAGAAAACATTTCTTTAGAGATGTATTCTTCAAGATGGTAAGTATTCCAGTTATTTATTCTCCCACATTCAGAATTTTAAAACTTCCAAATCTTTCTACTCTGACTATGAGGACATTGGAAAGTTTTAGCAAGTCATTCAAAACTGAATTGAGACAAAATTCTCCTCCATCCACAATGCCTAAATCCAATAGGTATGGAAAAGACCATTTTGCACATGCCTACCACAAAGGTAGAAAACTCCTCAGAGAAACAGTGTTGATTTTTGTTGTATGCCTTCAAGGTGTTTCCAACTTACAGCATCCTCAGGCAAATCTGCCATAGGCTTTTCTTGGCAACATTTGTTCAGAGAGGTTTTGCCTTTGTCTTCTTCTGAGGCTGAGAGAATGTGACTTGCCCAAGGTCACCGAAAGGGTTTCCGTGGTCAAGCTGGGATTCAAACCCTGGTTTCCAGAATCATAGACCAACACTCAAACCATGCTGGCTCTCACATAAGAGTGGTGCCAGCCTTAATTCAGCACTGACACAGTGGAACGCTTAGCCTTAGAATTCTAAGAGCAAAGCCCTCAAAGCCCTGAGTCTGAATGAATGAATCTATCAGTTTCTTTTCTTCTCTGCCATTCTTTTAAAAAAAAACAACTTCACTTTTCTATACCAAATATGAAGGTAGTGGGCTTTTCTTTTTCCTAAACTAGTGTCAAAAGTGAACTAAAACAAAATTCTCACACATATCTATTTTTGGTCTCTCATTACAAGCAGCCAGCTCAATTTCCCATAACCCCAGAACAAAATACCATATTTTTTTAATATCTGCATCAGGAAAAACATATAATAATATGTATTAATAGTGGATTTTGCTTCATCTATATACAATGGGCCCTTGATATCCACTAGATTTTGGTTCCAGGACCCCCTGTGGATACCAAAATTTGTGGATGCCTAAGTCCCATTATGTGGAGTAAAATGGCATCCCTTAAAGTAACAAAATCAAAAGTTTGCATTTTGGATTTTTTTGAAAAATATTTTCAAGTAGTCGTTGGTTGAATCTGTGGATATATAACCCATGAAATTGAGGGATGACTGTAAAGATTTTACATAGAATGGCCCAACTTTCCATCCTTGAAAACAATACAAACCTCATCAGAGATATAATATTTGAAGGTTGAATAAAAGTTTAATTTGTTTAACTTTACTGCATCCTATCCTGTAAACTTTTGTGAATGGTCCAAGAAGTTTCATAGGTACCCTTGAATAAATGGTATCAAGGGAAACTTCAATATAGGAATTCTGAGTATTTGTAGAAAGCAAGAGTTGCATTCCATTCTAAAACATCAAAGAGAAATGGCTCACATCAAGCCTTTCAGCTGCAAGAGATTATGGAATGCAGAGTTTAGTAAACATAGAGAGGGTCAGTGGTGTACAGGAAAGGGCTGAACATGCTTAGTAAACTACAAGCAAAGACTGAGTTTATAACTGTTAATCAGGAAGTGATGTTTCATGTAGCTGGAGAAAGGGTACTATTTTGCTCATTTCTCCTTTCAGAATCTTCCAACCTTTTCCAGATTCAATTTAACATTAAAATGATTACACAGCGGGGGGGGGTGTCCCCTCTCATTTCTCTTTCTGATTTTCCCATAACATGTACATAGAATAGCATGTTAATATTTATACCACAAATGACAGTTTATAGACTTTCAGATTACCCTAGTTGAAAAAAAAATCAATACAACACAAGAACAATTAAGCAAAATGGCATAAGATTAATGTGTTGTAAGGTAGAGATTTTCATATTCTGTTCAATAAACTTATACAGTGGCTAAGTACAGCAATGCCTTTCAGAAGACATCAATGGAAAAGTATACTATAAATGGCTTCCACGGCTTCAGACAATATGCAGTTGCAATGCCAGATGTTCATCTCAAAGGTCTCTTGCTTATAACCCTTATCATGACCAGACAACCTTCTGCTCATTTATTCTTTTAACCTTTTGGTGGCTCACAACTCAGCAGGTAACAAAATTCATCTTAATTCTGTTTAGATGATGGCCTTGAGTGACGTCCTGTAGTGCTATGACTAATGCAATATGAGTAGACTGTCTCAATCCACTTCCCCAAATTCATGTCACACAGAACACCAACAGAGCTAGCATTAATTATCACTCTAGTGGGTAATACCAGAAGAGAAGCCTGAGACTAAATAAGTGTGGCAATTAAATTACTCGCCTTTGATGCTGCACCTCAAAAATAAAATGATAAGAGAGATCTTATTGCTGTTTTTCTTCATAATATCTTCTATACAAGGAGTGTTTTTCCATCACAATTGAGTCAAGCTTTTGCTGGATTGCAAAAGGAGTGGGAGTATTAGTTATTTAACCATAGAAATAAGGTTGCACAGATCTGTGCTTTAGTTTATCCTTATATCTAATTAAACATAAATGATAATAACGACTGCTTCACATCATTACTGCTGTTGCTGATGTTGTGTTGTTTAGCAGTTATAATGTACCTAATATGTCTGAAGTATAGTACAATTAGTAACAGGTAAAACATTTCAACAATGAGAGATGGTATACAATAGGCCACAATGCAAGGTGTAGTTACTCCAAACTGAGTGTCCCCCACTTTATGATGGTCTATTTTTTTTTGTGGGCTTGTTTTCCACTGCTCCAGAGACTAGGACAAGGAGCAATGGATTCAAGCTGCAGGAAAGGAGATTCCCTCTGAACCTAAGGAAGAACTACCTGATGGTCAGAGCTGTCTAGCAGTGGAATATGCTGCCTGGGAGTGTGGTGGAGTCTTCTTCTTTGGAGGTTTTTAAGCTGAGGCTGGATGGCCATCTGTTGGGAGTACTTTGATGGTATATTCCTGCATGACAGAGGCTTGGACTCAATGGCCCCTGTGGTCTCTTCTAACTCTAAGATTCTATGATTCTATGGCCATTTCCGCATGGGGCGAGAGAATCGCCCCATGACGCTGCTCACCGGACTTCTACAGAGCAGTCCATGGCCGCCGTTCTGCACTGCTCCGGGGACAAAAATGGCGGCTTCCGGGTCGCATCTCAACCAACCGCTGAAGCTTGCCAGCCTAAAGCCCACCCCGGGCAGATTGCAGGCTTGCACCAATGTGATCCTGCAAATCTGCATATGGGAGCAGGCTCACAGTGGCCCGCTCCGTGCTTTTGAAAGACTTGTTCTTAGCGGTCTTTCAAAAGCACGCTGGACGACCACTTGGGGTTGTTCAGGAGTGGGCTGGACTGCAGATCTACGTTCAGTAGGTCTGACCCAGTCCAGTCCCAGGTGCAGACGTCCTCCCTGGAGGACGCTCTGCCCTGTTTAAAAAACCCCGTTCAGAAATGGCCAATGATTCTATTATTCAATTCCAACCAGAACCCATATATTTGACACATGGCCTGCTCTTTCAACCACAGGTTGAATATAAGGGTTCTGGTTGTAATTCAAGAGGGTTGAAAGAGTGGATCATCAAAAAGAGAACAAGCCACTCCATTTTCTGTTAGTTGACTGCACACCATCTTTTTTTGTTCAATGTGTACACAGACTAAACAAAAAGATAGTGCTGAGTCAATTGAGAGAAAAAGGAATGGGTGGTTGCAAATACTGTGTAAGACACAGTGCACTCGGTTTCTAAGAAATGTGCTATGAACTTCTCAGAAATTTTGCCCAGTTTTTACACAGTTTTTATGACCATATGCTTTTTTTAAAATCTCAGCTCAACATCATCTTTTTGTTCAATCTGTACATGGACTGGACAAAAAGATGGCACTGAATTCATTGGAAGTGCATTCCACCTTTCAACAATTTCCACTTTTTGACATTGCTCTGGTCGCTAACTTGTCGAACAAGGAAGGGACACCGGCACGGGCTTTTGTGGAAGCTGCAGTGGTATGTGGAGACAACAGGAAGTTCCCCTTTCATTCTACTTCTTCCCGTTCATGAATTTCAAAGTCCAAGGCATTATCTTCTATATTAGCAGAAACAATGTGCGTAGAAGACACATCTTTTCATTCACACTCTATGCTCTTTCTGAAAATCCCTAGAAAAAGCAGTTTTATAACAAAAGGAAGCTAATTCACAATTTCTTTTCTGCCAGAAAAGCTACTGAGGTGCACACACACAGAGTTTAACTCATTCAGTTGCTAAGCTCCCCAAAGCAGGGGACCAAACTGCAGATCACTGAACAGAAATTTAACACTGGAAAATTTTTCATCTTGAAAGGCTGAAGTGTTAATTTTGGCCTATAACCACAACCCAGAGTTTCTAATATGTCTCATAAGGGGTTGCAGCTCAACAAGCCAAGGTGACTGAGTTGGAATCGTATCCAAAGGTAACAGCCCTACAGTACACTCTGTGATAACTGTTGGTAACTAGATCAAAGCTTTTTAATTCTTACCTTTTACAGTACATTTGCAGCTAATTTGCATGTGGATCAGACAAGAATATTTCAGGCTTTTTACCTGTTCTAAAGAATTATTTTTTTCTCTTCACTTTTCCACATTATCCTCATTAACTGACATATCATATCTATTTTTAACGTCTTAGTAATTTTCAAAAGGTTTGTGCCCTGGAATGTCATCTGAACGTATACTTTCTTTTAGATGTCTTTGAAAATGTTAATAGACTCTTTGATTCTTTAGCTTCGCTTTTTGGTAATATGCATCATAATGACATAAGAGGACATTTTTCTGTAATTTATAAGACAAATAGTTTTTGTTCGACTGCCAAAAACAATTGCTATTCCAGAAATTAATAGCACCAGCCTGTAATTTTAAGGGAACTGAAACAACTCATCATATGGTATTCTTGTGTTAGTCTCTGTCCATTTTTTTAACAAAGCAGCTTTGGAAACATTTCACTGGCTATATATCCCTGAGTAGCATCCAAATGTTTAGTATTATTGTCCTTACGTCACAACTTTTTTTTTGTTCTTTCCTTTATTTATGAACATCTAAAGTAACACAATATCAATCTCAGTTTCATTTGTGTCTCATCCTTTATATCTGCTCTAGAAGATGGCGACTAAAATGTGTCCAGTTATAACTGCATATTCTTTTAGTCTTCTCTCATCATATGCTGTCAATAAGCAGGAGCTTCATGCAGTTATAATGAAGCAAAAAGGGACAGAAACAGGCCAGCGAGCAATATTTTATAAAACATTATTCAAATTAATAGTCCTTTATTCTTTTAGCCTTTCATGAATAGGACAATTCTGGTTTGCCATTGTTACTGTGTTAGGATCGTAGTTGTAGTTCACTGATGTTTTATTATTGACTTTGGTGGGATTCAGAAAAGGTCTTTTTTATATACGAAGATATTATGTTTTTCAGAATGTGTATTTGATTCAGCTTTCACCCTTTTCCTTTCAATGGGGCATTTTTGCTTTCTGTAGGAAAAAAAAGGAGCGTTGAAGAATGTATTGTTAATAAAGAAAAGAGTGAAAGAGCCACTTCACACTTGAGCGAACTTCTTAACCACCACCTCACAGCAACTTATTATATACTTATAAAATGCAATTACAGTACCTGAATTATTTAAAAAAAATCTCTAAAGGAGGCAGCCATGACTAGGAGCAAAATTGTATTTAACCTCAAAAGTAGTGCTACACATTGACTGGGACATGCAAAACTTGCTATGTAGCTTGTTAGGCAACATATTAAAGGGAAGCTATTCAGCATGGCATATATGGATTTAAGTATTTAGCTCAAGTAACAGAAAGTTGGCCCTTTAAATTTCCACGTATGGGTATAAACTGGACGCACATAAAATACTTACTGCATTGGGTCAAACTGTGTACAAGCTTGCTTTAATTTCCCATACATTCTGGAGCTGTGATTGTCATAAATATATGAAACTTTGTTTCCCTAACTTTTTCTATTTCATAGATGGTGCATTTTTGGACCTCCAAATTTTATTGGCGCAAAGTAAAACTTATTTAAAAACCAAAAAAGTGATTTTTTTTTTTAAAAAAAATCTGAATAATAACTATGGAAGTGTCCACAAAATACAGTATTAGTATCAGAGCACTCCATGGAGAGACTGGAAAAGAGAGATAATCACCAGAATCCTAATGTTCTCCAACACATGCATAAATTTCCCTATGGAAGCAATTGAACTGCCCCCACCCAAAGCAGAATGACTGTATTCAGTTCAAGATTGCAGGATGGAACATGTGGTGCCACTGTGCACATGGTGAGCATGCATGTGTCTTATTTTCATGCAGTACACCCCCCACTTTACGATATAATTGGCAATGAACATTATTTAATTGGCACCAAATATAAATCATATATGGTTATGGCTGAAAAGCCATGCTGACAAAGAGGACTGGCTGAACACTTGTGAAAGTAAGTCAGATAGGACCTCAGGACATGGCCAAGTGATATCAATCAGGAAGCTTTGGTGAATGAGTTTACATGTCTCTCCTAAACAATTCGGCCTTTCAACACAATTGCACAAAAACTTGTATCAGTAGAGCAACCAACTGTCATCAACCTGTTCCCTCTTCCTGCTGAAATTCTCCTTGGTATCCTCATCTGCCCAGACATTAAGAAGCTATCATGATTTCCATGATTCTCACTCATGCTTTTTCAACTAATGCTAAGGCCATTAGTCCATTCCAGACCCCATTGTTTGCTCTGTCAGAGAGCCATTAACACCTTCCTCTTCAGGGCAGAAACAGGATATTTAAACCCTGCTTCTGAGCCAGAAAGATTGTAGTATACTGGACATAGGCTGTCACTCTGCTGCTCAGATTCTCATTGCTTTGCTACCCTTCAACCCCTAGTCTAAGCCACATTGCTTTGTCTCTTCTCTGCAGGATAGATAAATATCGCCCACTTCATTCCAATGCCTTGCTATTCAGTTTTCCTTCCTTTCCTTCTGTTAGCTTTGTGTGGTTGTGAGACTGCTTGAATCTTATATGTGTTTGCAATTTTCTGCAATAAAATATTATTTTAATATCCAACTGTAAGGTTACCCCTCTCTGGCAGGTCTCCCTTTGAGCAAATAATTCTCCACCATTTCACAGAAGCATTGGCACCACAGGTGGACCTCTGAGTCACCCACTTTTTGGGATAACAATTTTGCACATGAATGTGCACCGAACATGTGCATCATTCACAGACAATGTGGGATTGCTCAACCAGCATAACTTCATGAAAGTAAATTCATCTCTTCAAGGCCAATATGGCTTACCCTTAACTGAAAATGAACACTGAGTTTCAACAGTGAAAGTTTTAATCCATTGCCATGTGTCCTCACATTTTATTTACGGTAGGGCCAGTCTTGTTCTCAATTGTTTTTCTCAACAGGCTTCCTGTGGCTTGTAGACAGATGCAAAATACTACACAGGGTCAAGCCAGAAATTAGCAAAGCCTCCTTTTCCTTTTTATTGCAAAGGTATAAATCTAGCATTCTAAAACTCAGAGAAAATTATAATGAGACTTCAAAGCCTCTTTGCATTTTTGCACATGTGTATCAACCAGCTACATCTTGAAAATGTGCATCAGAGTGTAGTGCAGTGTATACAGTATACATTGTTTTTCTAGTTCTTATCACATGAGCTTTGTTTGTAACATTAAGCCAACATGGAGTCATAGGCAGAAGTAGCATCTGTGGAACAGCTATGGAACAAACAACAACAATAACAATGCTCAACATGCTATCAAGGAAAAGATGGCAGAATCTTTTCTCATCCCAGCTATGAAGGCAGCAGAGAATCTTGGAGGCCAGTGAAATGGGCCCCCTGTGATGCCCTGCTGCCACCACCACCAGTGCAAAAAGTCCACTTTTTCTGAAAGAGCAGCCATTGTGGCCACTCTTCAATCCTGTTGAATATTGGTAGAGTTCCATCTGTGCATCCTCTCTGCAATGAAAGGAGGAGGAAGGGAAGACAGTGGTGGTGGTATTCTTCTGTCTTGGTCTGCCAGGTCCACTCGAACTGCTACCATGTTTTTCCTAAACAGGTTATTTGGTATTAAAATAGACATACAGTGCATTGGATTTAACACAGGACTTTTTTAAAAAATTTATTTATTTATATCCCGCCTCTCCCAATGGATCGAGGCGGCATTACAACAGTAAATAAATACATTAAAAACACTAAAATGTAACCCATCCTCCCCACCCACCAACTTGTTAGTATATTTGTGAACTACAAACCTGATTAGATTTCACATAGAAACAATGTGTTTCATATTGTGGCAATATCTCTAATTACAATCTCCTTGGAATAGTACTTGCCATGTTTAAATATGGTTTGGAGAAAAATTGCAGGGCAAAGCAATGATTAAAAGTCAAAATCATATGAGGAAAGAAGAAAGAATGAAGGAAATGCGTATATTTAGTTCTTGCTATTAAGACAAGGCTGAGTATCTTCAAGTGTTTATGTGTAGCTCACAAATATGAGGAAGCGCCATTTAGCCAATCCACTGAGAACAAGGGAAGAGGCAGTGTTAAAAGTATGAAGGAAATACATTTTGCTTTCCTTACTCTAAATACTTTATACCAGTATTATTCATACTTTATACCAATAGAATAAATAATACAGGTTTTCCACAAGAAATTGGGCAAATATTGATAGGTGCTCCTTTTAGTACAAAGTGTTCAGCTCAGAGCATGGTTTTAGCAACAGGCTGTCTTATTTTCTCCATTTCAAAAACAATAAACAAAAAATCGCCATACATTTTATAGGAGAAGAAGCAGTAGTGGAAACCGTAGATGATTTTTTCCCTTTGCACAAATTATCTGGCTTTAGTTAAAGAACCATTGAAAGCTGGACTGCAGGGCGAAGCTGCTGTTTTTACTTTGAAGCACCATTGGTAGCTCTCCTCCAGGCAGTGCTTCAAAGCCAAACTACTTCTTTTCCTTGCAGCTAAATTGTAGGGCTCAATAGCACCCTAGAAGGAGGCAGGTTGTTTTTAATTGCATCCCTACTCTAAAGGACCCCCAGCTGCTTATAGCAGTCAGAGAGACCTGGTGAATGAGGAATGGATGGGGATATCATACATGAAGAGGTTAAGAGGAAAAGGAAGCACTCTAAAATGCTCAGTGGCTTTATCCATGTTTTAAATGTTCAGTTCTGCTGTTCCATGTTTTTCATTTTAAAACCTACTGTCAGTTCTGGAGGCAATTATCTAGCAGTGTATAACTGAGGGTGGGTGAAGGGAGACAGTCAAAGAGCTGCAGCCTGTTTGGGGTCCCACATTTCTGCTGCAAAATGTGGTCTCTGATGGATTAAATTCAAACAGACATACAGATATCCCTTGAATAAACAGATTTTATATAACAATTGCATCTCTCATTCCTATGTAGGAATGCTCAGTGGTCTCATTTGCTCTGCATATTTAGTTAAACTGAACTTATTTATGCATCCTGGAATAATGCAAAGATTAGAAGCAGGTGCAGTTCTTCAGTTTCTGCACTTCTCCAAACTGTATTATGATGCCGTTAAAAAAAGGTACCAAAATGCATATATAAATGAATATTTTAGGTTAAAATGCATATAAAGTTGTGCATTCTAGGCTTCAATGAGTACATTGCTGCTTATTTTGTGAAAAATATAGATTCAAAGGGAATGTGAATATTCATGAAGTTTTCCCTGAAAAAACAAATTGACAGAGTGATGCAGAAGTGAAGCAGAACCAACTGAACAAAAAACATACATGAAACAGACACAAGCAAGAAATAGATCTAGCCTACTATCTCTAGTATATTGAGAGGAACACCTGCTTGTTTAGAGCAAGCATTTAAAGCACTCAAAAACACTATCCATCCTTTTTTAAAAATAATTTAAAAGATCATAATTTAAAAGATCATATTTAAACCAATACAAATCCAGCCTATGCATTATAGATAAATACCTGAATACATATTACAGTTAATTAAATAAATATGCATCTAACTTAATGAGCATGGGGTTTTTTGCATTTGTTTGTTTGTATTCTGGAGGAAAATCATACTGAAATTCAATATAGGTGATAAGTTTAGCCAATATGCCAAAATTCAAAAACTTTGTTTTATTATTCATTTATTGATCATATGTTCATCATTTCCCAGGGCTCAGCAATCCTCCATCCTAAACACATTTTTTGGGAAAGCTCAGCCTGTACTTAGTTTGCAGGTATGAAACTTCTCTAAAAAGTTTCTGGCTCCCATTCCGTTCCATGCAACATTATGGGCTGGGAGACACTTTTGCTGGCCCCCATTGGGAAAGAGGCCAGTACATGTGCATCGCAGTATCATACAATGTGATGGACAAAGTAGGGGTGGAGATGGAGCAAAAGAAGCTAAAATCTCCTTCTGCCCCACCCCTTTGGCTGGACTTCATTGACCCACTTTTCCATGTCTGATATAGCGCAGGTTTTTCTGGTCCCTTTAGGACCAAGTAAGAATGTCTTCCCTTTTCCATGTGTGTGTATGTGTGTTTATTGTCCTATCCTGCACTGTAGATTGGGGAGTATGACAATTGGTTTGTGATGGTGTTACAAATACATGGTCACTTGGCAGGGAGCGGGAGGAGAGAAGTAGCATTTTGGTGAACACCTACAGCATCCATTTGGTGAAGAGAAAGACTCTGGTTCTGCCTCTTTAGGTCACAACGCAACACCATTTTCCTTGGGGCTGAGCCCTCATTTTAAGTCAGGTGACTTGGGGAGGACTTCTGGGGTTGACCTTCCAGTGGTGGTTCAGCTTTTGGGTTCTCTTTGAGGTTCAGGTGTTTCATCCATGGGAAGCTTGGGAGGAAGTCTGGTTTAAACCACTTGCCTCAGCTGCTCGTGCCCGAAGTTGCTTCCTCCTTTTGCACCTCTCATGGTTTAAAGGTCAAATAGATGACAGTTAAAATAAAGTGGCCCTTATTGAACCCAGTCTCCATTTTCTCATCTCTTTATTTCCATGGTTAGTCAGCAAGTGCCATATCATAGTGTTTTTAACTGAAGAGCCATAGCAAAATGGGCTACTACTTTTCTTTAAAGCACCTGTGATAGTTTAGCAATGTGAAATGTGACAATTAGAAGGTCATAAGGTCACTAGGTGGTTGATTAGCAATTCATATGTTTCTCCTTTTTTTTAAGTATTTTTATTGACATTTATTATTGAATATTTTTTTAAAAAACCTCCCCACTTCCAAGCTTATTTTCCAGTTGAATCTGTTTATTTTCATGCCATTCATACATAGTTATTGCTTACACCAAAGAGAAAATGTTCTTACATTGTTACATCTTATGTTATTACATTGTTGCATTATAACATTGTTACTTTGTTACATTACCTAATTACCTTGTTGCTTTATTTTACATACTTTCTTACTTTATTCCTTTCCCTTTCTTATGCTGTGTCTTTATCCAGTTTAAAACCTCTCTCCGTTCCCTTTCAAAGTTCTGGATAGGTTCATTTTTCAAAGAACATGTTTATTTTCTATCCCAACCATATCCAGGACTTTAAAGTTCCATTCTTCTTTATCAACATATTTAGCCTTTCTTTCCTATGTTGCGCATATATCAATTTTGCAGCAGTTATCAAGTATAACATTGTCTTCTGGTAAGACCTTATTTCTCTTTGTTGTCCTTATATATTTAACAGGTAGAACTCTGGTTTCATTTCAAAGTTTAAATTATAAATTCTTTGAATTTCATCATGTATTTCCTTCCAGAATTTCCTTGCTATCTTACAGGTCCACCACATATGGTAAAAGGAGCCCATCTTTTTGTTACATTTCCAACATCTTGTATTTCCATTTTTAGTTATTTTTTGCAATCTTTCTGGTGTCATATACCATCTATGTAGCTTTTTGTAAACATTTTCTCTTAAATTTAAACTTGGTGTAAATTTTATATCTGTTTTCCAAGCCCTCACCCATGTATCCAATTCAATTGGATGCCCAATATTTTGTGCCCACCTAACCATATTATGTTTGACAACCTCTGGTTCCATATCTCTTTGCAGCAATAGTTTATAAAATTTAGATATTCTTTTCTTCTGGTCCCCCCTCATCAGTAGATCTAATTCATTTTATTTTCTTTCAAATCCATATAATTTTTGATCCATTTTAAATCTCTCCTTGAGTTGTCTCCATGGGAACCAGTTAAATTCATGTCCTAAAGCTTTTAGTTCTTCTTCAGTATGCATTCTTGGCTTGTCCCCTTCCCATTTCAGTAACTCTTGATAAATTAATAGATTTCCTTGTTTTGTTGGGGCAATTTTATCTCCTTTTTGCTCCTGTTTTTAAACACTTCTGACATTTAGTCCTCTGCTGTATTATGAATAGTGCTATTGTGTTGCATTTCAGGATGTCGCAATCCCACAAATCTACTAGAATATTAAATCTTATTTGCTTATTCACACCTCTCACAGAATATATTCTTAACTTTTTGGCCTCTTTGCAGTGTGCTCTGTTTTTTTCTCAGAGCTTAGATGTAACTTGTCTAATAAATTAAGTTGGTAAGTAGTTATTTGGTTGAATAATGAGATGAAATTGTGTGTCCTTTTTTCGCCTGTAATGGCCAGGATATTAATTTACTATCTTTCAATGTAATGTAATGGGGTTTCTTCCTTGTTATGGGCTGTATTCTGACTAACTCTGAACAATCAGAGGATAAGGAGGAAGGTTCCCATAGGTAGATGCTTTGTCCTGCCCCTTTGTGTGGTATGATGCAGCTAGCAAGAAAAAGAGAAGGTTAGAAACAGCCAGCAAAAAGCACAAGGAGATGAGAGAGGAGAAAACGCATGAAAAACATGAACTGCACTCATGACTAAGGGTGGGGTTTTATTATTTTTTTAAGTACAGTGGAAATCCCATCTCCAACTGGATTTTATAAGCAGGTTGTCATCCAGGGTAGTTAGTAAGTTGTAGAGTAGGATCATTTTGTGATGTCTGACTTTTTTTTTCAGAATTCAGAACCAGTACTACTGGTCCTTTATTTACTGTATTTTTCAATGGCATAATAGTAACAGCAAAACAACTCAACAGTAACAAGTAAGTCTATGAGTCAGCATGGTGTAGTGCAGAGCTTTCCAAACTTTTCATGTTGGTGACACACTTCTTAGACATGCATCATTCTGCGACACAGTAATTCAGTTTTACTAGCAAATTGGATGTTAAACAAACCCCTACAGAAGCGTACATACATTGTAATAACAAAATGTATGGGGACACAACATATCTCATGAAAACCTTTCATATATTTTTAAAAATATATGATTTATAAATAATAACATACGTTTCCATGATTGTAGGTGACACACCTACATGCTTCAGGTGACACACTAACATGTCGCGGCACACTGTTTGGAAAGTCCTGGTGTAGTGGCTTTAATATGGACCAGGACTCTTGGGAGACAAAGGACTGAATTCTCCTCTTGATCATGAAACCCCACCTTGGGTAAGCCACACTTTCTCAGCCTCAGAGGAATTCAGTGGGAAACCCATCTGGAAACGAAGTGAAAGCACACAGCAACAAACAACAATAATATCACTCTGTGAGTTTCTTTTCTGAGCTGCAGTAACAATGAAAAGTAATGACCAGTTAAGTGATCAGAATAGGTAGACTGACTAGTTCATTGTAAAAAGCAGGATTCCAAGCTCCGACTTCTCCTGATTCTCTTTGCCACTGTGGCTATTTTTATTTAAAAGAACTCACTCTCATGTAGCTGTTTGAGGATTGCAGCTTCTTTTGTTTAGGTAATTAGATCAGTGCCCTGCATTATATTTAACACAACAAGACAATGTTTTCAACATTTTAATCATTTTAATCTCATGCCTTTGTTTGTAGCTCTAAAACTGTGTTGGCTTTTAAAAACTAGATATATGAACTTATATTTAAGTTATTCAGAATCTCTTTCTTGAGTGGAGTGTAGAAGTAATTTGTTTTGCACAGACTTCACTTACTATATCTAAGACTGTCTTGCAGAAGTGTTGAAACCTGATTTATCTGTCACAGAGAATAACGTTAGTCACGATAGCATGATTCAAATAAAAAAATGGCAAAAGAGGATCATGCCTGTGAGAAAAAAAAAGTGTGGTTTGATAATTTTTTTTTCCAGGGTGTGCTGCAATTTTCCACTTTTTTATAGATAATTTAACTTGTCTGCTCCTGCTGCCTCGGGTCTGTCTATCCCCTACTGTGCTGAATCAGCATTTAAGGAAGCAGACTTTCCTTTTTCCCCATATGTAAAGTCAGCAGTCCTTTGCTTAAGAGAAGGTCCTGTTTTCTATAGTGTCAGTTCTGCACAGTGGGGGAGAAGTGGCCTGGCGGCACTGGGAACACACTATTAAAACTTACCAACCCGAGAACAGCACCTCAGTATGAACTAAAAATCATAAAGAGAATGGAAGGAATTGGGCAGGAAAGGCACAGTTTTTGAAAGAGGGATAATGAGCATTACAACTGCAAATGATTTGCAGTATCTGATATAACCTTTCCACTCAGTTTCAGATGTGTGAGAGTTGCTTGTGATTGTTCAAACTGCCTTGCAATCCATATTTGCTTGCCTTTAAGCCCCACTGAAGTCAATGGGTTTTACTTTTGAGTAGAGAAATACAGAGCTTGGAAGTAAAATGTTATTTGTTGCTCCTCTATTGGAAGACAATAAATAAATAACACTTATTTATTAAATAAATTTATTAAAATTAATACATTATTTTTGGAGGCTTTGGGGCTATTTTTGTATTTTTAAATACAGTGAAGGGCCATTGATTCAACTCATTGGGTATGTCTTAGAAAGAAAGTAAATAGAAAGGAATATGGAAGAAAATTCTCATCAAATATGATGTAACGTCTACTAAATTAGGTTGGTAAGTAGTTATTTGGTTGAATAATGAGATGAAATTGTGTGTCCTTTTTTTGCCTGTAATGGCCAGGATATTAATTTACTATCTTTCAATGTAATGTAATGGGGTTTCTTCCTTGTTATGGGCTGTATTCTGACTAACTCTGAACAATCAGAGGATAAGGAGGAAGGTTCCCATAGGTAGACGCTTTGTCCTGCCCCTTTGTGTGGTATGATGCAGCTAGCAAGAAAAAGAGAAGGGTAGAAACAGCCAGCAAAAAGCACAAGGAGATGAGAGAGGAGAAAACACATGAAAAACATGAACTGCACTCATGACTAAGGGTGGGGTTTTATTATTTTTTTAAGTACAGTGGAAATCCACTGGAAGAAAATCCAGTGGAAGAAAATTCTCATCAAATATGAAATCTATAAAATTAATCATGTTCCATGACTGTAGTTAGAGAGCCAGAAAGTTTCAGAAAAATTCTCATTAAATACTATGTTTGGATAATCTGTAGGGAGTATGGTACTTGACTTATCGCATGCAGCTTGTCATGGGAACTGGTTAGAATTGTCGCAATTTAGACAGATGTCTGCTTGGACCTTTGTAGGTGTAACTCACGCTGCCTTATTTCAGTGCAATACAGAATATTCTGTACAGTTGTTTCTGGTTACACAAATATACCCCTGGAGTAATTGTAAAACCATTCAGGATTTCATAAATAAAAAGATAAGCTGGCTATACCAATGCTCAGTTCTGTAAATAAATGCCAAGATGAAAGCATAAAAAAATTGGACATTTCCACACATTTACCAGAATGCATTTGTGTTTTGTATTGGAAGAAAAATAAATAAGACTGTTCTCTAGGATTAGTTTATTCTATCCCAGGAATAAATCCTGTTACTGCTAACTGTCAGTGTAATAAAAAAAAATACTTATAGTCTCAAAATAAAATACCCATTATTTCAACATCACTACAACTGCTGTCACTGTTCACTGGTTAACAAATTAAACCTGACTCTTTCACTATCTAGATTCTATTTTGGGCAACTTGTGGTACTTTCTTTTCTAAAAAAAAATGCTAGTGAACTCACAAAATGGCAAAAATGAATAAATCAAATTCAAGAATATTCTGTTTCTCAAAGTACAGTTTATTTTTTTAAATGATTTTGACAAGTCAACAGAAGTGCATTTTATCAGTGAAAATGGAGATAACTTTTCTAGAAAGGAGATGGGGATATTAATACTAAGATACAGGAGATTCCTAAGAAAAAATATACAGTGTAGGTTTGGCATATTCTGCAGAGGTGCAGCTTATAGAATACTCAGAGAGTATAAGAATAAGGAAATAAAATGAAGATAATGTCCCTAATTTAAACAAAGAGGTATAGCAAGGTGTAGATAGCACATGTATGATGGCAGTGAGCAAATAAGAGTACACCTTTATTCAGAAGCGCTGAGTGGAAAAAAAGGCTTTTTTTAAAAAAAACAGTCCTTAACATCCAACTCTATTAGCACAGCCCAGAGAATTATAATTCGTTATATTTAGAATGACTGAGCCTGTATCTGTGACATTCCTCCAGACAAAGCCAGCTGTGTGCCTATACTTAAATAAAACTTTACAGCCTAAATTCCTTTGTTAGTCTACACTGAAACAGATCTATTAAATCAATGGGAATTGGTAAGTTAATACTTTTCTGTACGTTTCATTGATCTTAGTGGATTTCCTGTAATTGGGACTAACAATAGTAAATGAGCTTGATTGTATCATTTGTTATTTTAGATAGAGCTTCAGTCCTTCGTAGATTAATTATATATTAATTTAATTCAAATAATGTAGATCATTTATAATTTGTTTTAGCAAGTTTTGCATGTTGTCTATTCAAGACAGAGGCAGAGGGTTAGAGTTTGCACAATACTTGTAACAAAATAAAAGCGGCAAACTACACTGACATGGCTGAACTAACATTTTGACACATGTAATACAGAGATGGGTGAGTGTTATAACTGAGTTCACATTTTGTTGTGAGTTTAAACAATTTGCATGACTCCTATACAACCCAAACTACACATGGACTGAAATGTAATTTGTCAGAAAATCTAAACTTGTGATGCAGTTCTCAAAAAAGCGGAGGGGGGGAGACCAACGCCATATTACAAATGTTTGTTTTTCAAAAGGCAACCATCTAACTTACAGGGGGGACAGTTTGTGTTTGGGGAAGACAGCACTCCTCAGCATCCTGGCCATGTGTTTCTTCTTGCCAGGGGGCTGTGCACTTCCGCACAGCCTCCTGGGAAGGGGGAGCCAGTAGCCAGTGGATTTAAACCACTGGTTTGAATCTATTGACTGTTGTGTTGGTACGGGGAGGAGCTGCCCTGTCTGGGCAGTTTTCTCTCTAGTCCAGTGCTGGGTACTTATTTCCCCACAGCCCTGGCTTTCAGTCAGTTCTTTGCTGGATGTCGCCCACTCCTCTCAACCTCTCCAGCTGGGTCTGCTGTTATCACTTTTGCTCCAGTGGGGTCTGGGCACTTCGTGATGGCACTGCGTTTGGTGGCATTTTCTGTTTGGGGTTCCTTGTGAACCTGTCACAACTTTTGGGATGGTTGCATACGTACAGGATCCTGGATGGCAGGCACAGGGTCTCCCATGTCATCACTGGAGTTTGGGGTTCCCCTTGCAGGGATTCAAGGGGTGGGGTGGAAGGGGCCTTCCTGGTCCCACTGGTGGGGCAGGGCTCCTCCAAACCCCCTGGAGCAGGAAGGACATCTTAGTTTCCTGTGGTTGGCCATTCCTGTCACCCCGGTGGTTCTAGTGGTGCCAGTTCTGGTTCTGGTGGTGCCAGATGTCGGTCTCATGGGTCAATGGCAAGTTGATCGATGCCTAGATCCAGTCCCATGCACACACCAACCTTAAGCAGCTGTAGCCAATAAAGTTATGGCCTTTTATCTCCCAATTCCTGTGTCTGCATCTTTTCTCCCAGTGCCGCTTGCCTCTGGACGTGCAAGTTGAAAAATTTAAATAGAAATTCCTGTGATTTTCCAGCCAAAACTAAACCAAAACAAAATAAAAGCCTCATGATCTACTATGGACCCAATTTAAAAAGAAGTTTTAGAGAAAAATTGGAGACCTTTAACAAATCCTGAACTGGATGACTCTCCCATATCTAATACAACACTATATATATATATATATATATATATATATATATATATATAAAAATAAAGAGAGAGAAGATTGAGGGACTTTTTTGAATTATAGGTCCATGTTCAGGGAATATGTGAAGAATGGAAGTAGGATCACAACTGACAACCCTACATCTCAACTGCTATATATCCACCCAAAATGCCAGGTGGTATCCAACTGATATCTCTCTTCTGATGGAAGTTATCTGCCAGCAGAATTTCCAGTCACACTGTTCTGAATGGTCACTCAACTTTTCAGAACAGTATTTCTGAATACATGAGGAGTAGCAATCACCAAAAGGTGCCCTGTGATCATTCCACTGATGAAAGCTTTCATCATCAGAATAGCAACAATTGAATACCAACTTCTGAACAAACTTTTGCAAAACTTGTACAGTTTATATGGACCCTAGTTGTTTGACTACAACATGGGCACATGTATTAAACTAAGTTTATTCAATGGTTTTAAGATTTTTGCCAACTTCCTGATGGTCAGAGCTGTTTGTCAGTGGAATATGCTGCCTGGGAGTGTGGTGGAGTCTCCTTCTTTGAAGAGGCTGGATAGCCATTTGCTGGGGGTGCTTTGAGATTTTGTTCCTGCATGGTAGGGGGTTGGACTAGATGACCATTGTGATCTCTTCCAATTCTATGTTTCTATGATTTTATTTTACTGTATGGAAAAAAAATTAAAAATTTTAAAAAATGGAAACTGGGGAAGGGGAGAAGAATGATCCTGATTGGAATGTAGTAGCTTGAAACAGGGCATGTGTAGTGAGCACATGAACTTAAGCACTCCAGGATGTAAAATTTTCTTGCACGTCCCATTTGTTAATCTATTGATTTAAAACACTGTAATTGTTATTTTTGTTCCCTTGATTTAACATTCCTCATGCACAGTCTTCATAATGGCTTCTAAACTTAATTAGTAAAGAGGAATTTCCCATTTAAAAACTGCCCACACAAAAGGAATCACAACACACATGCCAGATAAGCCCCCCCTCCAAGCTGGTGAGAGCTCAAGCTGTGCTCGATTTAAAGAGGAAACAAAACAACACAAACCTGAGACAGCCTTTGAGAAACCTCTCTCCCCACTTCTCTGCAAGTAAAAGAACAAAGGGGCAAGCATGAAATACTGCCAGATGGAGAAAGAGTAGGCAGCGCTTCAGTATGAGGAACAGTCTTTCCAGAAAGGGCCTGGGAAAACCAAGACTGTGGAGGGGGGGAGATGGGGAGGGGGAAGAGGAGGAGGGGGAGAGGGAAAGAAAAAGAGAAAGAGAAGTGGACACTGCCTGGCCGCTTCTACTTCCGGCAGGATAAATGCTGAATTCTGGGCAGCAGTTCTGTTTAGTCGCCCCCCCCCAAATGCCACCCAGGATAACCCACCCATCGCCTCCTCTTGCTCAACCTCTGCTCAAGGTTGGAAGTAGATTACAAAGCCTGGAAAGTTACTTTTTTGAATATAGCATGGTGGTCCAGCTTCATGTTAGAAAGCTGTTGTACAAAAAGTAATATTTTCAAATTCTGGCAGTCAAGTGAGATATGATACTGGTTTCCTCTCCATGTAGTCTGAAAATGAAGATGTGTCCTATAGCAGCTGATGGCTTTCATATCATTGGACAATGAAACTGATCTTGATTTTAATGTACAGTTTAAAGAAACTGTCTTAAGTGCTGAACACTTTCTTCCCAAAGTAGATTCTTTACCTTGGATAACACCTTTAAATTTCGAACTAAAACTCAGACCAGATTTACCACTACACTGACATTGAAGCCACCCACCACTCTGAGTATGTCATGCTGAAAAGGCTAATTTTCAGAGGCCTGAAGGTGGTTCTGTAACAATAGCTGAACTACTTTTGCATGTTTTTATAGCACTTCATGATGTATCATAAGTCCTAGTAATCCTAAGTGGTATTACACTAATGTTGCATTCTTTAGAAATATAGTAGTTGGGAAATTGCAGTACTGAGAAGTAAGAAAGAAATTATTGTTTATTATTTATCATTGCAGTAGTATGAACAGCTCATCTGGGACTGGATAGTGTTGTGGCAGGCATTCTACAAATGCTTATGTAGCATAGTCATTGTCCTCGGGTAGGTTTTAAGGCTGAAAAACGCTAGCTGTAAAAGTCAACACAATGTCTATCCTTATAAAAAATATGTCTTTTTCCATACACACAATTTTGGGGCTTTTCAGTTTTTTGCAAAATTAAATGGTATGGATTGGGGGAAAATAAGATAGAAGGGAGTAATTAGACATAGATGGTGGGGAAAGAAAAGAGCTCTTCTAGAACCAGTTCCCAGCAGAGTATGATAGATCCAAATACTTCCCTCTTTTAAGTGGCCAGTTGACTATTTTGCTTAGCCAAGTTTGCTAAAATGGCATTGTAATGTGTACTCAGAAGAAACCCACTAAGTTGAAAGCAGCTTACACTCACATGGGTGTAGAATTGCAGCCTTGCCTCATTGCAGAAATTATAGGATTTTCAGATGTCTCTGTCTTGGTGCAGAAACACAGATCGACCTTTGGAGGTCAAGGTCTAGCCCCACCTGTGGAAAACTTCTTAGGTCATTTCCCTGTTACTGGAATACCAGTGTAGGAGAAAGACATTTGTCAGAGCAGAGGGGTGTAATTGTTTAAAATTAGTTTTCAAAGAAAGCATCAAGTAATTTCAGCAATTTGCTTCCCAATATGAAGAAATTGTTAAAAACAATTCACATGGAAAACAACCTTTGAAAGCATTGTTATTTTCCAAATATTTTTGGATATTCTTTCCATTCCTGGAATGGATGGAAAAATGGGGAGATGCTATAGATCTTTCCCAAAACCCCAACCAATTCTACTTCTGATTTGTACCAACCTGATGCCGGGATAGATCATCACTGTCAGTGCATAATATTTCTCAAAAACATTCCATAATATACAAATGTGATAATTGAGAGAAAGTTTTCTTCTCAGCCAGTCAGATGCCATAAAGCTACTTTCTCGAAACTCCTGAATCCAATGAAATTCTTTCCCCTCATTACTAAAGCTTGTTTTTAATATCTAAACAGACAAAAAATAATAATCTTTTCCCTTCCTCTATACCACATTCCACATTGTTCTGGTAGGTGTCTAGATGATTGAACCATGTGGAATCAGTAGAGCATAGGAAAGCATTGAATTCAGCTGCCCAGCATGTGATCGACATGGTTACTTCTCTCTTTTGCACACATGCATATTTTAAGTGCTGGTGATGGGAGTATTTGGTCATCAAAATATTTTTGAAGTGACATGTAAGCTATACATGGAAGTAAAGGCACTCATGCTTCCAGCAAGAGGCATCTTAAATTAGGGATGGGGGGTTGGTTGCAATTGTATGAAATCATTCATCCAGCCTGTATAGATAACTTACATGAGGTTTTTCTGTTTCATTTAATTTCACCATCCAGTAGTGGAACCAGACTTTATATGAACTTTTCTACTTCAAGGCAAATGAAATAGTAGAATAGCAAAACAAGTGTAGCACAACAACTTCTTCAGAAGAGCTTCCATACCAAAACCTGTGGGGGGAAATTGTTGTACATTTGTTTGTATTTTGGAAGGGAAGTGTTTGATTCCATTTATGATATCAGTCAGTAAACTTTTTAAAAAAAAATATCAACACCTTTTTCTATTACTTATGAGCAATCTGGGAAACCTCATCATCTGTATGTAGCCAGGTCACTGAAAATCAAATATTTGTTTTTGAATATTGCTTTCCATGAAAATTATTTTGATTTTACACTTATTGCAAACAAACCTGGGAACTTTTGACTGCCACCAAGTGGGAAAGCAAGCAGGCTTTTGGTAAACCAGTTAAGGTAGTACATCTCTTCAGCATTCTTTCTTCTTAACCTGTGTTTTCATTGAAGTTTACATTTCTTCACTTCTTAGTCCCAGTGGAATTAATTAACTCTATTTCTGGAGGGGGGAAAAAAGAGGACAATTTAAATGTAACAGTGTTTGCAATTCTCATTTTGAACAGAAATGTCTAATCAACACCTGCAGTCTGGATGTGCATTAGTTTACTCTGCATGCTACCTAGAAAATATAGCCTAATGATGCTTTTGATAGAGTAAACATTTGAAAATGAGGGTTCGATTGCTTATATTCTACGTGCTGTATAAACAAAGCAAACAGATTCAGCTTGTGGCTTTCTTCTGATTATGATAAGGGGTGCGTGTTAGAGAAAACTGTTTGGATATATTTTCATATGTCAGCCAGATACCTATGATTTGAAACTGTGTCCAAGATTGTTCTGTGATCATTCTGGAGTACTGAAGTTTAGGAACGATAAGGGTTTGTTCTTAAGAGAGTATCCCATTCTTCAAGCCCTAGTTATTTTTGTCCACTTTGGCAGCTATTGTAGAAGAATCTGACATTAGATTTTTCTTTCTTAGTTCAATTTTGTTTAGTACTTCACAATCAGAATACCTAGAAGTGTCAGCTTCTCAAAGAATTTTAAGGCATGGGAGACACTCACTCAACCCTGTTTGGTGACATCTTCTGTCTTCTTCTTCCTCTTCTTCTTCTTTTTCTTCCTCTTCCTCTTCTTCTCTTTATTTCTATCTGACTTTTTTTTCTAGTAAGGACTCAAAGCAGCTTACAATATTTTTTTTAAAAAAAACATAGTTAAAATCATGGAATACAAAAGTTAAAACCCAAATTAAACAATCAAATATGAATTAAAGTTACAATACATAATTAAAATCAAACATTCAAATAATCTGTGGATATTCTTTAGATGGCTGCCTATCATGGTGGTAGGAAATAACTAGGGCTTGAATGGGATAGATTTTAAAGTCCAGGCTTGGTTCATAAGGGAGAATGCAGTGCTTCAAATGCCCTGGACCCAAACCATTGTAAGGCTCATCAGCAGTACTTTGAATTGTGCCTGGAAACAGACTGGCAGCCAGTAGAGCTGTTGCAACAGAAGGGTTAGATGATTCCTGTAGCCAGCCCCAGCTAACAATCTGGCTGCAGCTCTTAGGACTAATTGAATTTTCCAAACAATCCCAAAGGCAGCCCCACATAAGGCACAGCACAGTAATCCAACCAGGATATAACCAAGGCATGTGTCTCCATGGCCAGATCTGATTTCTCAAGGAATGGGCGCAGCTGCCACACAAGCCTTAACTGTGTCAATGCACACCTGGCTACTGCTGAAACCTGGACTTCTAGGCTTAGTCTTGAATCCTGGACCACCCTCAACCTGCGAACCTGTGTCTTCAGAGAGAGTTTAACCCCATCTATCACAGGCTAAATCCCTATTCCCTGATCTGCCTTTTGGCTGACCAGAAGTATCTCCATCTTGTCTTGATTAAGTTATGGTTTGCCCTCAATCAGCCCATTACTGATGGCAGGCACTGGTTCAGGACCAAAACTACTTGCCTGGCTTGTGACAAAAAGAAATAATAAAATTGGGTGTCATCTGCATTTTGAAGGCACTGAACCCCAAAATTCCAGACAATCTCTCCCAGCAGTTTCATGTAGATGTTAAATAACACCGGGGACAGAGCTGAGTTCTGAGGGACTACACAGGCCAAAGGACAAGGGGTCAATCTAATATTTCCAAATTAAAATTCTTCAGAACTGGATCTAAAGTATAATCTGTCCTACTTCATATCAAAATCATATGCTGATTCCTGGCTCACAACCATCTTAGTAGAAGCCACGTTAAATGAAAAAAAACAACAGAGAAGTTAGGAGGCAGAGCAGAAGGGCAATGTCAGCTTCCCTTTTCATTTCCTATTTCTGCAATTGTTTTTATTTCTCTTGTAAAACTACCAATGCAAATATGTTCTCAGTCTAACTGTTCTAAACTGGGAAACTTCTGAAGTCTGGTATTATCTGCACATGAAGCGTTAGAAAACTGAAGTAGCATTGTATGAGTTTGGACTAACCCCATGACAAACCATGGTAAAAATGAATTCTGAACAGTAACTGCTGGTGATGTTGATACAATCACATCCCCAACATGACAAAAATAATTCTGATCAGACCATTTCATTTTCCAGTAACAGTTTGTTGGGAATACTATGGTGATTTTTGTCCCTTTTAACCACTGTAGACCTGTGCTTCTATAAAATCTCAATGGGAAACAGTTTTGGGTTTTTTGTTTCTTTTGAAAGGGGTCTTCATAAGTAATAATGGCTATGAAGATAAATAGCTATATATTACTGCCCTGCTAGTAACATGTCTGATTAGAATATATCACTGTCATTGCATATTTTTGTGGTAGGAAGATAAATTTTTTATAGACAGGTAAGTAGTTGATTAAAAATAATAATAAAAGCATTTAAAAATGGATGGCAGAGAAATTCCAAGAGGCGTTGCAAAGCCTAAATGGACCTTTGATTCAAAGCTCCTGGAGAGTGGTGAACATTTGTGTTTTTTGCTCACTTCAATACTTCCAAATTTTTCAAAAAATCTTTGTTTTATTTCACACAAAAATTATATCCTTTCAGAGAAGTACTGTAGCACAGCATATTTCCTTTATGTTGCTCTTCTTGAGATTCGAGGGAGAGTATCACTTAATGAGGATCTGTTCATGTTAACAACAGGTCTTTGTGATAAGTGTCCATCTCTTTACACGGAGAGCATACGGTACTTCTTAGACTTAAAGGGACAGACAGAAAGTGTGGAATTAGAGAGCTGTGTTACCTTCTCCCCCCGCTCTGGGCCAGAAAAATTCAGTGACAGAACTAAATGGATAATTGCTGATTAGTGAAAGCAAAACTCAGTGCTGAACTGTGTATGTTCTGCACTGCAGTTACTGAACATACACTTTCTAAATAATGTTATGAATGAATCCACAGAAATAGTTCTTTTCATATTTTGCCATCCGCTTCTTCAATACAATTAATGCCATATATTTTTGGCAATTCACTGAACAATTTATTAACAGTAAGCTCAGCAACAGCTTGTTGGGATGAGATGGAAATGACTAACATTTATAGAATGTAGTAAACATGAAGCCTTTCAAAATATTTTCACAAACCTTGAAATACAAGCATTGAATATGCTACTAATAGACCAATGAAATCATGTGTTAATCATTCTTATTTGTCTAATTTTCTCTGGAACTGCTATCTCTGCTTCTCTCAATAGCTTGGCAAGCTGGAGTTCTGAAGTGCAGAGTTCTTTGGGGCCTCTACTAATTCCCAAATATGGTTTTGGCTCCTGAAAAAAAAAAACCTTCAGAAACATTCTAGAATTGTAGCCTGCACTCTGGATCCTTTTAAAAAGAAACTCCTGAGTATCATTCTGTATCATCCTCAAAGACTGGCACAACTTTTTTTGCACAGTTTTCTGAAGTTCAGAAATTGTCTTGCTCATATTTTCCTTTATGGTGAGCTTTTGTATCTCTTTTAACCACCCTGTTTTTACTTTAGGCAGGAGACTTTTCTAGCATTTTAACTTGGTTGGATATTTCTTGCTTTGAAACAAGAAATGTTTCCCATTTCCATACATATATGGAACAAAGCATATTCTCTTTTTTACTCTCAAGAGATGTGCTTGTAAGGCCATAGTTTCCTTGATCAAGCCAACCACCTGTGTTTTGTGGTTTTCCCTTTTGCCTACTGTATTGAACTTTGTCTATATCCCCCTATATCTACCAGCAATTATTATGCCTTGTGTTCCAAGCAACCACTCTTCCTCTTCCTGTGAACAACATGGTGATTACTTCTGTTAAAATTAAATCAATGTTTCTTGCAATTATATGAACCCATTCAAATCAGATCAACAAAACCTAAACAAGTAATGATAAAAGATATATAGAAGTACAACACATCCAATTCAGCTGGCACACTATGCGTAATAATACTAAACAACAACAACAACAACCAATAGTAGCATACCATAATGTTAGTAATATAGTAACATAAGGAGCCATGTCTGGTAAATGGTACATTGTCAGTCTTTTCTTTCAATGCCTTAATTAACTGACCAGCTGAGTATGAATAACAGCACCTCTTTATGAGACCTTATAACAACTTTATTACCCATATGGCTCACTAAAATGATTTCTTATACAGTACCTATTTTGCTTACAACTTATTATTTGGGGGTGTAGTTCTCTCACCCATCTGCAAACTGTCTGCGGAACTGTTTTGGTCTGTCTTGACATTTGCAAGGCTATAATTTTTTTTTTATCTGAATAGAACAGCATTTGGAAGGATATTAATCTGTTTGTTGACCTAATCCTAAACAGAGCTTCCAAGTTTCTTCTTAGAGGTCCTCCCTACCACCACCCCATATGGTTTGCAATCACAATTTATTCTGTATTGGCAAACCATCTTTTGGACTGAACTGTCATTGAGCTAGGGATAGGGTTGCACCTTCTGCTTTTCCAGAGGCATTTCTCTGATTTATTTATGGTAAGTGGCCACCTGGTCTTTTCCATCAACAGTTATCGAAACCAGGCACAGTCATTGGCAGAGCAGAGCTTCACAGAATCATTTATGTTTCCCAAGTAAAAAGGCCAACCAGGAAATGATAAAGAAGAATAATTAAGTTGCTTACCTGTACCCGATCAGAATTATTTAACTGTAACATGAGATGAATTAATATCCCGAACATTGTTACTGTTCAGTTGGCAAGATCAGGGATGTTTTTGCACATTTTTCTCATGGTTTTTCATTTTTGGACTTTTTACTAAATGCCACTATTTTACAGAAAAGGCAACGCTTCTTAACACAGTGAAAGGAGTTTATGTGATATAGAATTTATCAGATTTTATTTTATTACCTCAAAAGAGGGATTTCCCATAGATAATACCAGCCATGCACCACAGCAATACACTACCAGCAGGCTCCCTGTCCTGATGATTTATAGCTTCATGGCTCTCAGTTACTAAGTCAGACCTAATTAGCCAATCAGAGCTCAGCATTCCACATCCTGCAGCTCTGTGAGAAACCATGTTTGTTTCTTTTTGAACTCAGCTGAAGGCAGTTCATCAATTAGTGAAAGCACTGTGACGGCCCTTGAAAAACAAGCCAGAGATAATACAGACAGCAACCAAGGGGAAACAAGTGTGGTTCACTTACGATGATCTCTTTGTTGAGGTACTGAGAGTTCTTTGCCCTGCATTTGTGAATCTGTATGTAGATTTACCTTTATAGTTTAACGTTTTGGTCACATAAGTTCCCAAGCTTTGGACTTTTAGGAAATGGAAATGCACATTAAAAGAGGAGAGCCAGCGTAGTAGAGTAGTTTGAGCTTTGGATTACAACTCTGAAGAACAGGGTTCAATTCCCCACTTACCCATGGAAACCCACTGGCTGACCTTGGGCACATCACACACTCTCAACCCCAGAAAAGCATGTTTGCCTTAGGGTCGCCATAAGTGGGAAATGATTTGAAGGCACACAACGACAATAACAAACAGAAAAAGAGAATAAAACTTGTGGCTTTACAAAGGGTCTTCCTTTTCAGTATATTTAGTATGTAAAGCAATTAGCATACACAGCTATATTGTCCTTGTAGAGGTTCATATATCACATAGGCCAGCGGAGGGCAAAGTGTGGCCCATGGGCCAAATGCAGCCCCTAGGATGTTTTTGTGGGCCCCATGGTCCCCCCAGTTTTTTTCTACAGAATGCTATAAAATAAATGCTTTTCTCTGAAGGCCCCTTGCCCTCCACAGATCAAAAGCAATTTTTGCAATTTTTTTCAAAGAATTTTTTTTTGGACCAAAATCCTCCAAAATGTCGGCTAGGTGATGTGACATGCATTTCTACCACATTTTGCAGGTTAACAGGTCCAGCCCTCCTAACTCTCCTAGGGGGCTAATGTGGTGCTCTAGCCTTCCACAGTTGCCCACCCTGACACAATATTTCCATACTTTTACAAATATCATATCTTATAAGGAACACCTCTCATGCTTATAAGGCACATGGTGCCTATAAGACATTGCAGTGGCAAGGGACATTAGCTTATATAATACATAAATCTCATATATGCATTTAGATACATTTCAATATTTGTTAGCATTGCAGCGTTTTCAATGCATTGCATTGATTTGCCATAGCTATGAGCATTGTTACAGATGGTTAAGCTCTATCTATTTAAAAAGTGTTATAACTCTTATTTGTAGAACCAGCATTTCAGTTAGGCATTGTAAAGTATTTTCACTGATCCTGGAGTCTGCAATTAGCCAAATAAAATTTGTGTCTGTGGGTCAGTTGTAGGTAATTGCCCCTATACTGCTGTGATTTACCAGTATATATAGGTTCTGTTTACCTGGATTTCACCTGATATGGGGACAAGTTCAGTGCTTCCCAAAAATGCCAAAGCCAAGAGGTCTGCAGTGCCTCCTGCTTCTTTTATATGCACCATGTTAGAAGTTGTTTCCCAATCTTCTGAGACTCCATCTCTGTATGATCTCAGCTTTCAGTTTGCTCAAGAATCAACATCATCCTCTTCTTGTATTTTTTTTTCCTAAGAGAACAGCTGAGTCTCTTTTATATTTTGATTTGTCTAGCTTGATGCCCAGAAACTTCAGATCTGATCTTTGAACATTAATATTTCTCATTTAGCTTTTTAACCCTTAATTTTCAACATGTAGGGCCAGTGATTGGTAAATTACAATGGTTTGCAATTTGCAAAGGCCTATATGAAAGAATTGTGTTCTCACCAAGGAGACAAGTACATTATTAGCACATAGGTTTTCTTCACAAGAGTTTGGGGAAAGGAAGAGAAAGAGCAGAGGGAAAACAAAAAAGGAAAGAGATTAAAGTAGGGGAAAAGACCTCTAAAGGAATGGCTAAACAGATGGATTAATATAGTTATGAACAGTAGTTTGTGTATGGATAGATGTGTAGAATGATAGGTGAGAGGATAGGTGAGAAAAAGTAGTAGCTCCACATCCACCCCTTTTGAATCTTTCTCCTCTCACTGCTGTTTGTGGGATTTTTCCCCCATACATGCAAACTTTCTTTTTAGTTATTGTTATTTCTTCTTTGATATCTCATGTGTTTCCATTTATATTCTTTGTTCTACATCTTTGAGCTTGTCTTTGTTAGTTACTGCCTATCTGACTCTAGTAATGAATTCTTTCATTTGTTAGAAATTCTATGGCCATTTCCGCACTACACTGTCATAGTGCTATTATTCCACTTTTAACATCATGTGGAATTCTGGGGTTTGTAGTTTACTGAGGCCAAAGAGCTCTCTGGTAGAGAATTCTAAATGCTCCTCCCTAAACTGCAAACCCCAGGATTCCACAGGCTGTTGAAAGTGGAATTATAGCACTGTAACAGTGTAGTGCAGAAAGTTCTGACTGTTGCTTCTTATGGCCCTTTTCCCATTAAGGCTTCTCGCGCGAGCGGGGGAGGGCGGCTCGCGCAAGAAGCCTTCTCCGGGAGGCTGCTGCTTCCCCCTCCTTCCTTCCGCAGGCGAAGGAACGAGCGGGGAAGCGGCAGCCTCCCGGAGGCGGCGGCGGCTCGCGCGTCCGCTCCCTATGAAACAGGAGGCTCGCGCGTCCGCCTCCCTGTGAAGCAGGAGGCTCGCGCGTCCGCCCCCCCGTGCACGCGAGAAAGGAGGCTGTCACGTCCGTCCCCCCGCGCACGCGCGAAGCAGGAGGTGTCGCGTCCGTCACGCTAGCGCCCCGCCCCTTCCTTCCGCAGGGGCGGAGGGAAGGAAGCGCGACCAGGCCGCCTTTCTGACACTCCGCACAGGAGGTAAGTGTGTGCGGGCGCTAGGAGCGTTGCACGAGCGCGAGTGATTTTCGCTTTGAGGCGAAAATCAAAAAACCCGCGATCGCGCCGCTGCAGCCCCGTGAGCCCGGCGGAAGTGGGAGTGAGTCATGCAGAGCGACGCTCCCACTCCCACGAGGCTCACGGAGCTGTCGCACGACAGAAAGCCTGTGCAAAAAGGGCCTTGGTCTTGATTACTAGTGTTTCCAGCTAGAGAGCAATTCTACCTTGTCTCCCTGTCAATGGACACTTGCACTGCATCTACTTCATATCCAAACATTTTCCCTGCAAAATTTGCAATGCAGCTGCTGAATGGTTTGCTGTTATGTTTACTTATTCAATTAAATTGTAGTTATTCTGGAATGTGGGCTTTGCCACCTCCTTGCCTATGAAATTTCCTGATTGCTTTCCAATACAAGCAGTTAATACTTGAAAATCATCACATTTTTCATAATATACCAGTTCTTATGTATATATCTCATGTGAGTGTCTTTTTTTCCTACACAGTACCCTAGAAATAATGTATTTTATTTCAGTTTGTAGGTCCTATTTTTTTTATAACTTAATGACAATCTGGGAAACTTATCATCCTTACAAATACATTTCTACCTAAACATTTATTGGAAGGGAAGACTGGCCAAAGATGAGGGAACTGTGCCAAAGTTCTTGGAACTTTCAGAAAAATATAAGAGCCTACAGAGTGCTTTGTTTACTTCCAGTGTTGTACTAGGATCTGCTTTATCCCCATCCCCAAGGTAAGCAAAGACTCTAAAAAGGAGTTGATTTCACAAGGTGTCATGCCTTAGGAGAGCTCTACATGAAGCCCTCCTTTCAGGCTTGCAATTAGATCCCATTTGTTAGTATGGTGGATATGTTTGGCTGGTCACTTTTGAGATGGGAAGTTTAGTTCGACAGACTAATTTGGGTTAGCAAACTCTAATGAGCAATCTGAAATATATTTTTGGTGGAAAAGATGTCCTTGCCAGTTCATTTGACATTACTCTCTTGGGATAGTAGAAGGGATGGCTTCCTTTCTGAGTTGTTACATAGATATAGGTTGTTGTCCCACTTTTGCTTTGGGCACCATTGTGTTATTAATGCCTACTCTCTAATTTGTTATCAGTCTATTTGGTATTAAATTATCCATGTTTGCTCCAGTTTTAGTTAATTCAGAAAAGATGTGGCCTGACTTAATTCCATAACATTGCCTCGAGTCGTCTTTCCAGGATGTGGGAGCAAAACTGAATTCCAATCTGCACGTTAGCCAAGGAGCAATATGTGGAAATCAGCTTTTAAAAAAAAGTGATGTGCCAAAGATTTCCACAATGGGGCAGCAATAGAAGGATGGGCTGAGCCTCACAGCATCATCCTACCACTGCTTATTTAGCAGTGGCTTTAGCATGTCATTATAATAATTCTTCTTAAAAGTTGCCTTCTAAGGTCTGCCCAGGAGATGCAGATTACTGAGGTTTATATTAGAATTCACAAAGAGTGTAGCTTTATTAACTCATTGGGTAGCTGGGTGGAAACAACATGCAACAAGGGAATTCAGTTAATCCGGCCTCTTCCAATTCTAGTTTCATCGTTCTCCTATAGATAAGGGTAATAAATTTGTATAGGAGAGGTTCTCCTAAATGTAAACACCCTCCATGTAGTCAGCAACGAAAACAATAATGGCTCCATTTGCATGGCCCACATGCAGAGGAACATCTCCTTAGACTTCTTGTGTTGGAAAATGGTGAAAACAGAAGAAGAGGACATTTTGCATTTTGATGTAAAGTCAAAGGCTTTCACAGCCAGAATCCATAGGCTGTTGTGTTGTGTGCATTTTGTTTGGACATGCTTATTTAATGACTACTTAGGACTGGAGCTCCTCAAATGTCCCTCGTTTTAAGGTTGATGTTTTACCCTACTGTTCTCAAACTTTAGTGTACCACTATAACGAAAGGCTAAAGAGAATTTCACATATATGTACACGGTGCTTACTGGGAATTGGTGTTGCTTACTTTTGCTGCTTTTTAGCTTGCGAACAGTATAACATACCCTGTTTCAGACCAAAAAAATATTTTCCAGAGAGTCTAGCTCAGAAATATTTATTGCTTAGCCCTGTTTACTATTCACATGTAAAGTAGTTTGCTATCATTGGGCAGGAGAAGGAATAAAAATTTCATGAAATCTTTCTTTTCAGATACGTTCCTAATAGAAGAAATTGATTACTTCTCATATTCATTATCTAGGGCATGCCGTTTTATGAACTAATATTCATGGAAGCAATAATATGAAATTAGAAAGGAGGTTCTTATTAGTGATGGCTCAATCCTACTCTGTTCAAATTATAATTGAAATCCAGTTGCAAATCTAAAAATGTTTTTAAAAATGCATATGCTTGATTCCTGTAATGCAGTGAAAGGGTGGAGATATTGGCAGCAGAACATCAGTAGCAGCTCTGTTGGCAACATAGATACTAGTCCTCAAACAAAAACAGGCACCTATTAGTATGGTGTCATTTGTACAGTTTCCAGTTTCATCTTTCATTGCTTTGTGCTAATAAATGAAAGGAACATAAAATATTGTTTGTCATGTTATCATGTATAAGAATAAGAAACCACATTTCTCCTCCTTCCCCAAAAGATGGTAAGATATATATGCCAGCACTGATGCAGCATTGCACAAATTGCATAAACTGTACAAATTTCATAGAACTGTAATACCCACTGCCTTTTTGGATGGGTTTTGTAATAACACGATGTATTGATTAGGCTGGCAGCTCTTTGATTAATCAGCCAGTCTGTTTGTGTCTATATGAGTGTGTTTGCTTTATTTCATAAAGAGAAAATATAGCATACATTTTCCATACAAGTTTCATAGATTTCAGTGGGGGGGGGAAATCCTTGCATTATTCTCATGCTAGAGGGGAAATACCTTATGGACATATCAGCAGTGTAGTATCAGACTTAGTACATCAAGACGGTCAATATCACCGAAAACCAGCATTTTGCAAGAATTCTTCACATTCCTCTCAAGTTGTAGTAGGATTCCTGAAAGATGGAGAATTTGTGTCTACAAGTGCACACAGTAAATGATCTGGACACTAAACTTGCTCCATTCAAAAGATCGTGATTAATTTTCATGTCCACTCTCTACTCCCAAGAAAGCACTGTCTTTAAATGGATTTAAAAGTTAGAAGTGCATACCTGAATCTTGAATTTAAAAAGGGGGAAATGCTGAGAGATAATCAAATGCAGATTCAATGAGAGATTTGAGTTTAAATTTAAAGGCAGCAGAATTCATAGTATAAAAACACTCCATGCTTCCAATGTATCTATGAACAAGGCTAATGTGATTTTAGGCTGAATTACTGAAACTATAGTTTTAAAATCTCACCATAGAGCTTTCAAAGGAAAAGACATTCAAAGTAGTACCAATAGTGCCTGGTAAATACAAATAAGAGTTAGCTGGAAGTCCCTATGCTGTTGTCATCTGGTTGCTTGACTTATTCGTTCCCCCAAGAGAAAAGTAATTTAACCAATTTTCTCTCTTCTGCAGGAACATCTTTGAAAATTGAGCAGTTTGCCAATACATTCTAATGAGGGTGGGGAGAAAGTCTTCCTCAGCTGAATTTGGAGAGGATCACCCATTGCCAGCTATCTGAATTGGTGGTTTAGGCAGCGATAGGAAGACCTTGGTTGGCTTCTTCCCATTCCCTCCTTGGACATGTAAGGGTTGACAGGTAGGGGATAAGGGCAGCAAATTAGCAACTGCCTGTTGTCAGCTACATTCTGACAGCTGGCAGAAGGTGATGCAGGCATTGTCCAGGATTTCCTGGGGGTCCTTAAGAGGTTCAGAGAGATAAAATTATTGGCTATGTGCTTTTGTTAGTAGGCTCTAAAGTAGAGCCATTAAATCAATTGCATTTTCCTATGCATTCACTCACCATTCAGCAATTGATTCAGTGGGTCTACACTAAATGGGACTAACTAACAGGATTCCAACAGTCATCAGACATGGATTAGTGGAATATAGCTGATGGCAAAAGCTCAGCTGCACTCCATCTTCCTGATGACCATTATATGGAGAGACAGGAAAAAACTATCTTCTGCTGATATAGCCATTACTCATTGAAAAGGAAGGCTTTATTTTTATCATTCCTCCTTGCGTGACCCTCCTAGGTATCTGGTCTCTCAGCTTCTGGGACACAATCAGGCACCCATTCATTCTGTTATGGTATGCCTCTGAAAGAGATTCATTGTGTGGCTTGCTTTATTGATTGCTCAAAAAAATCAGAATGGGATGATCAAAGGTTTGGAAACCAAATCTTAAGAGTAATTACTTAGTAATTACTTGGAGAAGACTTATAGGTGACATGATAATTTCCTTAAATATCTGAAGAGATGTCATATAGAAGATGGAGTAACCTTTCCTCCCCCCCCCCCCGCTGCTTCATAGTGTAGAACATGAACTGGTGGATTCAAATTACAAGAAAAGAGGTTCCACCTAACATTAGGAAGAATTTCTTTACTGTAAGGACTGTTCAGCAGTGAAATAGACTACCTCAAAGATGGTAGACTCTTGTTCTTCCAAGGCCTTCAAACAGAGGGTGGATAGATGTCTTTCAAGAGTGTTTAAGGTGTGTGCTCCTTTTTATTTTTTAAATACATCAAAAAAACTGAAAAACAAAAATTGGCTTGTATTCCTGCATGGAAGGGAGTTGGACTAGATGTCCCTTGAGTTCCCTTTCAACTCTGTGATTCTGTCCTTCTATGATTCTATGAAGATATCAAAGTTCTTTAAAATTTTCTATAACATATCTCAGTTATTGATCAAAATGGTAACAGTCATCAAATAGTCTGAAGATGACTAAGACTTGAAAGGGTAATTATGAATGAACTAGAATGAATCTTGAGTACAAAGATATATCATTGAATGCCAAAGTCAGGACCATAATATTTCTAATTTCTATGTATGGATGTAAAATCTGTTCAGTGAAGAAGGCTGACAGAGGGAACGATATGGGGCTGCAGCAGAGTCCTACAGATAACAGAGACTACCAAAAATAGAAATAAATGAGCCTGACTGCTATCTAGCCTGAATTATAGTTTTAGTTCTAAACAACTAAACTGAAACTATCGTGCTTTGAACATATCATTAGATGAGATGACTCATTAGAAAAGACAATGGTGTGCATTAAAGTTGAAGACAGTAAGAAAAAGACCACACTACAGATGGATAGATTCAACCAAGGAAGCCACAGCTCTGAGTTTTCAAGACCTGAACAGGGTAATTAACAATGGGGTGTCCTGGAAGTTTCTCATTCATAGGGTCTTTGTAGGTTAAAGCTGACTTGATGCCAAAATAGGAATTTATTCTTTCATCTGGAGAAAAGAAAAGAGTGCTGGGAGATATAATAGTCTTCCAGTACTAGAAGACCTGTCATTTAAAACTTATCTATGCTCCAGAGAAGAAGATTAAACCTGATCTAACTATAAGAGGACAGATTTCAGTTGAATATGAGGAGGAGAGACTTTTTAAAAAATCATAATGGAACCAGTTACCTAAAGGGCTGACAGGCTGTCCTTCACTGGAAACTGGATACAAACATTGTGCAGCCATGGGTTGTTATGGCTATTGCTTTGGATTTCCTGCAGGGGTTTCATTTCAATGACCTAAAAGGCCCCATCCATCTCTTAGATTCACTTGTGTTCCTGAGACATAAAAAGACTGATTGTGTATATGTGTGTGCTTATGTGTCTATCTCCCTTTCCCTCTGTCTTTGGTTTTAAAATAGGGTTATAGCCTCCATGGTGATTGAGAAGGTATTTTTAAATCATCAAACACACCTCAAATCTTCCTGAAAGAATATTTTCATCTTGGTTTGGGGGTGGGGTAGTACAGAAAAGGCCAGAAGTTCATTGTCAGTTTTATACCTTTAAAATGAAACAAATAATCAGTTTTCCCCTTTGGCATAGCCTTGTACCAAATGATGTGGGGAAAAGAAGCAAGCACAATCTGTTTAATCATCTATTTTTAATACTCCTAAAGATGAAGAATGATTCTAGGCACATAATGAAATATTTCACCACTTGAAATAAAAATAGACACTGCCTTAACTATGATATTGCTGGCAAGAATCAACTTAAATATTTTTTGTTTGAAGTGTTAAAACAAATGCTCAGGGACTCAGGCCTAAAACTCAGCATCAGACTGGAATGTACACACTTTGATCACATTTTCCTATTTGCTGAAGTCTGGAAGGAAAGTGTGCCAATAAATGGGATTAAACAAGTCAGAATTTTATTCCTTAAACTAAGTATACAGATGAAACCTACAATCAGTGTGGCAAGTGTAGTTCTTACCCATCTCTGTGAGCTGCTCAGTCATTGCAAATGAAATACAGTATCCCCCAGACCAATAAAGTAAGGCTCTGAATTACAACTAGTTGTTGGTAACCACTTTTACTGAGAAAAGAGATGGGTGCATCTTATTAGTTGCATGTCCTGCACTATTCCATCCCTGTCCTACTCCATTCCTTACAATGTCCTGACCTTCTGAGAGCCCTGCTACCTGTCAGCTCAATCATGATGGAACTCTTGGGCCATGATGAAACCTTGCCTCTAGCATTACGTTGCCATTATTCTCAATGCCTTCACTGGTCCTATTGAAGCTGTGACAAAAGAAAAAGTAAATTATTATATAAATAAATTAAATATTTAATATATTGTTTAAATTAGGATAACTGATTTTAAAAAAAAACCTGTTTTTTTAAAGAGCTGCAGCAGAAGAATCAAGCTTATCAAGCCAGTTGCTAGAATGGAGTGGTGAATACAAAGATCAGAAAGACTGGCATATTTCAATTAAATGTTCTCGTCATTAAGTTTGATTTATCGTACTTATGTGAGGTGGATGTATCTTTTAAAAAGTGCATGTGTGGAGATTCCAAGTATACCAGAATTTCCTAACCTAGACATCTTTCCTGCTGGGACAGCCAGAACTTCCATGAGAATGTTGCAAGGGTATCCTTCCACCTACCCAACCAGGAACTGTGTACTGGCCAAGAAGTTCCAGCTTGCATTTCACCTGCTCCAGGCCTACATTTTTTAAAAAATAAAAATGAATAAGGAATTGAAACTCCCAGCATCCTGAAACTTGAATAGGCTAAACCCATCCATCTAGGTCTGGTGAAATTTCCCAAATTGAAAGGAGAATATTATTCTAATTTTGTGGGGAGTAAATTCTACCTAGCAATGAAGTATCTCTTCTAACCAAAATGAACATACCATTCTAAGTAAGAACAAAAAATCCAAATGTTAAGATCAGCAGGGGAACAAAATAGAAATAAATGAGAGAATGACAGTTAGCTTCTGTGAGTATGGGTACCCATTTTTGATCTGACTTTGTGTGAGTGTGTTGGCGGTGGGTGGGATTCCAGGTTCCAAGGGTACACAAATTGGGCCTGAGGGATGTCTTTAGCATCCAGGCTATACGGCTGCTGGGTACTAAAAACCAGGATAATCAATTCCCAATCCAGGCTGCCAAGACATTTCTGCTACATTTGTTATCATTATCAGGACCACTCTTATTCCATGCTGTGTTTTATATTAAGTTAAGAAGGTATCTTAAGTAAGGATGGAAAGAAAATTTGAAGGTTTGGGGGAAACAAACAAAAATATGGGCTTCTCAAGCATCAGGTGACTCCCTCCAGAACAATCCTCTTTGGGCCCCTTTCTCATTTTTCTCATTTTCCCTCCAATCCTCAAATAGACTTGAGGACTGATCCCATTCCTCCCCAAGCCCAGACTCACCGTTTTTCTTTCCTCTCCCCAGCTTGCCCATATAATGGATAGTAGAAGGGTGGCAGCAAGCTAGAAGGATCATCACAGATGTTCAAGTAACAATGAGTTTTCAGAGCATGCCTGAATCATGTGCTGGTTTAGAATATAGCCAGCAGTGGTCTTTCTTGAGGATTAGAGCAAAGATTGAGTAGTGGGGCAGGCAAGTAAGGATTGCCTCCACTGCCTTTGTTCTTCTGACAATGGTAATGACAATGTTCCCTGGTTGGATACCTACTCTGGCCATTACAATAGCTGTGGTCAGGGAAAGGGGAGACAGGAGTGCAAGGAAAATTGCTGCACAGGCTGCAGTGGTGGTCCACTTTTCACAAATTCCCCCTGGTCCCTTATCTGACATGATTATTGTCATAGGTGATGAAGGGGACAGGGGGCAACATGTGAGGAGAAACCTTAGTGTCTATTTTCTTCTGACACAGGTAGCAGTGCTGGCCCCTTATATCTTAGCTGCCTTGCATCCCCTACCACTGGCCACTACCATGCCAGGAAGGAAGAAGAGAGCAACCACATTTGTCAGAAGAACCAAGACATAACCAATGGCAATTCTCCTTGCGCAGTTTTTCTCTTCTCTTCTCTCATTGGCCACAACAATGGGGATAGTCAAGAAATCATGACTATAACTGGGTAGAAAATTTCTCCCTGCTGCATATATTAGTTATTTTAGAAATCACATCCCTAGTCTTAAGTCAGTATGTGTATTAAGTATGTATATTGTATGTACCAACATACAATAAAATGCAAAGCTACCTCATACTAAAGAGATATGACTTATGTATTCTCCATATATCAGAGTTCCCCAGATGCTGATCTGGGTTAAATAGCTCACCATATAAGACAGATGTTAATAGTGACTCATTAATTTAGCTTTAACATTTTCTTATGCTTATCCCATGTTTCCAATAGAGCATTTACGATGAAATTATTTTCACATTATCTGTGCTTCTTTGGCCTTATCAAAATTAGATCACCCAATAGTAATTTACCACAAACATGTTCCTTGAGAATAGAAGAACAGTCATATTTTCATATCCATTCTAAAAGATACTTTAGCTTATTTGCATGATAAGCATATGAGGGGTCGAGTACCGCATATGCTTCTGTCTTTTACTGGCCACAAAAGTGCATTTATTTACCACTTTTAAACTATGCTGGGTTTTGTTGTTGTTATTCCATAAAAATGTAGATAATGGACAGTAATGATTCTTAAATGAATTGTTATGGTTCTTATTAACATAAATGATCACCTAAAAGTTTATATAGACCAGTTAAGTAGTCTTAACTGTCTTGTTGTACCTTGCTGTACCTTGGATCTTATCTTTATTCAATGTTTCCAAAATAAAACATTATGCCCAAAATAAATCCATATTAAAACAGTCAGTTTGCACAAAAAAGAAATCTGAAGAGGATTAACTTTCTTTATATCACACCTCTCCCCCAAACCAAGGACCACATATTAGCTTACAGATTAGAAGAGTTTTGCTAAAATGTACAAATGGTTAACATTAAAATGTAATTAAATGATCAATAACATTAAAAGCAATTTAAAATATACAATTAAAGTAATAAAATCAGATTTAACATGGTACTATTAGAACAAGTACAGCACCCTATTAAAAGTGTTTTCATTAAGAAAAATCAATTCTAAGAAGTCTGTTGGAATAAAACAGTCTTCGATGGAAACAGCAAGGGCCATTTCAGAACTCAGGATCAAGAAGGCCATGTCTAATGTCCCCATCAGACATGCCTATAAAGGTATGAGAGAAAGGCTTTCCCTAAGAATCCCAAGATGGTTCATGTGGGAACATATAATCTGTCAGTTAACATGAGCAGAAGACATACAGAATATAACATGCCATAGTTTTACGTAAATCTTTTGCTAATATCTTACATTATATATGGTAAGTGGTATGTTGGGTAGGGAAGTAAGAATATAAAATGTGACTTTTGCTGAGTGCAGGTGGTGTTTGCTGAATGTGATTAGTGACTGGTTGAATGACTGTGAATGAGAGCTTGAAAAATTGACTGGCATCCTATTGATGAGCTAGGATGGCAAAATCAGGCTAATGCTGTCATAACTCACTTTTTTGCTAGTTGTGAAGGCTGGAATTCTGTACAAACCATGAAACTACCAAAGTCCTCAAAAAAAAGTTTTCTCTGATGCAGTGCCCCCCCCCACCAACATGGCCATTTCCTGCCTGATAGACAGCTGGAGGAATGACAAAGAAGTGCCTAGCTTTTTCCCCTACAGCTGGAAATATAATAAAAGGCATCATCCAGAACCTCCTTGATTTCCTCCTGAGGTCTATCAACATAATGTCATTTCCATCTATATAGCTGGATGTTTACTTGCCCCCCCCCGCCCATTGGCCAATAAGTCACTAGGTTTAGGGGGGCTTCACCTGAATAGGTTGAATGGGAGATATATCATAATTACACATGAGTGATACTTCTCCCAGTCCAGGATCTTCACTTTTAAGTTTTGGCAGGTGAGGAGAGTTTTGTTGTGAAATGTTTAGATGAGTGGTAGAAAGTGTAGGAGTCAGTGATGGCTTATTATTTTGGAGTTTGCCAAGTGAAGTTAATATGTAGGTGGAGGAAACAGTAAAATGTTTATTTAGTATAAGAAAAAATTAATTGTCGGCCCTCCACATTTGTAGGTTTGATTGTCATGGACTTATTTGTGAGTTTCTTCAAGCCCTGCCCCCAAGCACTTCTTTTCCAGGAGAGGGGGACTTTCCTCCTCATCAGCTCCAATCAGGCAGTGCAGCCCTTTAAAAACCCACCTCTAGTCCTCTTCATCCTCTACCAGCCACTGCCTATCCAGCTAAGGATCACTTACATCTTGATTTCTCAGCATCACAAAGCCTTTGCTGATGCCCACCTCACACCCAAGTATGTAGATGGGCAAGAGACAGGAAGTTTAGGGCCAGGCTACCATGCTGACCCACCTCCCCCTTCCCTCTCCCTGGTTTAGGTCTTGGGTGTCCATTCTCCCCACCATCCCTCAGTCCCTTCCCTCCCCCCCCGCACACACATTTTATTATTTGCATTTTTCCCCATTTTTGCAAAGGTCCTACATCCCTAACCCTAGCAAATCTGGAGGGACAACTGTATTCACTTAAAAGTAAGAGCAATAGATTTATGATCATAATGCTTCCAAACAAAAAATGAATTTATTTGTTTTAAATTACATGTATGAAAAATAAAATAGTGTTTTGTTTCACACACACAGGCATTGTTTTGTTGACTGTAGTAGAACTTTGAATGATATTGGTGGTAAAGTAAATCCCCTCCCCCAAATTTGAAATCAGGGTACAGGGACCCAACTCATGGCTATGAGCTTTAACGGGAGAGAATGGGAGAGAACATCACATGGGGAGAGAAAGTTTGTCTTGATATCTGAGCCAAATAACAAAGGTAATGAATACAAAAGAGAATCCCTTGATTGCACTGTTGAGGTAAAGAAGAGAAGAAGTTTCCTCATTTCTGCTGAGAAAAGTGCAGAGTGAGGTCACCACAAAGAAATTCTTCATAAACTGCTCTTGCTTGTCTTTGGCTGGGTGCATTGTCATGATTTCTGATATTACTCACAACAGAATATATGATAGATAAATTCTATTGCCTTGTAAGATTAAATTGTTCACAGAGCCCTGAAGCATCACTCATGCTTAGATCATGCCTAGTCTTCTTGGAATGTCCTGGGGATTGAACAGCGTGGCAGATGTCACCATATTGACCTCTATAAAAAATGCCTTTCTTAGTGGCTCATCGTGGCTCATAATTCCCAAATATGGGTTCATGAATTTGTGGGTCATGAAATAAAAGGCTACAATAGTGGCTCCTTTTCTGCAGGGGATCTGTTCCAAGACTCCCTGTGGATGGATACCTGAAACCACGGACGGTACCAAACCCTATATTGTCACTCTCCAGCTTCGCAGGGACCATCTAGCCTTGTGGTCCATGCAGCTAGAAGGCTACTTCCTGTTATATCGGATTTGTTTCCTGTGTCAGTGTTGACAGAGGAGCAGTTACACTTGGAGGGAGGTGGGCAGATACAGTGCACGAGGAGGACCCAGAATGGGCCACATGAGATGCCAGGAATGGATCAGGGCAAAGCATGTGAGGGAGAAAGGTGAGTATGTGAGGGAAGAGGTTGACTGTGGGTAGTTGAGACCACAGAAAGCAAGGCCACAGAAACCATGACTGTGGATAAAGGGGATCCCTGCATATCAAGTTTTTAGCCTTTAATTGGGACTAGAAATTAGGTTTAGCTGGTAATTTTTTAAAAAAATTGGGCAGACTTTGGGAATTCACTAGATGCTGAGGGCCGGTCCTTGTTATCAGTTGGATTTGTGATTTGTTTTTTAATTGTGTTTTTCATTAGTTTAAAACTGGACTTTTGTTGTGTATGAATAATATTCTTTTATCTTATCTGTTATTGTGAACTGCTGCAAGTCACATTTTTGGGAGAAAGGGGCAGGGGGAATCCAATAAATAAATAAAGTTACTTAACTAAAATACATCAGTTCATTAGTTGTCTCATTTTAACATCTTGTGTCGATTGCATAAAAATAATTCTAAAGTATATGTCAGAACCATCCCAAAACATGTTGTGATTTCATTTCAGTGGGACAGCATGTTTCAGAAGCAATTGCTCCTAAGGTGATCTGGGATAGGTTACAATGCTAATCTCACAGCTGTCTCTCTCACTAGCAGTACTCATAAATCATATGGTGTGTAATAAGAAGAGCAAGTTGGCGAGGTTAGAAATCTTAAGAAAACTGTGACAGAAGTGATAGATGATGTGAAGTGACTACATTCTGTAGATATTTTATATTTTATAAAAGGGAATGTGTTGCATTTGAGATAAGGTCCTTTTGCATTTTCCCCCTTCTGAATATCAACACTGGGAGTTGTGCATCACTTGTGTAGCATTTCCAGATGAGTATCAAAGGTCTGACTTATGAAGAAAAAGAGGCAACTGAGATTTAAAAATGAGAAGAAAACACAGCAAGTCGTGTATTGCAGTATGCAGCTACTTTATTAGTACAGCCTGTCACACAGTTCTAACTTAAATAAGATCCTTGATCCTTGAGTCATACACAGTCACAATGCAGTTCATGAAAATTAGCACCTTAACAAATCACTTTAAAAAATTAATGGTATTTTGAAAAGAAGGCAACACTGTTTGCTCCAGCTAGAAAAAGAAAACTGTCTGAGAGGGCTTCTCTCCATATAGTTGATCTCAAGTAACTGGAGATGATAGTGCTATTCACCAATTATATAAGGTAGATGTAAGAAGCAGTCAACTGAAAAGAAACAGGGGCAGCACAAAATTAGGGTCCTGGACAAGTTGCATTCCACCACCCCATTCCCCCAAATTTAGCAGAAGCTGGAGGAGACAGGCGATGCTGGTGGGCAGAGCAGCGAAAAACAGTATAGTTCCAACTCCTTAATATACTCTCAGCCCAGGAACAGCAGCTGTGATTGCCTCACCTAGTGCTTCTCTTGACAGTGCTGGACATTATAAATACTAACCAAAGTTAAGAATAGAATTCTAACCAGTCATTCTCTGTAAAGTGTCGTGGCAAAAGAAAATTGTCTAGGTTATCTTGACCCTTATTATTAAACTTAGCTCTCCTGCCATTTTGTTGACATAAGATATGCAGTCTGCTATGTACACACACCGTGTTATATGACAAAGTTGTAAAAACTAGATACCACAGTAACTTTCATATTTCCATCAGTGGAATTTTGTGAACTGTAATTTGGTGTTTAGAGTTGTCTGATAGAGAACTCTGATAGACTCCCCTGAACTATGGCACTGTAAGTCTGTAGCAGATAATTCCACATACTTCATAAACTGCAAATCCCAGGCTTCCCTAAGACATATGCCAATTGCTATGATATCAGAAATCTATAATTGTGTAGACACACCTCCGCAAAACACCTTCCCAGTAGTTTCAGATTCATCAGACCACTTGTACAAATTTGACTTTGTGCACATGTGAACGAAAACCATACAGTAACATCAAATTCAGCCCATGCTTGCTTGCTGAAATTGATAAACACTCACTTCTGTTTCTTTTCTTCTTCTTTTTTTTTAAAAAAAGATATTAACCTGATCTGAAGAATGAGGGAGAGCAGACAAATGGGGGAGGGGAGATAAAAAAAAGAATTCCCCATATGTGTGAGTGAGAGTGTGGGTGTGAGTGTGCATAGGTGTACACACTGCCTGAGGAGGCCCTAAAATGGAAAGACAGATGGTTCACCTCCACCTCCTGTAGCAATCTGTAGTACTCCCTCTCCATCTACCATTGAGAACACAGAGGGTACTGCTCCTTATGTACTCTTACAACTAATCTTTCCATCAAAATGCATATACTTGACCCCATTAGTTGTGTTAATTTTCTTCTAGTAAACAGTTGCTCTTGCCTAGCCAAATACAGCCAGCAAGTCAGACTTATCGGCATCAAAGAGATAACACCTGCACTTTCTATGCTGTAGTTTTCCCTTACTAAAGTCCAATTCAGTCTTGTAAATATGATGAAGTTCAGTCTATCCACAAAAATATATGCATTTAAATCTTTATTTCTTCTCTTTTAAACACATCAACCCCCAATCTTCTTATTTGATCTAATATTGTGGGTAGACAACACTTACTTGACTCTTGGTTGTAGAACAAAGGTGACTAGCAAGGTTTCTGTTGTTCCCTTTTAATAAGAAGGATTCTTCACTTTCTTTAATGCCAAAGATTTATTGAGGAATTGTCTTTAAAAGGCATGTTGCCAGCATGATCCTCTGATCAAAACAGCATTAATTGGAAAATTAATATGTAACTCCTTCCATTCATTACACATTTACTCACATGTAAGTGCAAATAATGTGAATTTTGGGCCCTAATCTCCCACTTGATTCAGGGTGATACTCTGGCCAGCACTTTTACTGTGAAAACTCTCCTTGCTGCAGAGCTGCCTCAAGGGGAGTCTGCCCACTAGCCTGCCCAGAAATCAAGTCCCTGTGGTGCTGCATTTCTGTAGGATATGCTTTTTCTTGCTTTGAACTAAGACTTTTGTTAGCTATTCTCTAACACCTTCTCTGGCAGCCACTTCTGTTTCATTGATTATGATGAGCAAGGCACATCATTTTGAGTTTTTAGAATAATTCAGAGATAATATGCTTTGCTTGACCAAAAGTAAAATGGTTTGTTGGAATGCTTCACTGAAGAGTCTTTATTATCTACCTGCCTCAACTGAGCTGTCATTTCTGACAACATGGAAATCCAGTTGGTGCTACTGTGGAAAAGCCAGTTGTCCTCTTCAGTAATCCATAAGAACATTTTGTTGATTGTCAAAAGAAAAGTTTTGTCCGTTTCAAACAAAACTGAAGAATTCAGCAAATTGATGCAAGGTGATACAACACGGATGTCATAGCTTTTGTCAATTTACAAGCAGAAAGAAAGCTGAAGGAACTGTTGAATCAATGATGCTGAAAAACTTTTCCAGAGCACTTCAGATGAAAAACTAGACAGGGGAATTAGGGTTGGGTGGTTCACCAGGGAAGTGGAACTTTTTGTTTAAAAAGCATAGGAATGCATTGAGCACTCTAAACCAAAAGCTGTATTTTAAGTCTACGCTAGAAAGAAATTATGCATCACTCACAAAATAAGTTGTTATTTCCTTTGTGATTCAAAATTGCTTAATTTGTTAAATATTACAGATGCACACTCCTCTTGTCTTGCTTCTTCCCGTACTTCCAGTTTAATTTAGTCTCTTTGTCATCTTGCTGAAACCTTTTTCTCAGCTGTATGCAGGATTCTCATCATCTGGATAAGCCTGCATTGTCTACTGTGTTTATGCATGTATGATCTGTTGACATTCCAGATTCTCTGACAGGCATAGAGCAGAAGAAATCTTTCCTCTGTGTTCTAACTTTCACATGCAATCACTTGCTTGCAATTTGTTGTTGCTATTAATATGTGCTTTTAAATCAACTCTGGTTCATTTTTATAGTTTCCTTGACAAGATTTATTCATAAGAGGTTTGCCATTACCTTCCTCTAAGGCTGAAAGTGTGAGACTTGCCAAAGGTTAACTAGTAGATTTTCATAGCTAAGCAGGGATTCAGACCCTGCTCTCTCACAGTTCTAGTCCAACATTCAAGCAATTACACTGGACTGACTTCCTTGACTGGAATGTGTTGTATGGAAAAGGCTCTTGTCTTTTTGACATGCTCTTTTATATCTAAATTTTCTTTCTACAGAGGTTTAACCTATAGTAAAACATAGTATTCTTTTCCTTCTCCTTACTTTTCAGTTTCTGGATTGCCTTTACTCTCGGAAGGCTGCTGTCCTACACAGTTATTTGGGATAAGCTCTATTGAGCTTAGAAGGAATTAAATCCAACTAAACACACACAGGATCAGGCTGTTACCATTCCGTTTCCTTTTTCCACTGTGTCTCACTTATTTGATGCCATCTTTCACTTCTATTGAAAGATTACATGCATGGAGGAATAGAATTGTTCTCATCAAAGAGAAGTGGTTCTGTTAACACATGAGAGGCAATTCAAGTATGCATATGTCCATATTTATAAAGAAAAGATTATGCGTAGGTTTCTGTTATACTTCCTTTTCTCCCACATATAAACTCTTTATCTCCAGGAACCCATATTGTAATTTTTGAAACCAAGCATAATTGTTGAACATTTCATAAAATGCTATTATGTACCAGCCTTACTCCTTTTCTTTTAATACGGATTAACAATAGGAAATCAGTCTGCTTTGGTTTAATGCAAAGTGCTTCATAGCCAGGGATATAAATCTTTGCTTATTTTATTCTCACATGCAAGAATGAAGAATTTCAGAAGTCTTTTTCCTGCTGGGTAAGATTATGAGACTACAAGAGGGTTTGAGGATTTTTCAATGACTTTTTTCCCCCATTTTTTGCACAATAAATTCAAATTCAGTTTTGCAAAAAGCCCTATAAATGTTGCACAAGAACATTGTTTTGTTGCAACAGATATAATATCACATTAAATACAATGTTACATAAACTAGAAGATTTTGGGGGCGAAAGCTACCAAAAACAAAAGACTCAAGGGCGAAAACCTATGCAATGGTTGACAATGTTTTCATTGCTGCAATCCAACAAGTACCTACCAGGATCAGGAATACACAAAGCAAAGGCAGTGAGCAGTGTAGTCAGGATCTAGTTTGCTCCCTCTCTCTTAGGATGGGACTGACATGGATCTTGGTGAGTCCTATATTTGTGTATGTTTTCTGTACTATTAATGCATTGATTGGTATAATGCATGTCTTTAAATTTGCTTGACGTAAGTGGTGTAATGGAGACAAGGCTTGGAAAGATGATATCTTCTGCGAATCATTATTTGGAAAGATGATATCTTCTGCGAATCCACTTCAGTGTCATTGCTCGCTTCAGCCTTAACAAATCTTTGTAATAGCTGAAGGAGGTGGGATGAATTAAAAGAAAGAAAGCTATGTGGGGTGCTGTTCTGATGAGTTTCTACATTTTAAATTTCACTTATATGCTATGGATTAGGAACGGACAGACATCCCTAAGACTGAGAGGAGAGAAAGAAGGGGGATTCTCAAGGACCAGGACGTCTCAATGAGGTGAATTCTATTAAGTGCTCCAGCCCTGATGAGAAGCCCTAGCTTCAAAATCCGAAACTGAAGCAAAGTAGTTAAGTCTCCTTTAGATTTATCATTTCCCTGCCCTCTCCCAAAAACAGCATGGCCAATACTCAAGTAGAGGTAAGTGATAAAGGTTATCCAGCTGTGTCATGGTAGCCAGATACATGATAACATCAACACCTAGGACCTCTGGAGGATGTCCAGAAGGCCAGGAGGATGGCTGCATTTTTGTGCATCTAGCCATCAGATTGTAGATGGACAACTCATGGCTGCCCCACACCCAGTTTCATGGCCATGTTAGGGGGGTGAGGAAAGCCAAGGATCATCAGCTATCTTCTGACAGTTGTACACATCCATGACTGCCACTGGCCTTCCCCTAGCCACTACAAGGCCATATCAGGAAGGCAGCCAGGGATTGTCTGGCTTTCAGAACATAGAATGGGCAACCACAAAGGGGGTTAGGGCCACCCCCCCACACACTCTTCCATTGTGTTTTGGTGTGCCAGAAGTGATGTAACATCACTCCCAGCAACCATTTCAGCCAATTCTAAAACCTTGGGGTGGAGGGTTGAGGAGCTTTGGGGAAATAGAGGGGATTCAAATCACTGCATTTGTAGGTGCTTGGGTTGGTTTGGAGACAAAAGCACTCACATAGAGTTTTGGGGCCCTACTGGGGGGGACTTCTGGAACTGCAGCTTGGGAACCCACTTCACCCTGAGATAGCTGGACAATCCTGGCCATCCCTACCATTCCCTGGACACTGACATAGCCATGTCAGCTGGGCAGGACAGCAAGTATCACCTGGTTATGTTCTGATAGCTGGATGTTTCTCAAGCACCCCACCTCCCACAGGTACTGCATAGGTGTGTTGGGAGGGTGGGGATGGCTGAGGATCATCCAGCTATGTTCTGATAGGTCACACAGGACAATGTAGGCATCCTCATGATTTCCCAGGGAGTCCTCCAGAAATCCCAGGGGATATTGTTATTTAATGCATGGCCTATTGGGAAGGACACAGGAAAATTAATTGGAATTTACAAATACTATATGGTTTTTCAGTGCATTCTCATAGTGAGGAAAAAATTGAATAAATTATTTTTTGCTGTCCATGAATAAATTTAACAAAGAGTCACATCCCTACTGTGGGTTAGTTAACTTTTTTTGAATAATCTAATCTTTATGGTTTGAATTTCTCTGTCAGAGAAGCACAGCAAATCTAGGAACAAGTGAAAGGACCCTTGTGTCTATACAGTGGACACCCATCTTGCATAATATTTTCCAACTATTTAGAATCATAGAAATGAATCATAGAAATGTAGAGTTGGAAGAAACCACGGGGGCCATCGAGTTCAACCCCCTGCCATGCAGGAACACCCTCAAAGCACTCCCAACAGATGGCCATTTAGCCTCTGCTTAAAAACCTCCAAGGAAAGAGACTCCACTACACTCTGAGGCAGCACATTCCACTGCCGGACAGCCCTGATTGTCAGGAAGTTCTTCCTGAGGTTCAGGTGGAATCTCCTTTCCTGCAGCTTGAATCCATTACTCCTTGTCCTGGTCTCTGGAGCAGCAGAAAACAAGCCCTCTCCTTCCTCTACATGGCATCCCTTCAAATATTTAAACATGGCTATCATGTCCCCTCTTAACCTTCTCTTCTGCAGACTAAAAATACCCAGCTCTCTAAGTCTATCCTCATAGGGCATGGCTTCCAGGCCTCTCACCATTTTGGTCGCCCTCCTCTGGACTTGCTCCAGCTTGTCAATATCCTTCTTGACTTGGGGTGCCCAGAACTGGACACAGTATTCAAGATGAGGTCAAACCAAAGCAGAGTAGAGTGGTACCAGTACCTCTCTCGATCTAGACACCATACTCCTATTGATGCAGCCGAGAATTGCATTGGCTTTCTTGGCTGCCGCATCACACTGCTGACTCATGTTCAGCTTGTGGTGTATTAAGACTCCTAGATCCCTTTCTCACGTACTGCTATCCAGCCACGTGTCCCCATCCTATATTTCTGTATTCCATTTTTTCTACCTAAATGTAGGACCTTACATTTCTCTCTGTTGAATTTCATTTTGTTAGCCTTGGCCCAGCTCTCCAATCTATCCAGGTCATTTTGAATTTTGATCCTGTCCTCTGGCATACTAGCAACCCCTCCCAATTTGGTGTCATCTGCAAATTTGATGAGCATGCCCTCTATTCCTTCATCCAAGTCGTTGATAAAAATATTGAACAGCACTGGGCCCAGGACAGAACCCTGTGGCACCCCGCTAGTCACTTCTCTCCAGGATGAAAAGCAGCCATTCGTGATCACCCTTTGGGTTCGGTCGGTCAACCAATTACAAATCCAACTAACAGTAGCCCTGTCCAGCCCGCATTTTACTAGCTTCTTTGCAAGAATGTCATGGGGAACCATGTCAAAGGCCTTACTGAAATCAAGATATGCTACACCCACAGCATTCGCTTCATCTATCAAGCTAGTAACTCTATCATAAAAAGAGATAAGATTAGTCTGGCATGACTTATTTTTGAGAAATCCATGTTGACTTCTCGTGATTTCTGCGTTGCTTTCTAAATGATTAGAAACTGACTGCTTAATGATCTGCTCCAGGATCTTTCCGGGTACTGATGTCAGGCTGACTGGGCGATAATTATTTGGGTCCTCTTTTTTTCCCTTCTTGAAGATTTACTTGCTTTATAATGCATGTTTTATATTCATGACAATCTGGACTCTGCAAATGGATTTGCTTGCTGTCAGCTTTGCATGCACTTGTTAATTTTTCTTTTGTACATATGTCACTGTTATACCTATGGTAGATTATGTTATCTGGATGTGGAATGACCTGATATCATGTATGAATTCTTTCCTTCAGGGAATATACCTCAGTTATGTACTTTGATGAAGGGAAGTGTTTTCTGTTGGTTTTCATTCCCTGGTAGGCCTGGATTCTCTTCCCTCTAGCACTTGGCTTTAGCACAGGCATGACTGCTTTATCAGCAGGCACTGTTTCTATCCCACTGTCTTTGCTCTGTTCTAGAACTGACCTACAGCCATACTACAGATTTCTTACCAGACTCAACAGAAATTCCAGAGAATCATTCATGCACACCCCTGATGTGGGCCAAAGACTTTTTTATTTATTTTTCTTCCACGATGTATTTGAAGTTGGAAACATGTTTTCCCAATGACACAATTATGCTGTTTAAAGAAAAAAAAAAAAAAAAAGGTGGGTTCCAAATTGTGCCAGAGTTAGCCATCATGACTAACAAGGCCCATTTCTTCCAGTGCACTTTACAACTACAGTATGACTCCCTTATCTGCAGATTCATTATCCATTGATTCAGTCATCCACGGTTGGCTCCCCGCCACCACCATTGCGGTGGTTGCAGGTGGGAGAGAAGCAAGGAGTGCAAGATCGCACCCCTCATTTCCTCTTGCCCCTTGCCCTGGGCCAATCACCCTGGTGGCAGGCAGCAAAGAGGTGAGAGGCACACAGTCGTGCCCCTTGCCTTCTCCTGTCCCTCCCTCCATGCTCAATCGCTCTGGTGGCGGGCAGAAAAGAGGTGAGAGGCGTGCAATCACATCCCTCACCTGCTTCTGCCCCTCGTTCTCGGCCCGATCACCCTGGCGGCGAGCAGGAAAGAGGTGAGAGACACACGACTGCACCCCTCACCTCCTCCTGCCCCTCACTCTGGGCCCAATCACACTGGCAGTGAGCAGGAAAGAGGTGAGGGGTGCGCAGTCACGCCCCTCGCTCCAGGCCCAATCACCCTGGAGGTGTGCAGGAAAGAGGCGAGAGGTGTGCAACCACGCCCCTCACTTCCTCCTGCCCCTCAGTCTGGGCCCAATCACCATGGCAGCGAGCAAGAAAGAGGCAAGAGGTGTGCAATCACACCCCTCGCTGCCTCCTGCCATTTGCCCCGGGCTCAATCATGGCAGCAGCGGGGAGGAAAGGAGTGAGGAGCACGATCCTGCCTCCTTACCACCTCGATTGGCAGAGGGCAGGTGGGGGATGGGGCGTTCACTCCTATCCATGGGTTTCACAGGGAGGTGGAACCAATCCCCCACGGATACGGGGATCCTGCTGCACAGGTTGAATGGAATGATTTCTTTTTAGGGGCTTACATGGTAGCCTCAGCAATTTTTGATCAGCATAGATTCTCCTGTCATGCATAGCTAAACAAAACAAATTGAAATAAAGTTTGTTCCTTCTCATTTGGTGACTGACCCCAGTTTAGCAACTACAAAGAGCCAGAACAATAATGGCATGGTTGCTTTGCCATCAGTATTTGCTCCCATACTATGTGGCAATGAGTGATAGCAACCACACAGAACTTCTAAATGGGTCTGCAGAAGAGTCATCATTATGATTCCCTTTGCTAAAAACCTCTTCTTTTCAAGTCTATTTTGTGACATACAGTGAAATAAATAATTTATTTATTTGAACAAATATTTTAAGCTCACTGCTGTTGTTTCTTTCCACCTTGTGGTCTACCTGTATCCTGGTACTGTTTATGGATGCTACCATATGAAAGCAAAACAGACATTTGGCATTTATGTTATTTACCCATTAAATAAATAAAAACAAGCAAACAAAGCAGCAGATATTTGGGACTGTGGGGCAACAGTATTTGTACTGAAAATTGTGGTCCTTCATATGCATTTGCTATGGATAGAAATATCCCTGATGGAGAAGAGTGTATCTAGCTAGAATATGCTCTTTACAAAAGTAACCTTTTCTAAAGTATGGCATTCTTCCGTCTGGTGAAGCAAGAGCTTGTGGCAGCAAAGTGGTGTCTCGTAGTAGTAGTAGTAGTAGTAGTAGTAAGGACCACCTGTGCCATATACTTCCTCACTTTTCTTATCAGTTTCATTGCAATCCTTATAGCAATATAAGGAAAGAACAGATTTTTTTCCCATCAGGGCCTTGCCTTTTTACCAATGCTAAGCACTTTGGAGAAGGCTTAGTCATGAGGCTTAGTCTTAGGCCATTTCTGCATGACATCACTATACCGCCATAGCAGTGGGTTGTTTCTGGGTCAGGAGTCATGCTATCACATGATGTCATTGCTATCCAGCTGCTATCCTGTCCCCAAGTGTTGCCAAACCACCCTATCCTATTTCCAGAAAAAAATCTAGTAAGCACCTCCAATAGCACTTCAGTCCCATCAGCTGATTCAGTGTGGTACTCTTATAGCACCTTGATACTGCTTCCAGTCATTGTGAATCCAGGAGTGGGTAGGTTGGTTTGCATGCCTAGCTTGTTCTCCCCTCAGTGACTCCCATGGCGTGGTGATTTCAAAATCTATCACCTCTCCATGTTTATTTTACAGTTCTCTTTTGAGTTAAAACTTTTTTGAAAATACAATTTTCGGCATTATAGCTTGAAAATGCAGTAGTGTACTGCCATATTTAGTATGGCTTCCAAAGGACAAAAAACCCAACCCATCAGGAGTGATGGGGCAGGGTGAAGGAGGGGAGAGGGAGTGGCCAAAGATGCTGTGGTGTAGAAAGAACACCAGTGGCAATACTGCCACTCATCTGCTGAAGGTGTTCCCAACCCGACAGCATTGCACCAATGGCAATGCTGCAATTGTGACAGTATATTGTGGTAATGGCCTCTAGTGCTGAAACAGGCTGAGTATTGGACAGTGAAAATCTATTAGCTTCCAGAGGATATGAACTTTTAGAACTAGTTTGTTGATTTAAATCCTAAAAATCATCTGCATTATTGGACCCTTCTTAGGAATGTGCCTGTGGGGTCTTTATGAAGAGTAATAATGCTGTGATGACATGAAAACCTAACTCTAACAATCAACTTTCATATGGGACTGAGTCATCAGATTGTTTTCCTATCACATTAATCAGTCACCAAATAATGGAAGCCAAGATTGAAATTGTTAAGCCAGTCTATAACAGGCTTATCACCTATCACATACTGGTTATGGCTTCAACTGTAAATGCATTCTCCACCTATAGCCTATCTAGTAGTAGCTCTAAAAATATCCAATTCTATGCAACAATTTGTAGGCAGCAAGTAAGAGATCCAGCATGGTGTAGTCATTTGAGCATTGGACTATGGCTCTGGAGACCAGGATTCAATTCCCTGCTTGGCCATGGACACCCGCTGGGTGATTGTGGGTGCATCACACAGTCTCAGCCCCAGACAACCCCATGATAGCTTCACCTTAGGGTTGCCGTAAGTCAGAAACAGCTTTAAGGCACACAGCAACAACAGGGTCAAGTAAAATCTCCAGGCAGGATAAGAAGGAGTGATGAAGGAGGCAAAGAAATTAGAAATTATATTTTGAAGATTCCAGACAAACAGCTGTTTTGTTATATTAATTAGCTTTCATCTTCCTTTCTTTGTTTCATGTAAAAAACATCCTGAGCATATAATTATTTGGAAGCTGAGATGAGTATGTGCTAGGAAATGAAAAAGAAAACCTTGTATCTTTGTTGTGATTTGTAAGTGTGCTACCCAGATAATTGTTAACAAGGTTCCACTACTATAAGTAAGTGGTTAAACATTGTGCATATTACCTGATGTGTGAGTAAGGTAACAACTGAATACACACTGTTATGGGTAAGTGAAAAGAGTGTTACTAGAAAGAATACAAAAGCATAAATAAAGGTTCTTTCATTTGGGAGATATGATAAATAATGAAATACAGCAAATAGGGATCTCAACTAGCTTTGTTCATATTTTAACAGTTTACTTCTGTTTTGCGATTTCAGTAATTAAGTATATGACATTCTAGAAAGCGTAAATCCTACTGAGATGTTTAAATTAGGAGCATCCTCTTGATGTGTAAGCAAAACAGATGAAAAACACAAAACACTTTTTGGGGTCTTAATCTGTTTTGATTTACCTTTGCAGCACAATTGATTGGTAAAACAGTGTGGCCTACTTGAACGGTTTTTGCATCATTGTTAACTAGAACCTCCTTTTGAAATTTATTGCATTCAATTACATTTTTAGAAGAATTTTAATTATGTGCCTGTAAAGAATAAAGATGCTCCAGGCTCCATTTGTTTATCATGGAGGCACTGGAAAAAAAAAATGAGGACAGAGCTTCCCAGCTCATGCAGGGGTTGCAGAGAGAGAGAGATGACTTTTAATTCGACAAGTTCAGAGAGATTTCTTAGTTTGACGCGCACAGCAGGGGGTCTTTGAGCGCCTGGCAATACTTCAGCATTCCGAGCTTTGAAAGTCTTTCCCTGCAGCAGAAATTGTATCAAAAGCCAATGATAATATTCCCTGCAAGGTAAAGCACCCTATTGAAGATTTCTAGAGCTGTTTATTTATTCATCACAGTTTTTTTTTCTTTTAGGACATATCAGGCATATAGGTAATAATTCACATGGATGATATAAAAATGCAAATAAATAAAAAAAAACCATCATTAATCTTTTGCCTTGCCATATATCTTCATTGGTTTCATGTTCTTATAGTCATCCTTCGTCCGCCAAAATACGTATCTTTTCTGCAAATGTCTCTTTCTGTAATTTTAATAAAACTGTCGTTTCTGTCAACTCTCCACCACCTGCTGGGTCTGTAAGATGTTTATGGCCATTTCCTTCCAGCAAGCGTTCCAAGTAATTAATTAATTTTTACAGAAGGATATTCCATTTCTTAGGGGAGGTCTGTTTAAAAATCCCAATTTTAAAAGGAACTTTTAGATACCAGCCTGTCTACGTTGCCAAGATTAAAAGCTTCATTTATATTCCAAAAGATAAAATGTTTCCATATTTTTGTGTTACCGTTGCAGAAGGAAAAAAAAAAAATACTGTCCCCACCTTGTTTTTGTTTTGTTTGGTCTCCACAGCAGAACCGGGAGTGTGTGACTACGACAACCTTTCCCTGGTGTAATGTCATTGTCGGCTATCACAGTGGCAGAATCAGCCAGCTCAGTGAAGACAAAAAGTGTCGCTCTTCTTCTTGCTCTTTCAACTGCCACTGGCATTCAAAGTGACCTTGCCTAGTAAATATTGGTGAGTGACCACAAGGGGAAAGAGCTCCCCACTGAAAAAAGAACTTGTTTTTAAAACGGTAGCAGCCTGAGGGTACTACTGTGCTGCTTAAAACTGCATTTTCAAGTGGAGTAAACATCAGGGATGTATGTGCAGAAAACCTACATGCAGGACTTCCCTCTCTCTTCTCTGTATTAGTCACCATTCCATATATTAACCTACATTTCTATTTTTAACTTAAAAGCACATACTAAGGCTCTTATTATACATTGCAAGAGCAACATAAAAGGGTTGCAGCACTCTAGATTTAGGGGAAACCTCTGCTTCTCCAAGACACATGAATACATTATGGATTTCCCCAAGCCCTTACTAATGTGTTTCTGACAAAAAGGGTTATGTGGGAAACATAATCCATAGATGTAACCCATCAACAGATTCATGATTCCAAACCAATCCCACAGAAGCCTTTTATTTACTTATTTGGGGAATTTCACATTTGTGGCTCTATCCCACATCTGCAGCATGGAGAACAAAATGAATCAGTCCTTTGGGTGTCATGTTCAGATCAGAGCTGTGGGGATAGTGAATGCCAGCCATCTGGTGTCCTCTGAAAATAAGAAGAAAGATGTGTGTTCCAATAATCACTGCCTCATATCAAGCCACACCAGTCTGTGGTTATTAGCATTGTGTGTGTGTGTACAAGCCTTCAAGTCACCTGCCAACCTAAATGCCTGGTCGAAATTTCAGAAGCTCTGAAGCTGTGGAATTTGAAATAGGCGACATCCATTATTGCCCCTGGAATTGTAGTAATCTGAAAGATAAGTAAATCCTTCTTGTTCTAAAAAAGGGAGAGAAGTAATATGTGAAAAATGAGATAGCCATCCATCTTCTGAGAGGGCATAGAATCCTGCAAAGGATCTATTAAATCCAGAAATAGCAAAATACAGACTCACTCCTGTGCAATATTTTTTATCAATTCATACAATGTCCCCTGTATCCATACACATAAGGAAATTTAATGGGCAAATAGGTATAACCCCGCAAAGGTCTGTTGCCTGACCTATCTGTGGCATTTGGAATTCCAAAATGGTCTGAAATTTGTCTAACTTGTCTTCAGGTTGGATGTACCATCTTCTATGTCCAAAAGGTCACTTCTCCTTCTGGATCTCACCTACAGTGAAGTTGTTTTCTCTCTCTCTCTCTCTCAACAGGCTCTCATCCATGTAAATCTCACGGTCTGTTATTCATCTTTCAAACACTATAATACATGAAGGGTTGATAAGCATGACCTACAGAATACAGTAATCTGTATATGCTTTTAAACTGGCTCTCAGGTGGACCCATGGGCTATTAAAAATGATAAAGTACCATTTCTTTTGTACAGCCACATGCCTGCTCACTATTCCCCCCTCCTTTCTAGCCAACTAAATTGATTTAAATCAATTTGTTTTAAAAAACCTGCCAACCCATCTCCTTAGCAATCAGAACTTTGAATACTAGTGGTAGCCAAAGCTCTCATGGCTGGTTGAAAAATGAGTGGGCTTTCTCTCAGTATGGAAATCAAGACATGGAAGTATACATCAGGAAATCTTATGATACAGATCTTTCTCAGTTTCCAAATTTGGGAAAGAAATATACCTCCACAACCCTCACTCAGTTGTTTCAGCTATACTTCCTGCTCTATTCTACTTCCTAACTATAGCTGGAGTGTCTTCTTTATGTATTTCTACTGGTAGTGGGTTGGGCTAGATGGTCCTTGTGGTCCCAACTGTATGATTCTATCATTCTTTATTGTACTTCAGTGGGTGTTGAAACTACAGCAGACATCTCACAGGCTCATAAGCATCCTCCTTTCCTTTTGTAGGACTAACCACAGAGCACAAGGTGCTTGCAAAGAGATATCTAACATATAAAAGTCAAAGTTTGTTTGTCTGTGGTCAGGCAAAGACCTCAATATAATTGGCTGCCTAAGAAGATTCTGCAGAATCCTGGGGTCTGCAGTTGAGGAAGGGACCTTTAGAATTCTCAGCCAGAGAGCTCTTTGGCCTCAGTCAACTGTGTCTGTCTTGAATAGGCTGGTCACCATGGAAATGAGGCCTAGCAGCAAGGAGGAGGACAGTGTTTTCCCTCAGGAACCCAAGCTCTGGATGGTATAACTCTGAATACAGGCTGGATTGGGGAATATGGGGGAAAGTTATACGTACTGGACAAGACAGTTTGGAGAATTAGAGACATAGGATCTCAAATCTTTCTGACAAGTATTACCTGTGAGAAAATAAAATCCCAGGCAATGCTGGGTGTATATACTAGTACTCCATATTTCATATCCATTCATAATTTCTGGAGTGTGTTGTTGGTTGCTCAGTATCAAGGACTTTCATGTAGGGCACAATGGTCAAGCATTAGCTTCCTTTTAAGATTAAAAAAAAAGAATTTAGGATTTATTGGAACATTTCCTGATTTTCATGGAGGAGGGTATGTTTCTGTAGCTTTGATTTTCTGAATTGCTATCACATGGCTGTTGCCTTTCTCAATTAAGTAGTTTAGTGATTTGTTTTTGGAATGTTTAATATGTTCCAAAAACATAATTAGGTGCTATTCTGCTGTGCTACTTCTTTTTGAACACAGTGGGTTATATTTAAAAAGATTTGTCCATAAATGTATGTTTTGCTAGTGATGGCTTATTTATAATCAAGAGAAATTGTGTTATGTTGGTTTTATTTTCCTTTGCTATTCTATATTGGAACAAGACGGTAAGGTAAGGTGGAGGGGCTTAACCCACAGTGTGTCAGGATAGTTTTTTTTAAAAAAGAAGAAACCAGCACCAAACTCTTTTTCAGAAGTTTTCCCTGAAAGTTATATATAAAAAGCTTTAAAGACATGTTTGCCACTTTGAAGTCTGTGTCTCTGAACTACACATAGAGGCTTAATGAGGACACTTCCATGCTGCTTGGTACAAATATTGATTGACTGTACACACTTGCATTAGCTTCTAGCATCATGAGCTATCCTTATTGCTATGAAAGTGTTGCTTTGCTATCTGTTGAGATTTTCTAAAAGACTTTTCCAGGCTAGAGTTTTAAGGTGTCAGTCTTCTTCAGATGTTATTTCCCTGTGATTGAAAAGAAAATTGTTTCCATATATAGAACTGTGCTTGATTGTTGAATAATCACAAATACTGCACAATAGGAAAAAGAGGGGAGGCAAAATAATAGCCACAACATATACATTGCAACATACATAGGTCACAGTTCACCAAGAAGATGTGGGCAACTGCGTTAGCAATGGCCAAAGCGATCAGTTTCCATTTCTGTCAGTTTCTCATTTTCCCAGTCATTAATGTCATTCTATCCCATTTCTGCAGCTGTCTGCATCGTCTTAAAATCTCCAAAAAAATTAAAAATATATCTTTAATTCTCATTAAGATTTCACAAATTTGCATAATATGTGCATTTGGGCAAGGAAATTTCCTCACTGTAATTCATTTTTTGCATGTTATTTTCATCCATATCTATTTTATGCACTTTTAAACTATACACATTTTTGTATTTTTTTATGATTAGGGAACTGTGTCTAGAAAAACAATTGCATTTCAGTTTGTGAATAGGTTTGGGAATTAAAATTAGGTAGTTACTCATTAAAATTAGAACCAACTCAGTTTCTCCGCCATCCCTATTCATAGACCATTTCCGCACTACATTCTTATACTGCTATTATTCTGCTTTCAGTGCCCTGTGAAATTCTGGGGTTTGTAGTTTATTGAGGCCAAAGAACTCTCTGGCTGAAAATTCTAAATGCTCCTCTCTAAACTGCAAACCCCAGGATTCCACAGGATGTTGAAAGTAGAATAATAGCACTATAACAGTGTAGTGTGGAAATGGCCATAGTTGCAAGTAAGAATTTGCTAACTTTATCCCTCCTCTTCTACATAAAACATATTCAGACTTCCCACATATATAGGAAATATCCTATACTTCCATAATCTATCACTATTGACAATGCCGGCTAGAGCTGATGGGAGTTGCAGTTCAACAACATCTGAAGGACCACAAAATCATCTTATGACAAACTGTATTCTCTACATCATATCTAATTTTTTGACAGATTTACTTATCATAGAAATTCATAGATAAATTTTAATATTGAATGCATATGACTATGTGCTCTGACAAATTGTGTAGACAAAATGCTGAATTTATCAACTATATGAATCATTGCAATTTATTCATTTATCTCTTTTGGAGAGATCTTTAGTGAGAAAAATGATAAAATGGGAAGCAGGCTTCTCATAAAAATAATAAAAATCTGATTTTCTTTTTCAAATGCTACTTTGATAAGTTGATTTGTTTGATTACAAAGAAAGGCCTAAAATGAGTTTTATGCAAATTTCCTTGCAATTGAACACATTGTGCTATATGCAATATTACTGAAACACATTTTGAGATATAAGTTTGACCAAAATCAACTGACTGTGGAAAGAAAGGCAGAGATAAATATATTCTATGATCCATGTTTAAAATGTTGCTCATATTGATGAAGCTGTTTGGCAGTTCAAAAATTCCAAATTCCAAGCTAACTAATCTACCTAAAGTTTCTCTTTTGCAGGAACAATTGTGATTATTGTTCATCCAGCATTAGGAAAGAAAACGGTAGCAATTATTCTATGAGTCAGTTTCTGGAGGTGAGGTGGTAGCAACAGCAAAAGGTCTTGTAATACTTTGAAGACTGACAAGTTCTATTTGACATAAGCTTTCATGAACTGCAGCTCTCTACATCTGATGAAATGGGTTGCAGCCTAGTTATGCAAAAAATAGTGTTAGTTTTTAAGGCACCATAAGATTCTTTGTTGTGTTGTGTTAAACAAACTGTGCCTTTTTAAGTCATGAGATCCATTTTGGGAATTATAAATTAAGTCACATTATAATATAGATTTTTTTTTATTTTTTTTTATTTTTTAGGAATACGTTATTCACAATTCACTTAGATAATTTCCATGACCTGTAGTTCAATATATATGTATATATATATATGTATGTATGTATATGTATGTATGTATATGTGTGTGTAAACAGGAGACAGCAGAAATTTTGAATTGTTTTTTTCAGCCCATCCATTCATACTTTGCAGTTGTGATCTATAGAGATTTTCTTTCCACTATTTAAATGTTAAGGTGTGCCAGCGAAATGCCCTGGGTGGATGTGTGGTACTAATGGAAGTATAATCCATGAATAATTCTCTTCTTGTAACATATGCTCCACACCTGTAGGAACTATGATGAGCCTGAGGTTATAATAAATACTGATGCAGAGTAAATTGTGTATGGATTACTTGGGGAGGAGGGGTGTCAGTTTGTATATTATGTAGATTACTGCAACAGCAAAATGTAGATATTTCACTAAACGCATTACCCACATTTTCTTCAGAATTTTTACTGATGCTGACTAAATACCCCTCTGTTCAGCCCTTTGTTCAAGTACCAGGTAAAGAAGTCACTACATATACATTTCATCAATAATGCTTTTTTGCATTACAATAATGACACTCTTTTCTGGTTCTTTTCTGACACAGTTATCCTCTTGAAAGCAGCAAATTCAGCATTTGTTCTAATTCTGAGCTGAAATTGCTGCCAATTTAGCAGTCTCATTCTCAGTTGGAAAAATTGGGAAAGATGGGAAATTGTACTGAAAATGGATAGAGTGGCAAATATATTACTGACACTGTGTTGTTCCTCATGAGGCCAAATGATGACATCATCTACCAAGACCTCCAGGGGTCCTCCAGAGGTAGATGATGTCAAGATTGTGCACCTGGCTATGGAGAGATAGCCAGATGCTTATCTAATGGTCTCTGCTCTCCACAAGCTGCTAAATGATCAAAAGGTAAATCCTGGAGGAGGTGAGTGGAAAGTGTAGTGTTCTTCCTCTTGCAGAACTTTCATGCTGCATATCTGTGAGGCAGAAACTTGCTCTATTATGGACTGCACAGGGGCAGAGGCCAGTCTTCTCCTACTGGTGCCTCCCTGCAGGCTCTTTGCAGTTTACTGGAAATGACATAGCATCACTTCCAGTTATCATTTTCAGTCACCTCTCCATTGCAGAACATGGCTTAGCAGAGGGGTGGGTATGAAACCAAACTGCTGTAGATGTGCATGGTTTTTGGTGCATTTTGGTAAATTCTAGGATGGGAAATCACTGAGAAAACTATTTGAAAATAAAGGGAACAAGAAGGCACTGCGGTCAAAAAAAGTGGGCTGGGGAAGCATATGAAGGCTACAGTTTTCATTTTGCTTAGCCCTGAGATAGACAGGCGGACAGACAGATAGATGGATAGATAGTTGCAGTCATTCTCTCACTGTTTCTGTGATAATTAAAATGAGGTGTTTTCTATCCTTCAAGCTTTTTACTGTTTGTTTGTTTGTTTGTTTGTTTGTTTGTTTATATATATCCTGCCTCTCCATATGGATCGAGGCGGTGAACAACTTACAAATAGCATGTATTTCGAAACATTTCTATATATGCCCTCAACAAGCTGGGTACTCATTTTACCGACCTGCAAAAGGATGGAAGGCTGAGTCAACCTTGGAGCCCGGCAGGATCAAACTCACAACCTTGTGGTTTGTGACTTGCAGTACTGGCATTTAACCACTGCACCACCTGGGCTCCTTTTGATTTTGTGTCTCTAATTTTATGTTCATCTAATGTGTGATATTTGGTACAGACTTGTTTCATTGACCAAAAATAGTCCTGAAGCATTTTGAGGATCCGCAGTGCAAGTAGTACAAGAAGGCAGCAGTGGTTGAGAATACTGCAAAGGAGACCAAGGCCCTTTCTGCTCCATCCTCCCAACACACCATAGGGGCAGGAGAAGGACAGGAGCATGACAACAGTTCTGCATGACATTGTCTGGTCCCATCCTTCTCCACTCCCCAGGTGGCACAATCATGGAGTAAATAATTAACAGGTTCTCCCTCTCAATAACCTGCGATTGTGCCATCATCCTGCACTTATCTGGTGTGCAGGAGGTCCAGAAGCACATTGGACAGTACCCGGCTGCTCTGCAGAAAGAATCAGCAGGGCTATTGTGCTTCCTGGATCCCAGAGGCAGCTGGTGTGGAGGGAAGCACTCCTGTCACACTTCCTTCCAAGCAGAGCCACTGCTGGGATCCCCACAGCACCCTACCGGGATATGGTCAGGTGCGGAAAGGGCCCAAGGAGTATATCCTCCTTCTGTCTCAGCTCTCCATCACAATACAGTGAAGTCAGCCTAAGTCATGAAACAAGTTCAGGTTTAGATTTTCCTAAGCCAGTCTGTCAACCAAAGAACTGAAAAGGATAGGAAAACAGTACTTATCACCTTTCTAGTTCTAGGCCTCTAGTTCAGGGATATCCTGCCAGAATATTCATGGAGTTTTGTAGCTGTCACTTACCTACGATTGAGTGGAGTTTTTTTTTTTCACATGTAAACAAGGGAGGAGATAATGGATTCTACAGACAAATCATTAAGGACAACCTTTCCCAAACGCTCCGATCCACTACACACACAGAACTTCTTCAGATAAAGTGGGTCTATTGGAATATCAGTGTGTAGAGGAGGAATCTATTGGATCCATCCTATGTAGCTGATTAAAAACACTGTGCTGTTCTTTATTGATTAGGCTTGAGCAGAGATGAAAAATGAAAGTACCATTGAACCCTGTTCCAGGTGTAGACTCTGGCTGTGCTACACAGGAAGGTCTGCCTAGGAAAGTGAGAGGATGCATCCAACCTTAGTGCAGGACTGTAGCAAGCAGATCATCTCTTAGTATATTTTGGAATGGAGCAAAGTGCAAGGCATGCTACTAGGTCTGCATAGCTGCCAGCTTACTGTATATCTTAAAAGTCCAAATTTCAAAGGTGAACACTGAAAAAATAATTTTCCATTCTCTGTCTCTCTAGTGAACAGCTTAACATTCATGTTCAATTCTTTCTCTGAAAATGGCATAGTGCTTTCTTTTATTGTCTGATTCTAAGTACTCTCCCTTTATAGTAAGAATTAACTGTATTTATTGTTGAGATCACATTAACCAAAATGCAAATGTGAGCTATTTGAGGACTGTTGCAGGTGGTAGGGGTTTTTTCATGACACCAGGTCATTGCTGAGCATTTCTGTTGGGCTTTTCACTGTTGGATATGTAATCTTTGTTAAATGTTTTGAAAGGAAGGAATCAAATAAATTGCCCTATTTTGGTCTTTCTCATCTGTATATGGTTGTGCAGCTCTAGTAGACCTGAAAATTACCAAGAGACAAACTTTTTTTTAAAAAAAAAAATAGAGTGCTTTTGAGGCAGAAAATTGCTTTTTTTCAGTATCATCTAAAGGACGGGATATGACAAGAGGACAGCAAGTTGCCACTATTCAGTAGGTTGTAAAGTATATCTTTAAAAACAAGCCTGATCTATTAGGGATATTTTTTTCTATATTGGTTGACTGTAAAAGACTTACAATACTGCCAGTGTGTCTGAACATGGACAGAAGTTACACCTTTTAGAAACAAGCTTTGCAACTTTGCCTTTTGGCCACCTGTGCAAACTCAGCTGTGCTAGATATTGTAAGGGGTATTCAATACATGATCACAGGGTGTTCTGTCAGGGTCTTCAGAAGCTCCACACACAATAGAAAAAGTGTTAGGGAGTCTTGATGTTCTTAATCCTCATCTCCTTGGTTTATCTCTATTTTGTCCCTCACTTGTTTGAGATTTCTCGGGTAGGAGGAAATAAAAGTAACTTGTGTCCTTTGATTATCCCATTGATGATATATAAAAGTATTTGTGTGTGTTATTAACTTCTTGTTAAAGCAATTTGCAAATGCAAAATAAAGCAATGAGAGTAGTTGGATTAAGGTGCGGGGGAGAGGAGTATACCATCGCCTAGCTCAGAGACATAAAGAAAACTTGGACCTATTATCATGGTAATGGGCCAGTGGAGGTTTGTTGAGGTTTGGGATATTAATCTTAATACACATTCACATTTGTTAATTGCTCCTTTGGTACTCTAATGGCATTAGCTGTGAATCCGTGTAATATTAACTGTATTATGCACTTCTATGGTATGAAGCCATAATACCACATGGGTATTAAAAGCTATATAAAAAGTGTCACATGCTTCTGATTTCAAAGATTTACTGTTATTATTATTGTTATTTTAAAATCCAAGATGATCAAGCCTCTACAATTAAGAAATGGGGATTGTCCATACCCATGCCGTTTGGGAAATCAATACCCTACCTTTCTCTGTTTGTAAATAAAGTGAGAGGGAAGAGATAATCAGTCTCTCAGGATTAACAAAGAAACCTACTAGAAAGTGTTCAGCTTGGGGATTTTGTCATGTAGATCTCTCTGTTATTACTGCTCTTGGCTTCACATTCTTGTCTTTATTAAAATGTAGCTGTCTGGCCTTTCATATCTTCATAGCCTCTGTCAAGAATTTTCGGCATGGGCAAATCTTGGTCTTTTTCTATCACAATGTCAGGTGACAGCAAAAAGTTTGGCCAATGTTTTTGATACTGTATGTGTAAAGTCACTGATGCACAAGGCCTCTTGGGAAATCTGTACCAACTCTGTTAAAAGATCCTGTGAAACCTCTAACCCAGAAGTATAATCTCCACTATTTGCTAGCAGTTTGCCCAATTGATGTTCCCTAATGTTAAGCAGGCATCCAGTGACAGCAGGAGTCAAGAGGAAATGTTCTCAGTCCCTCAGTAAAATAAGAGTATATAAAGAGAATGTTGGATTACTTCAGAAGTCTTTTTGGGTATAGGATTTTCAGGGGAACCTGTCGCTGCATACTTAAAAGGTAACTTTGTAAAACCCTTCAACTATTTGGATAGGAAGGGCAGGCTGCCTGATATAATCGAATGATTGACTTAGTAAAGCTTAGGAAAAGGTGTGACACGCATGGCAAGTTTTCAAGTAATGTTGCAATCCTAGTTACTGAGGATGGAATTCCATCCTCTGGCTATGTGCACTTTAAAGAACCTTGCTGTTCTGAAATTTTTTATCAACAATTTTAGCTTAGTTTTTTAAAGGTTTGAAATATAACTGAAAGTATCTTACAGGTTGAAAGTTTCCAATCTCAGAAAGAGATTTCATCATCTAAAAAAAAAGAAAGAAAGAAAGAAAGAAAGAAAGAAAGAAAGAAAGAAAGAAAGAAATTCACTTGTCCTGCTGCTGTACTCTTGTTCATTCTGACTGTTTCCCTGAGAAAATATCTTCTTATTGCACGCCATGAAAGCACTTAATGCTTTTCTCCAAAACAGTGAGTATTTTATAGTAAAGAGCGTTAGCCTTCCTAATTACAGAACTTAGATATTTCTTCCCAGTAAGAATATAATTCACTGTCCGTAAGAATACATGTATTTACTTCATGCTTACTCATACGCTCTTACATTATTTCAACATTACTACCTAGAAGTTCTTTTTGTTATGAGTTTCACGTGAAACCAATGAATGCACTGCTCTGTTAAAATGACTGTAGAATTGCTGGAAAATGACATACAGCAGGAGGTCCTCCTTGCCATTACACACAGAAACTCAAAAGCTGCAGCCATGCTTCAACTGCCCGTGTGTCTCCCAAAGCTTTTCTTCATCTCTAGGCTGCTGACTCTTTTTCTTCTTTTTTGCCTTGCAATCCATCTCTGCAAAGTACTAGCTGCATCATTTGAATGCTGGCCGTTCCATTTCACAGTGGATCCTCCATGTCAATACACCCCTGTATGATTAGCTCTTCACTTATTTGTATGACCTTTGATTATATGAACATTTCAAACCTGCCCCACAGAGGTTCCAGATTAATGTGTTTCCACTTAACTTTTTTCCCCCCAAAAAAAGCAGACAGTAGCAAAAGCATCAGTATGACAACCAACTCCTGGCATCTGGAAGGGCCTACAAGGGGGCTTGATAACCCTGTTTCATCTCAGTCAGGCAGAAAAGAACAGATATCTTATCATGAGTTAGTGACTGTATCTGCTTGGTAAATGCAGTTTATTCAGTCATTTCTTTCTTTCATTATTAGCCAGATTTACTGCTCACCTTTCCTTCAATGAGCCCAAGGTGGCATATATAGCTTTCCTGTCCCCTACTTTATTCTCTCAAGAACCCTGTGAGAGAGAAAGCTCAAAAAAAATAATGACCAGACTAAGGTCACCTCAGGAAATTTCATAGGACAGTGAAGATAGAACATAGGTTGTCCAAGTCCCAGCCTAAGAACCTTTCCTTGCATGGGCTCTGTACCACACCAGACCATCGGTTCTTAATCTCCAGTCTGAATTCTTAGCTTTGTAGCATCCACTGCAGAGGACTTCCCCTTTCATGGCTTCCCAAAAATGTTCATGAGGATGTGAGATCTTCTGCATAAAATTTGACTTATAACAGTATTAGATCAGACATCAATGAGATTGGTTTTAATAAGGTGCATTGCCTCAGTGTTTCTAGTAGCAGAAAGTAACCATTGTATAATTTCCATTTAAAAAAACAACAACAACAAAAGCCACTTCCACACTAGACTCTTACAGTGCTATTATTCCACTTTCAACATCCTATGGAATCCTTGAGGCCCCTCCCTAAACTGCAAACCCCAGGATTCCATAGGATGTTGAAAGTAGAATAATAGCACTATAAGAGTCTAGTGTGGAAATGACCAAAGTCCTTAAAATGAGAAACTATGGTATTTTTCTTATAGATTTTTAGTTATCTGACGCATTATTGAAGCATTTTAAGATGTGCCTTTAAAGTACAGTTCTTTCTTGGGATTAACATCGTGGAACTTTTATACTCTTCTAGAAAATCCATCTATATTTGCACAACTGCTAGAGGCCACTGATAAACATCAAAACAGGTTAAAATGAGGCCAGACACCATAAATCTAAGAGAAATGCTTATCTATAGTATTTTTGACAGCAGCTATGGCTGCAAACAGATGAATAATATTGTGGCCACCTTGGCAAAGAACCTAAGCCTTCAGCAGCTTAACCAAGGGTGGGAAGGTCTAATCAAGGGTCAGAATTATAAGTGTCTGATTTGAAGAGGCTTTTCCGTTCGCAAACACAGTTCATGACTGGGGCCAGTTCCTGTCTCTTCCTTTGAACTAACACATTCTTTTCACATCCTCCTTCATTGCTTCTTCTTCCCTTTCATATTTTTTCCTGAAGTATCCTTTTCACCTGCAGTATCCATCCTTCTTAAAATAAGAGTGCATTGTCCATCTTGCTTATACAGAATTCTTAGAGGATAATTCTTAGTGCCTTGTAGCAAACATTTTTCAGAACAAACAAACAAACAAATAAATAAATAAATCTGACCCATCTTTCTCTTTTACCAGATAAAAGTTAGTGCATCATTCAATGGATTGAACAGAATGGAACGTGATCCTTTGAACATAAAAACCAGATAGTAAATATATTATTTAGAATAAGATTTAGAACTTGGATAACAGTTAATCTTAAGTCTATTGAATTAGTGGCTACATGCTGGGATCTGAATTTCTCTGGGGCAGCTATAGTATGGGGAAGTGGGAACACATGGCCACAAATATTGTTTAAACTACAAGTGAAAGTCCTGGCAATTGATTGTGGCTGTTATTTAATTTGCAGTTCTCAATATTCACTTTTACAGATGGTTGTTCTTATTAATAAACACTACTGGTAAGGTTATGCTCTAAACATTTCCGTCTTGATAGTAGTACTAGTTAGTATGAGAAATATAAAAACCCGTGATCTGCTTCTGATGAAGCCTCAGGCTGTGTTCTTTTGCTTGTTGACTAGAGATGTTGTTTTAAGACCATGAGAGTCCTAGTCTGAGTCCTCAAAACACTGAGATGTTTTGATAATTATACACAGTCTATGCTATTCAGAGAGATATTATGAAAGCATTCAGAGATGGTTTGTTGGTCAGATATTCTTCTTCTCTAAAATGAATTACTGTATGTATAGGGGAAAAACAGAGAAGATCAATAAGAAAACAAATGTAAAGTTGCTAAATGATTTTAGATGCCCAGGATTAAACGGTAACAGCACATATATTGCCTATTTCTGATTCTGTTTTGTATCTGGTGTCAATGCACAGAAAAACAGACATGTTTGTTCCAGAATGTTATGAGAGTCCTTAGTGCATTTGTGTTCCTATATAAGTCTTTACTGAAGATTATAAAACACACAGTGTTACCACTTGTGAAGAGTGAGCCAGACCGGGGGGGGGTGTGTGTGAGAGAGTGTGTGTGTGTGTGTGTGTGTGTGTGTTTGGGTTGTTTTTACTACATTACAGGGAACGTTTGGAAGACTCATCATACAGTAGTCTTGCTAAAACAACAATGGCCAGGAACAGCTCAAAGTATGTCCAAGGACCACCTTAGAAATCTGTGTGTGGATTCTTGAATTCCACAGAAGATGGAATGTAAATACAATCATGAAGAAATTAACTAATTTAAGCATTGTTTATCTATGGAATAAGAGTTACTTGGTTTTATTTTTAACAAACAATGTAGATACATCTATCCTGCAGCCATAATAAAAATAAAATATTAAATGGGCTGTTATCTGTAGCTGATAGGAACTTTCTGAATAAACAAATCTTCTAGTAGAAAAGGAAGGAAAAATCATCCTGGCCTTCTTTAAATAATAAGGCAAAGTTGAATCTTTTAAGTCTGGATTCTTGATCTCTCACTAAATACCACAACAAAGCTAATTGAGATTAGGTTCAATATACTTAGCTTTAATATGCTCAGCAGACAGATTATGGAAGCAAGACTGATTCATCAAGCAGACAGGTAATTTTGATTATAGCGCTTTTGAAAGGTCCAGAAAAGATTTTTTTACTTGTGCATAAAATGTGAATACATCAATTGCAGACATTATTGCATCCTAGAATTATGGCACAAGAGAAGGAATCAAAATACAATTTTAAAAAGTCATATTGGTAATTAGTAATAATACACTCTAACTACAGTCTAACTTATTTGCAACAATGTTTGCATTGTTTACCATCCACAAAATCCTGGTCATCACATGCATTGGAGAAGCAGGTTCATACCACCCAATGATGCTCAGATCCCATAAAATGAATAACCATTGTGAAGGCTTCATTTTTTGTTTGTTACATCTATAGACATCAACAATTTGTCCATATGTTCAAATATGAGATCAGTAATATAGGGTTCACCAAACCCTCCTTTGTCTGGGAAACTGAATAATGGTAGCCATTACAGAAAGTTCTTTTGAATAAGAAATATGGAATTATAATTGTCAAGACTGTCCTCATGTAAAAGTATCTTGTTGCACCTTTGAGACTACATGAGAGAAAGAAGTTGGTAGCATTAGTTTTCATAAACTTAGAGATGTTACAAGATTCCTTTGCATATGATACAGGATAACTTAGCTATGTCTTTGAATTCTACCGCCTTGAGGACTGACCTCAGTTTCTGGGTCCCTCCTAACCTGGAACCAAGGAGGGGCTAAAGTGAGGAAGAGATGTAGAACCGTGTGGAAAATTCAGAAGTCCATTCTGCACAAAGCCTGCATCCCAGTATGGGGACACAAGAAGAGCATGACCATGACAATGCTTCTGCAAGATATCATCACGGTCCCTTCCTTCTCCTGTCACCAGCCAGTGTGATTGTGGAGTAAATTATTGATGGGATTTCCCCATCAATAGCCCTTGATTGCACGATGGTCCCACACTTACCTGCCCTGCACAAGGTGTTTCCTGTCCCAGCACAGCATGGGAAAGAGCCTGGCTGCACTGCAGAAGGAGGAGGCATGTCCATCATGTTCCATTCCACAGGGATCTGGTCTAGTGTGGAGGGGAGCGTTCTCACCATGCTCCATTCTCGGAAGAGGCACTGCCAGGATCACAATCAGAAGATTATGGGGAAAGTTAGAGTGCAGAAAGGGTCAGAGCTTGAAAATGGTTACCAAGCTCTGAGAAATATACCATTGAGCAAAGCCCTGGAAAAGCTCATTATAATCCCAAGACAGCCCAAAGTACTTTGTCTCATAGAAGTTCTCCTCAATCTTCATGATAACCTTTCTGGGCTTGGCCCAGATTCTGTCTTAGCTCCTCCTTTCCTGGCTCTCTCTCCTTTCTCTCTTGTGGTTCAAGAGAAAAGGCAACTCAGAAGCAGACCTATAGGAAACTCAGAGCAGGGGATCAATAAATCTGACTTGGTAAATCACTGATCAAGTAAATCACTGTTTATTTTTCTCAAGGAATCTATACAGTCTATAAAAAAAATCTGTCTGGAACCAAGCCTAAATTTTCCCAGTCTGCTGGAAGGTAGTTTAAAACAGTAATTATTGCTTAACCAGACATCTTGTGATGGCTACAACAGACATGTAAGATAGGGTATTCAGAAACCCCCTAGATGTCTATATTTCTAATGATTTCATCTTACAGAGGTACATCCTCAGTGTAAGTAGAATATTCTTCACTCAGGAAGTGCCTTGCTTCTAAGGAATTGCTTTTCTCTGCTTTAGCGTAATGTCCTGCTGTCCAGAGACACTCATTCTCTGCAACTGTACAAAAGCTGCCAAAAAATAGATCCTCTCTGTGTTTGTCACAGAAGATCTTATCAATACTCGTCATTTTTGTTCCTCACCTTCTTCAGCATAGCCATCTAGTTTATACAAAATGCCTCCGGAATAATTTCTACAGAGTACCTCCTAAGGATGGAAAGAATATTTGAGTGCTTGAGGGAAAAATAAACAACAAGTAGGAGACCTTCCAAGTGTTCAAACATTCCAGTGAGGAGGCTTCTTCTCAAGCCCCTTTTTCATTCCTGCCCCCTCCCAGTCCTAAAATAGACTTAACTGTAGAATAGACTTCATATTGTCAAAAGATGAATCCAATTTTAATATTCACTTTTTTGGATGTTTTTAGCTTTACTGTGTTTTTAAATTGTAAACCACCTTCTGTCCCAATTTTGAGAGAAAGGCAGAATGTAAATAAATGTTATGATAATGATAATGATCCTGACATCACCTATCAAGCAGGCATGGGAGAACCAGGAAGAGATTCTGGAAGACTTTAGCTTCCAAAATCTTGGCTGTCTTCCAACCACCTGCATGAGGTAGACCTGGAGAATGTTCCTCTCCAGAGAGTTTGTCCTCACATGAGACTTAGTTGGAAACTGTGTAGAGGAAATTGTATAGGAAGGAAATTGATTAAATTGTTTGATGATCAACCATGAAACAACAAGACCAGACACAGAAAGTTGGGTTAATTAAGGGCCACTTTATTTGACCTTAACTTTTGTTGGCCTATGTTGGCCAGAGAAAGAGAGGAAAGCAACCTGAAGTGGGTCCCCTGAAGCCAGGTTTCACCCCATGACTACTTTCTCGACCTTTCCTCACCCCTGAGAGCAATGCAAATGCTCTGAGTTGCCCCTGAGTCCAGCATAATTGGAAGGTAACCCCAGGAATTGCCATATGAGCTGCAGGGCCCTAGAAGTGGGATTCCAAATCCTAGATTAGCTTCCAGGGCAGCCCCCCTTCTCCTGCCTGGGATGCAGAGCCCTAAAGAGGGCGTTCTAGAGGTCTACTCTAAATGAAATGTGTGCCAAAAAGATGATCACTAATGTGTTATATTTTCCCCCTGCTAGCTGCCATGGGAAACCTATTTAATGCCACACCCTTAAGCCAATAACACAAGGCCCATGGTTACAGAATGGGACAGATGAAAAGGGGGGGCAAGTAAAAGGGGGGAAATCCTATCCAGCCGCATAATAATCTGATGGATCTCATACTGAACTGAAGACAGGAGAGTAAGTCACACAGAAAAGCCAAAGAGGACACATGAAGGGGTGGCTTGGCTTAAATAGCCTCTTTTCTGCCACATCACGTGGTATGATCTGGCACTCAGCACCAATAAGCCATCATGCTGGTCTCTCTCATGGAGATCATCAAAAGGCCATCTCCCCCTTCACTGCCACATGCCACTCAGTCCATATAGGCATTGTTTTTCCTTGCAGGAACAAATAATTTAACACAGCACATCTCTGACATTTACACAGAGCCTCTATTTGTGAAGTCACTGCATTATACAGGATGGCTTATATCTGACTGCTTGGCTTTTTCCAGAAGACTGAGTAGTTTTAGGTTTCATTTGGAAAAGCTTGACAAAAGTTTTCTTTAGGTAACTTATGTGTATTGAAGTATCATTTCAAGCCCCTGGCGTTCTCTCCCTCTAGCTGAATCTATCAGAGTTTCTCTTATTAGCATGGCAGCATTGGCAAAATTTGGCCAATGGCACTTGAACTAACCCACAGGCTTTCTCTCATTCAATAAGAGGAATTCAGAATTTATACCTGTGGCTAGCCCATGCTTCTATGCCCATGCTATGATATGCTGCTACAGTAAGATCACATTTCTCTCCCCTTTCAATTTTTCCTGAGTCGGAGAGCTTTGGAGAAATGAAAGAGCATTTTCACAGCAGCTTCCAACCACAACTACCATTACCTATGTTATCACTTCTCAAAGTAACAGATCTTGTTACACAAATACTTTATATTATCCTTCTGTGCAAGGCAGGGGCTCCTGGGAGCTGGGCATCACATTGGCATCCTCTGAACCCACTGGAGGTTGTTATTCGTAACGAAGATAATGGGCTGGATGAAGAAAAACAAATTGAAACTGAATACAGATAAAACAGAGGTGCTTACTATTAAGAGTCCTAATCTGGGGTTGGATGTGTGTCAACCAGTTCTGGACAGAGTCACTCTCCCCGTGAAAGAGAGTGTTTTCGCTGCTTGGAAGTGGTCCTTGATCCATCCCTCCAAATGTCTGCTCAGATAGATGTTATGGTCAGAAGTGCTTATTAGCTTTGCCTGATGTGCCAACTCGTGCCCTTCCTAGAGTTGGATGAACTAAAGATGGCAATGCACGCACTGATAGCCTCAAGGATGGACTTTTGCAATGCACTGAACATTGAACTATCTTTGTACCAAGTTTGGAAACTCCAGCTGGTCCAAAATAAGGCAGCCAGATTGTTTACAGGTACAACAAGGAGTAGGCATATCACAGCAGTATTAAAATCAGTCCTCTGGCTGCCAATTAGTTTCTGGCCAAGATACAAAATGTTGGTTATTAAAGCCCTTTAAAGCCCTACATGGTTTGGATCCAAGTTACCTGCAGGATCGCCTCCTCCCATACAATCTGCCCTGTACACTAAGATCCTCTGGGAGCCATTTACTTAAACTGGGCAGGACTACACTGGCAATGGTCACCCAGGCAACCTTCTTGTTAGCCACTCCTAGACTGTGGAATGGCCCCCCGGAAGAGATTCAACAGCAAAATATGCTGTCCAAATTCCAAAAAGAACAAATCTGCCCAGTCTATTTTTAGTTATGATATATTTGTATTTTAAATGGTTTTATGTGTTCCTAGTATATTTTAATCACAATGTGCTTTTAACTGTATTTTAATTTATGTTGTATCCCACCTTGAGCCTTGGGGAGATAACAAAAAATATCCATCATCATCACCACCATCATCATCATTTTCCACCATTCAGATTATAACCCCTCCATCTGTGGGTTTACATTTTTAAACAAAGGGCTTTTCCGCACTTTGGGGAGGAAATGGGGCAATCCGTTACTCACCAGACTGGCACGTCCCCCCCCCCGACGATCCACGACGATCCGGAGCAGCCTGCACCCGCGCTACACACTCTCTGGTGACAAAAATGGAGGCTTCTGATTGGCGGAGGCTCTCCACCAACCGGAGAAGCTCGCCAGCTGGAAACCCGCCCCCGGAAGATCTGCAGACTCGCACTGGCGCGAGCCTGTAGATCTATACTTTACAGAGCAACGGACTGGAGTGTGCTGTGCTATTGAAAGTCCTCTTTTAATCGGTCTTTCAATAGCATGGGCGACCACCAGTTCTGGGCATTCTGGAGCGGGCTGAAGTCTGGACAAATGGTAAGTAGTCTGAACTCAGTTTGCCCCCAAATGCCAACATCCTCGCGGGAGGACACATCGCCCCATTTTAAAAACCAAGTGCGGAAAAGTCCAAAGAGTGCATTGCCTGTGCACCTTTTTAAAAACTGGAATCACATTATGCAGTGCATGCAGGGGCAAAAATGTTGATGTTCAATAGACTGGGTAGAAAAGAACATCAGATTTTTAAAAAGTTACAAGATGGGATATGTTCCTGATACAGAGTCATTGTCTGAAGCAGAAATGGGCCTTGGCTGGTCAAGGGAGAGCCAGGCTTTGGGCCACCAATCATGGAGGGCCACCACAGTCTACCAGTCTTTGCCATGGAAAGAAGAGAAAAAGTGAGAAACACAGCAGCAGCAGCCACACAGTGCCAGTAGAAAAGATCTCAGTGGTGACACAAGCCAAGCTATTGTTCAGAATGCCTGTTGGAGCAAACGCAATATGGGAGGATAATGGGAAAACTTCCTACACTACAGCACAGGCAGCTTTCCTAATTTTCTCTCCTACAGTAAGTTGGTTCCAACAGGCATTGAAAATGTTATCTAGACTTGCATCACCTCCAACAGATTCCCTCTTGCCAGCATGCAAAGCAGGTGGAACCAATAGAGGAGCTGCTGCTCCTGCTGTTACTGCTGCTCTTTCCTCCCTCAAAGTTCCATGGTGAGTAGGATATGAGCAGAGGTAGATTTCTGTCTGTGCATTTCCACATGTTTATGGGACAGCAGAAGTAGCAGGGGGGTTGATGGGGGAAGCAGGGGGTTGCAGCAGTGGCATGAGGTATGGCATTTATGCTGCTTGCTTGCCAGGCTCCTGCTGTTGGTAGAAAGTATCTCTCTCTTTGTCAATATAATGTATACATAAAGAAGATTCTTCTTATTTGAGCACTGATAATATCAAATGAAAAGGCTTCCCCGCCCCCCCCCGAGTGAAAAGGGATGGTAGTGTAGCTGCTTACTTTGTCAAGAAGTAGTATTTCAGGTGAGAGCCAGTGTGGTTTGATGGTTGTACCAGGACACCAGGGTTTGAATCCACACTTAGGCATGGAAACGTACAGCATGACTTTGTGCAAGTCACAGTCTGTTCAACTTCAAAGGAAGACAAGGGCCATCCCTCCCTGAACAAATTCTGCCAAGAAAATCTCATGATAGGTTTGCTTTACCCTCACTATAAGTCAGAAACAACTTTAAGGAACACAGTTCACAGTATTTTGGGTTCCATATTCCATAATGATTCCCCAGGGCTTTTCTGTCCTCAGAAAAGACCAAGGAAATCAGAATTCAGTGGTCATAATATTATTTTTCAAGGGCTTCTTGACATTGCTAAGAGATAAATTTCTTTTAGAAAGTGGTAAGGAGGTTTAGGGCCACAGGTAAGGATATTACAAAATTTTGTTCAGTCTGCGTTGGGAAATGAACTGGTCTTGATTCATGCCTCCCAGTCTAACAACCAGTTCACAGTACAGCTATCCATCCACTTCCATTCAATGTACAATTTGTAAAACTGTTATCTACTCTATTTTCTTATTGTGGCTTTTGGCTTTCATAGTGCCTCAGTATGTATAGAAAACATATATTTTACAATGAAATTCATAGCAGTTGCTTATTTTACCATTCAGGACAGACAAATTTATGTTTTGGATTTATAAAATAATGTAGAGATGGAATAAAATTATTTTATGAATTATTTCATGTGAAATTTTCTGGACCAAAAATAACCTGATCCATCCAACCCTAATCAGGGCAAAGCTAACTGTAGGTTTAACTGAGAATACTTAATTAAGGGCTAACAAATTCTGTAGAGAATCCACCTTTGAGTTATTAGTCTGATGAATGCTATTGTGAAGGAAAATGTGATTCTCATTTTTCATCCAAAGAAAAAATTCTAGGGGGAATGCAGCCTACAGGGGTGTAGCTATGGGAGAACAAAATGAGAGAATTGTCTCTCAGTAAGAATTCTGCTCCTGAATTAAATTTTCCTTCACTCCCAAATGTCTAGCATCATAAAGAGGGAGTCACTAAAAGCCATTCACACGTAGAACTCATATGGACATTCCCTTGGTAACTTTGCCTATCTCTTTTCTTTGGATGTCTATGCTATATTTCTAAATACTCAGCTGAAGTTTTGAGTTACTGCAGTGCCAGAAATATTGACACCAAAGGAAAATTTCATTTCTTATTTTGCAGGAGCAGTGGTCTCATGTTGCCTTTCTGTAATTACACCCCAAAAGGCCTACCTTGTAATCTAAGTATTAGGAACTAGCACATTCACAGAATAAAACTGGCCATTCCAAATTGCAATGTCACCTGTAGTAATAAAGTTGTATGCTTTGGTGTTTGTACATAAGTACAGATGGTGTAGCTTATTTTTCACAGGAAGGAACTGCCAAATCCACCTCTCAGTATTCCTAGCTGAAGAAAACTCTATGAAATTCATGGGGTCACAGTAAGTCAACAGGCAACCTGAAGGCACAAACACTTAAGTGCAAACTTATGCACATCTATATATGGCATTTGTATATTCTTGCCATCTATATATTATTGTGACACATCTAAGTATGCACTTATATCAAGAAAGTGTTTATCTCATTTTGTTAGTCAATAATAATATACTATTGTTTGCACAACTGGAGCCTTATTTCATTCTTCTGGCTAAATGTAAAATCACGTCTCACCTGAAGTAATTTGCTTTGAGTTGCAGTTTTAAAAATGCTAAGTGATATTTCCAATAATCCCCAAGCATATGCATTACTGTTCAAGAGAGCTATGCATTCTTCACAAGGCAACCCATAATCGTAGTTTGGAAAATTGCTATTATGCTAAGGTGCTGACATTATTCACTGCATGTGGGATGCCGGGGGAGCCACAAACAAAAATCAGACAGCTGGAAGGCTATTTAAAAAATGTAATTAAATAGAGCATTGAACAAGTGGGTAGCTCTGCTAAAGACAACAATGCGGATGACAAGTTATCTAAAATCTCACAGCACATCCTCCTGATTCCTTCTATGAGGCGTGCTATACAGCTGGAACCAAAAAGGCATATTTAATAGATTTTGTTTAAAAAAAATGCATCTGTTTTATCCAGTGTTAATGATAGAAGCCGTATTGGCTACATGAGAAATTAATGTAATCTGTTTATCTTGGGAACAGATACAGCAGGACTAAACTCTTCCCAAGGTTTCCCCACTGTCTGATCTCAGACCATCAGTTTTTGAGAGAATATGAAAGTGACTTCATGCAGCTTATCAGGAAAAACAATATTCAAATGAGATAATGCATTTTGTATCCGTCTATTATGAAAATCTCAAAACTTTCAAGGCCCTTTCTGTAACTAAGAAGAGGCTTTATTTGAATCCAGGCCCCAGATTCTTAATTCCATTAATATTTTTTTTTAAAAAAACACAATGCTGATGTTGGTAGAAATGATAATGCGCTTTAAATCCAAAATGTATAATCAGCTCATTAAAAAAAAACAAGCCTCTCACACAAAACCATAGGGGAAATATTTTTAAACTTGCATATATTCTTGTGTGGTTGACAATGTTAATATTTACTTATTTAAAAAACGTTTTAAATTGTTGATCATCCCAAAAAAGGGCACCACAGTTTTTAAAAGGACTGCATTAAATGCTACAGTGAAAGCAAATGAAGTCTGCAGCTAAAAAGATTGAGATACACTAAAAGGCCTGGTAGAATATAAATTATGTAACTGTCTACATATTTTTTTTAAAAAAAATGTCACTAAAATCTCCTTTCAGAGGAATTTAGTTGGGGTTCTGTCACCAAGAAGTCCCTGTCCTACTTCCCTACAAATGTTCATTATAATTGAAAAGGACAAAGAAAATGGATGTGAACAGCAGCTGTAATCTGCCCCCAAATACCACTTTTGTGGACCCTAGAATTTTATGGCTTCTGAACCCAAGTCAATCCCCTCTTCCTCAGCTCCCTGAATCCCCCTAGGTCAGTATTTCTAAATATTGAATTAAATACCAGAAAACTGTTCAGAAAGGTATCAGTTTAGTTCAGTTTCCACTCTCCTAGAAAACCTCAATGCCTCTTTTTTTTTTGCTCAAAACCAGTGGCAGATGGAAGCCAAAACTGATGTGGCATCACTTCTTGTGGGTGACGACATGCTGGTGTGATCTGACACTACTGGTATCACCACTGCATACTCCAGAATTCCTCCACAGCACATCATGAGTTCTTGCCTCTGTTTCCCAAAACTTCAGATGTCTTTCTTGCCCTTTTCAAAACCCTCAGTTCTGTTGCCTATTGAGTCTATTGCTCCAGTGAATCCTCTCTGTCTTAGAAAGCTGTATTTTCTCTATGTCATTTTTAGATTGTACTTTGCTATTGCTACAGAGCAAGGAAAAGGTGTTTGAATTGAGAATACTGAAAAAAAATGAAAATAAAAAACTTTTTTAAAATTAATTTTAGTATGAACAATCTAATTAACAATCAGAGTAATAAACATTTAAAAACAAGCAAGCAGAAAGAAGAAAACAGAGGGAAAAAATGAGAAGAAAAGAACAAAGCAAAAGGCATATAACTAATACACAGTAGGACTCTGAACCCCTACTCCTGACTGAACTGAAAAGTTTATAAAAGAGAAAATATATTCTTCTACCATTACAAATTCAACTAAATAATCCTATTAATATTATTAATAACCATAACCACATTATTACATTGTTATATGCTTTTATTGCTCAAAAATCCATAAGCAGTTTCCAATCTTTCAAAAAAAAAAATCTTCAATGGACTTACCCTTCAAAATCCACATTTAATTTTACAATTCGGGCCAAATCAGCAACCTTAACAATCATTTTTTCCATTGTTGGTGCTTCATTCTGTTTCCAAGTTTGAGCAAAAAATATTCTTGTTGCTGTCATATATCAAAGGAACAGTCCTTTGATATGTGAACTATCCAGTTCTTTATCCTTCATGTCCAACAAAAACAGTTCTAGTAACATTGCAAAATCTACTCTTTTTTTTTCATTAACATTTAATTCTTAAACCAGTAACTTTTTGCCTTCTTACAAGTCCACTACATATGAAAAAGAGAGCCATCCTCATCTTGATACCCCAGCATTTGAAATATTCTGAGACATCTTCAAGAGCTTATTTGGGGATAAATGCTATCTATACATCATCTTATGCAGGTTTTCTTTTAAATTACTGCACAAAGTAAATTTTAGATCTTTGGAGCACATTTTTTCCTATACAGTTGGCACTCCACATTCACCCTTGCAAAAATGGAAAAATCGCAAATATCAAAATGTATGTCTGTGTGTTTATGGGAAGGGGGGTGAAGCATGGTGGAGAGAACTGGCACCCAGAGTGCAGACCAGGTCAGGGAATGGGGGTGGGTTGGCATGGTAGTCTTTTACTTCCTCTCTCGCCCATCTCCTTCCTTGGATGTTGGGAGAGCAGTGGGAGAGGGTTTGTAATGCTGAGAAATCAGGCTGTGATCTACCCTTAGCTGTTCAGACAGTGACTCATGAAAGGGGAAGAGGACCAGTGAGGATTTTTAAAGGGCTGTGTGTCCTGTTTGGAGTTACTAAGAGGGAAGGTTCCCCTGGAAAAGAAACACTAGGGGTTGGTTGGACAGGGGTTGAAGAAATTCACAAATAACCAAATCTGTGAAAGTCAAACTCACAAATGTGGAGGGCCGTCTGTACATCCGTGTCGACATTATGCCCCAAAATGTACTCTTTTACAGGTTTGCCTTCTGCCTCTAGTTTCAAAAGACATTTATATACTTTTTAAATTGCATGGACAATGTCCTTACTTAACTCTAAATAAAATTAATGTTGTCTAATATCTGTTGCTACATTTCCCTTATCTTGATTAAATCTGTGCTTAAGTTATACATAAGCAGTTAGCAGTTACATTTATATACTGCTTCTCTGTGCTAAGCACTCCCAAAGCAGTTTACAATGTTTTTAGCTAATTGCCCCCAACAAGCTGGATACTCATTTTACCAGCCTACAGAAGGATGGAAGGCTGAGTCAACCTAGAGCCCTGCAGGATCAAACACACAATGGCCCTTTCCGCATGTGGGAAAGGAACCGTGCAAAAACAGGACTCACCGGACTTCTTCAGCATCCGGGCGAGTCCGTTGGGACGAGGAGCAGTGCAAGCTCGTCGCTCCGCACTGCTCTGGCATCCAAAATGGCGGCTTTAGGTTGGTGGAGGCTCTGGAGAACTGGAAAAGCTTACCAGCCTAAAGCCTGCCCCTGGCAGATCTGCAGGCATGCACTAGTGTGCGCCTGCAAATCTGCACCGGAGCGTGGCAACGAAGCGACACGGGGTCACGTGCTCCATGCTTTTTAAAAACCTCTTAAAAGAGGTTTTTAAAAAGCACACTGGGCGACCAGTTCCAGTCGCTCCGGAGTGGACTGAGGTATGGAACTACGAACAGTAGTCCGCCCCAGTCCACTCCATGGTGCAGAAGACCTCCATCGGAGGTCGCTCTGCACTGTTTTAATAGGCCGGTGCGGAAAGGGCCAAAGTTGTGGCTACAGCACTGGCATTTAACCACTGTGCCACCAGCAAATCAGTTAGGACCTTCCTTAAGAATCATCTCTCTTGATTTAAACTCCCAGCTGTCTTATTCAAAAATACAAAAGTTCATTGTAAAGCAACCATCTGAAATGTTTAACTTATTCTTTCCTTTAAAAAAAAAAAGGCTTCCTGCAGTAAGGTGGCTAATATTATCTTAGGAAAAAGTCTCTGTTGATACTTAAACGAGACTAACAGGATAGTCTTTCTAATATAATGATTTTTACATTCAGCATGTACTTTGACTTCATCAGACCAAAACTAGCCATGTCAACCAAATCTTAAATTTGGCCTTCAGTTTCCAATGGTCTTGCATCCCTAAGCAATATCTATTCCTTCAGCTGTACAAAACAACAGGCCTCATTATACAAGTTGACATTAGGTACTTCCAAGTTGCCATATTCTTTAGCATCATACAATGCTTTAAATTTTATTCTGGGTTTTTTTGCCTGCCAAACAAATCTGGAAATCTCCTTCTGTCATTGAATGAAAAGTATTCCATTTCTTATAGTGGAGATCTTTGAAAGAGAAATAAAAGCTTTGGGAAAACATCTGCTTTTATTATGCAACTCTACCCAAAAGTATAGATTTAACTTTCCCTGTTTTCTAAATCTCTTTTCATTTCTTTTCTGACTTTTTTATAGTTGTTTTGAAATAATAAGCTGCTCTTTGTAACTGTAACTCCCAAATATTTAATGCTTCCTTTTTCCACTTTAAAATTAGTTCATTGTCCACTTATGAAGTTATATCTTTAGTCAGCAATTTTATTTTGTGACAATTCACTTTTAAACCTCAAGCATTTCCTAAATGCCTTCATTTTTTCCCCAGAAGAGCCTTCATTGAGTTCAGTGAGTTTTCCATCATTATCACAATACCATCTGCACAAGCTCTCATCCTATACTTTTTTTCCTCTCACACTTCATAGATTCTGTTGTCTTGTCTGATATCTCTCAATAAGGACTCCAGTGCTAAAATAAACAGTAAAGGTGAGAGGCAACAACCTTGTCTGGTATTCTTTTGTATTTCAATGCATGCATGGCTGTTTATTAAAATGTGGGCTTTTTAAACTGAATCGATTGTTTTTATTGCCTAAATAATATTGTCACCAAAGTAACAAAACTTTTTAATATAAATTGCTCTGCATATAAATAGTCCTTATGCTGCAAAGAGTTTAGCCCAAGACTCTTTTACTGATAGAAGCAAGACTCTTGAGGATTGACATAAACAAGTAACAGAGGGATTTCCCTCCTTCTCCTTCTGTTCTTTCATTTTGAGTCAAATTATTTATGTGACTTAATTGAAACACTCTAACAAATGTCTGTGTTCAGCAGCAAAGCTGTAACTAGTTTACAACTGTAAAACTTTTGAGATGGTTGTACATTTGAATGAGGAAAATATGTAAAGCCCTTTGCATATATCTATTCATTTTTGTGTGTGATCATGAATAGCTTCTGTACGCCTTGACAGCTGGGATGCTCCCTCCAGAATAAAGTTCAGGCCTTTTGCTCAGTAGCAAGGGGAAGCCTTGTTGACAGATGTCTGCAGTAGCAAGCTCAGAAAAGTTCCAAAAGCACAGCAGCCTTCAACTCCTCCTTTCCTGACCTCTTATTTATTTCACATATTTTAATAAACTACAATGGAGTCTGAGAGTTTAATCTATGCTGCTGCTGTTAGCTATGGCAACTTAGTTTCAGTGCAGTGAATTGTTTCAAGAAATGTAAAAGCAGGCATGTTCACAATCAGATTTTTTAATTCAGTAGTTAAATTTTAAGTCAGTTCAGTCTCTGAACTTACAAGCACTTGCCAAGATCCAGCAGAGGTGAACCAGAATCCTTTTGCTGACTCAAATATATGTGAAAGTAAACAATCATCTTTTTTTTTTTAGTTGTTGTGCAAGAAGATATCCTGTACCTCTCTTTCCCGTGGTTCCCCCAGCTGGTCAGTGGCAGCTGGACAACCTCAACATGCAGCTCTGCCTCCCTCCCAGATAGCCACTGATTGGCTGAGAGAATGTACAGAGAGCTGCATGCACCCATGTTCAGTGAGTTTTCCAGGATTATTATGCTGGTAGACTTTTGTACTCCAGTACTGTAGCTTTGAATCAGAGAAGGCATTCGTTTTTCTTGGTGAATGAGTTGCCACTGATTTGACGCTACCGATACACAAATTAGTCCGACCCTTTAATTTAGGAAAGCTATGGTAACATTTCAAGCAAGGTCTGCTTACATTGCAATATGGTTGGTAGCTGGAGAGATTTTTAATTTTAAGATTATAATGTTGCATTTTGAACAGACTAGTTCTTTGAGATGAATTGATATCCCTGAAACAAATATTTTATTCCTAATTTTGTGTTATAGGTTTTTTTGTAGAACTAGAAAAGTTACTTTTCTAGACTATAACTACTAGAATCCCTCAGCTAGTATAGCCACTTTCAGTCCAAAATGTAATTTTTCCCAAACTCTTGGTTAGAAGATTCAAATATTATGAATAGGAATATGCTATCTTCCTCTCCTGAAAAATTGTTCTGTTCTTATCCAGACTCTTGGCTTTCTCAAAAATGTGCCAGATTCTTAAAATATTTTGTTTAATGCAAAGACTCTACATTTTCTTCAAATGCCACTTTGACTTATCACCTGTTTTCACCTAATTTGCAGCATCTCCTTGAGAAATGTCCAGTTGCATATAACTCATTGGGTTTCCCACAGTCTTTTTAATATGATCAACCTCAGAAGGAACCCCTAAATTTGATTCAGATTTCACTTTGAGCAAAATGTTGATCATGATTTTAGATATAATGTGTTAAGTATTTAAATTGTAATGGAGAACTCATTTCTAGCAGGAGGCATAGCAAAATAAGCACAATTAATTCTACACAGTTCAGTGGACTTGGCATTGCCCGCTGTGGAGTTGTGGCATCCACAAAGAAGAAACTATTAAGACAAAATTGTACCTGCTGATGAGTATTATTGACATAATTTGCAGTGCATTATGGGGAAACTTGTTTGTTGCCTTTTGTTCTTATCTTATGATTAAGCAAAATACCAGCTTCCCACCATGGTTGTTTTAATATTCCATTGAAGCTGTAAGACTATTTACTTTTATATAATTGCTTTGGTCACAGCAGTGTTTGTGGGGGAAAAATAATGTGTTTATTTTATTTTACTTGCTGAGCATGATGGCAAAAATCTATGAATCTTCAATTTACTCTTCATGTGGGAATGAACAAATCCTGTAGCTTTGAGTCAAGGGCATGCTTTTTTTTTTCCTGGTATCAATTTGTTAATATCTGTTTAACTTTCCTTCATGTATTTGAGGCCAGATTTCTTTTCACCCTTAGCAATTCAGTGCCAAGTATTTTGGAAGCAAGCCGAAAAGACATTGTATTTGATTTTGAATGTCATGCTAGTTTGAAAAACAGAAAGTGTACTGCCTAATAAGCTCATGACATAGCACTGGACTGTGTACAGAGTAAATGAGTGAATGCTGTTTTTGGACAAATTTTATGTCCAAATATATTTATGTAACAATGAAATTGGGGTTCCCTCATTGGCAACCTAAAGAATTTTCTAGCTTTAACTTGACCAGCATGGCTGATGAGGTTTAAGGCAAGCAATAGCATTTGTCCACCACTACTGAAATGAGACCAAGAAATATTGGAGAGAATAAGAAAACTGGCATCACACACTGGTTCAGCACTCTGCACATGTATAAAAAGGATGTTCACAGCACTAATTTAGCTTTTCTCCTTCTTCACACAGTGCCTTGAGGCTCATGAATGAGGATATGTTTTCCACTGGTCATCACCTCCCACCTTGACTCACTAGCTGGTTTAAAGCTATGATTTGGAAACTGTAACTACAACAAATTACAATAAATTATACAACTTCTCACAAGCCATTACTGCATGGCCATTACTGGCCCTTGGATTGTTCCCTGCTGCCTTCCCAAGACAAACTTCTTTAAATTTTGATATCACAGTCCTGGCCGTATCACTTTTCTGACCTTTCTCTTTTTAAGTATAAAAGAGTGTGTGTTTAAGGCTGGTAAGAGCAGCAGGGCAACTACTGAGCTGGTGTTAGTAATGATAAGACCCACTGCCTATGTTTTATACTACACACTAAGGGACACATAACTATCAAATGCAAAAATGATACAGATCTTCTTCACCTTGTCTGGTCATATAGTTTCAAATGCCCTCTTGCATAAAAACAGACATCTACATACACAGATATCTATGTACCACATGTACACAATACACACCACTTGGGTAATCAGGCTTCCTTTCATTTTCATAATGTTCTTTTGATTATCAATTACAACTGTCCTGGGCAAACCAACCAGCCCACATCATCTCTTGCTTCCAACTCTTTTCCATCCAAATTCTCATTTTATTTCCCTTTTTCAGAGGTAAACATGGTACAAACGATACCCTTCATCTGCCCCAGAGATGGGTTTGGTTAGTCCTCTACCATCCCACTTTTTCTGCTGTATTTAAAATGTCCCAATTTTTCTCTTTCTCTCATTTTTCCCCTTTCTTCGTAGTTGCTGTAAACTGGCTTCAAAATACAGTAGCAAACTGATTTCAAAAGTTTGGCCCTCCCCCAGTAGGCTCATTTCTGGCCTTTCTCTCCCTTTTCTTCCCCCTGGGCTTTCTTAACTCAGTCCATAAATTCCAGAGCTTCTGTAGAAAAAGGGTATGGCACTCTGAGGATACAAACCCTGGAATATACCAACGTGATTAATAAATTATACTATCAAAGTAAATTAGAAATTAATTTGAAAATAACATGGATTGTTAGCTTGAAAATGGTTAGAAGTTATGACTGATACTGGTACTGATGGTTTGAGTTCTTCCCCATAAATGGGGGATGAGCATACTGTATGCCTTGGGCTTAATTTTCAGCTGACAGTTCAGATCAATATTCATATGGTAATTTTCTCATCAGCAGTTGCATTGTTACACAGTTGACTTGGGGATTATATCTTCCAGTTTGTTATATTCTTAATTGTCACACCTGTTAAGGGACCTTTGGGCTGCAACAATTCTGTGGGATTTAGTTAATTCTGCACATAACTCACTGGAATTTACTGGCTGCATATTTTTACAATGTTTTAATAACACTGTAGAGCTGATGTGTCATCAATCATTTGTGTGCTTCCAAATTGTAACATGCTGGCATAAATGTTTCTCCAACTCAGCATTTACTTCTTGATCTGCAGCTATTTCCCAGTGGTGGGCCAATGGCTAGAGTGCTGGAATTAGACGAAAGACTAGACATGAATTCAATCTCTGCTTTAGCACATATTATGTAACTCTTGTATCATCACCATCTGTAACCTCAATGTACCTGACACAGTTATTGGTAACTGGACTGCTTAGTTGAAGACCTCTGGAAAATACAGTTACCTTCATTCAGTCATCTTACCATGTGTAATTGTACAAATTGCTCTGACTCACTGCCTACAAGTTACCATTTCTGTTGCTTTGGTTTATTTATTTATTTATTTTAAATATGGGGATAAACTATGTAAGTGTCTTTGGCTCATTAAAAGAGTAGCAATACAAAAAGCAATAAATTTTTGTGAAAGGTCCCTTCCTTCAGAGGGAAAGTCAGAGGTGTCCAACCTTCGGATAGTCTATGTTCAACTCAGAGTTCTCTGAATCCTTTGATGGAAGGGACCTTTAATTGGAGAAAGGAAATCTTTGAAGGCAATCTTCTGATTGTTGAAATAAAATTATGAAATATGAAATATGATTGCCAGTCCAGGCAGGAGTAGGAATCATGCAGCGCTCCAGGTGTTATTGGAGTGTTACTCCCAGCATTCCTTACTCCTAGCTATATTGACTAGGTCACAACATCTAGAGGGCCACCTGGCTTCATCTGGCTTAAAGATTCTCCACATGGCCAAATGACTAAGACACAGAGCAATGGCTTCAAACTTCAGGAAAAGAGATTCCATCTAAGCATTTGGAAGAACTTCCTGACAGTAAGAGCAGTTCAACAGTGTAATATGCTGCACAGGAGTGTGATGATTTGGTGGTTCTTAAACAGAGGGTGGATGACCATCTGCAGGGAATGCTTTGATGTTGTATTCCTGCATGGCAGAGGGTTGGACTTGATGGATTTTGTGGTCTCATCCAGCTCTATGATTCTATGATTCTAAATGTTTGTTGAACCAATCTTTATTTAAACTGGCGTCACACAGAGGTTGTCTCCCAGACATGGGAGAAAGTAGGATATAAATCAATCACTCAATCAATCAGATAAATAAATACAGTCAATCTGCTATTAATTTTGTTTACCCATCAGAATGTTAAGAGAGTTTAAGGAATTTCATTGTGTGTTGACAGCCAAGCTGAATGAATGATAAAGTGATTAGACAACTGTTTCATCAATTGTATTGCTTGAATGAGGATTGACTAAACCCGCAGCTGATGGCCATGCATTTTTTTTTAGTTGTGAGTTAAATGTTAGTGTCTCTCATTTTTGCATGGTCTCTAGGCAATTAGCAATACATGATTTAAATTAAAACATAAATGAAATGCAGTTTAAAATATAACCAAGTCAATGCTTAATAATGCAATAAGTCATAATAAATGCTTATGGAGTGTTTTTCCTAAACGTTAGAAAATCTTCTCATATTCCTTTTCTCATGAAGCTTTGCAAGAGAGAAAAAGAAGGGAGGGAGGGAAATATACAGGATCTCCTGCATGTGTTGGACAAATGTGGACATGGAGACAAGTGGGTAACCCTGCCCAGTGCCTTCACCACACTGTCACTATGCTCTTTCAGCTAACATCTATTTGATGTTCCTCAAAAAGAATCTGAGCAAAGGTACAGATATTTATTAAACCAAGGCTTATTAGAGAAAGAATTAATGCTGTATGTACATACTCTCTTCTCTTCCGTCTTTTCTTATATGTCACAATAAAAATAATCTAATCTTTTAAAAACTATATCATCTTGTTACAGCTAAACCAGAAAATTGGTATAATCTTGTCCTAGAAAGCTAGGTTACAAAACCAGGATTTTATCTTGATTCCTTGCCCTGGCTTATGAAATCAAACCATTGTTTCCCTTGTTAAATATGATGAAACACTGTGATTTGATAACCATAATATCAGCACTCACATTGAGCGCACGAAAAGAGGGACAATGAGAGAGCATGTTTATGCATGTATCATTCTTGTCCTAAGAAGTCATGGTTAACTAGACTGAGACTTTCATGTCTGACATGGAATGGTGGCTGGCCTAAGGCTAGTTGCAGTGTGGTTATATACATGCCTATTTAAAAAGTAAGTCCCACTGAGTTCAATGAGGTTTACCCTCAGGCAAGTGGGTACAAGACTGCAGGTTTCATTTGTGCAGCTGAGGTTCATATTAGCATGCAACAAATGGCCACCTAAAACACATGGTCATCAAAAAATCTATTTGATGCCACCATGATTAATTATGCATATGTAGTATACCAACAGTATTATGCATTGCATCTGCCTTTGTTCAGGGCAGTACAAAACACTCTTAAGTGTAACCTAGATGCAGGTTTATGCCTAATATAATATTTGTGCACAATTGCTTTACCAAGGAGTCAACATTTTCTAGTAGCTGCCAGATGCCTAGATGGGATAAATGTTAACTACTGGATAAATATCTATATACTTCTGCAGCTGGCTGGCAAGTCTTGTTTGTGTAATTCAGTGAAATTTATTCAACAATCTTCTAGATACTCATAACAACCTGTGTATTGTCTCTACTGAATGGGGATGGTCTTCTAGATGATACAAACAGTGCCCCCAACCAGAGTTGTGTTATTAGACATTTGCCTGGTGATGTGTTTTTATCATGTCAGAAGCCACTCTAAGGCAGACATGATTAAGTAGAGAACTGCGTATTATGAGACATGCAGAATACAAATGAAAACTTCTTAGGAATCAATTTAAATAGATTTAAATGAATCCCATACAAGCTTTATATTTCAGATTTAGTAAACACTAGATAAGCTGAAGCAAGGGCAGTGGGCTGTCATTTTCAAAATGAGCATATTTTGTGTTTCATTTAGATATTTCATTGATGAAAACAGAGCATTTGAAACTACAGGCAGTAGGCTGCCTTAGGCAACCAAGCATATCAAAATAAAGCACATGGAGAGACTTTTACTACTCCTGCTATTTAAAGAACTATTTTTGCGAGCTTATTAGCTACTAGTGATCCCTAAGGAGAAATACAATTAAAACTTAATCATACCAAAAGCTGGGATTCTTCTGATTCAGCGAACTTGTAATCTTTTATATTTTAGTAGTTTACTTTAAACATCTTGGCTCTCGGAATGAAAGCCACAAAAATGAGTTTCATCTGGCTGTAGTGCATTTCCTTTGAACTTACATGGCATATATTACCTTTCTTTGAGACTTTCACTTGTTTACATGTTTTTAAGCCTTTCAGGAATTCTGAGTGGCAGGATTTCTATTTTCTTACATGAAAGTAAAATATCTGCTGTGCCCTTTAAAGATCACATGGCACATGCTCCCTAGGCATATTCATTTTCTCCATGCATGATACACACAGTATTAGCATTATGAAGCTGAATAATTTGAAGCAGCATCTTAAAAGTCAAGTAAAGAATTTAAGAACATTGCAAAGAAATCCAGTGCTTAGTTCCTTACGAGACAAAAGTTGACTGACATTGTCTGATCAGTGAAATCTGGACTAAACATGTAACAATAAAAGGCTTAAGTCATGTGCCTCTAAGTAGAAAAGAATGTATGTGTTCCTCACACATACTCACCCAGCTTTGTCTGTGACTCCCATTTTGAGTTCAGTATATGAGTATTTTAGCATAAAGAAGCCATAAATTCAAGCTGTTCTCATCTCCCACAACATCTACCTCAAGCACAATAGACTGATATGTGCTAATTATTGACCAGTTTAACAAAAATATTTAGATGTTCTTGTTTTTGACATGTTTCATTTTAGATGTGATGAATACCATGGCCTGATGTATTACAATGTACAAATTCATATAGTTGAAAAATGAAAATACTGTATGCACACTGGGATATGGATCCCCTGCAGCATAAACGTAGGGCTAAATTTAATTATTATTTCCAATTAGAGTACACTCAATGGGAACTTTGTTAAGTCAACACTTGGAAAGTTCCATGGATTCAGTGGGTCTAAACTAAATGAGACTAATAATTGGATTAGGCATGTATTGAGCAGAATTTAAAAGGTACTTTTAGATTACATTTATTGGCCCAAGGTTCCCAGAGTACTTAGTTATCAGTGTAGTTGCCATTTTAAAAATGTAGGTATGTGCTTTCCCATTTTTCAAAAGGAACTCATTTAACTAAAGCAAAAAGCAAAAATATAAAAACATAAATACTAAAAAGCTGGCAAGTGGTACAAAACACATCAGCATCATCAGCAACAGCATGCCACAACAGAGCATGTGCCAGCAGCATGTGCCATAGCATCACTTGAACTATGTGATATTCCTTCTCCACCTGAGTCTGAAAGAAGACATAGCCCTTAAACTATCAAAGTAACTAAAAGTTACAGTTGCACCACACAACAAGGAAGGGTATTATCTCTTTAAATTACACTTGTGATGTTATTATTCTCTTTATTTACATCCAGCCTTTTCCTATACCTGGGATTTAAGGCAGCTTTTAAATTAAAATTTGTAATTTTTAAGATAGTGGCCATTTCTGCACTATACTGTTATAATGCTGCTATTCCACTTTCAACATCCTGGAGTTTGCAGTTTAGGGAGGGGCCTTTAGAATTCTCAGCCAGAGAGCTCTTTGATCTCAATAAACTACAAACCCCAGAATTCCACAGGATGTTGGAAGTGGAATACTAGCACTATAACAGTGTAGTGCAGAAATGGCCAGTGTTTGGAAAGCCACTGTGGTATAGTAGTTTGAGTCTTGGACTAGGATTCTTGGAGAACAGGGTTTGACTCTCCATTCAGCCAAGAAACCTGCTGGATGATCTTGGCCAAGTCATACCCTTTCAACCTTGGAGGAAGCAGTGGTAAACCTCCTTCGAATTACTACTGCCAAGAAAATCCTAGAAGAAAGTCATAGTCAATTTGAAGACATATAACAACAAACCAATATAATCTGTAAAATTTCCCTATTACCAAGTGCAACTCCTTATTCAGTGGATACCTCATACCACCCTTGATTATTTGGGGCTGAGGATCTTAAAGGATAAACATTTATGTGCATGACTAACAGGTTATAGCTATTATATTTTTTATCTGTACATTCGTGCAAGAACACAGAAGGGATATTCAGTCATCTATAATACTCCTTTAGACAGACTTGATGAACAGTGGAGTGGAAAGGTGACTGCATGTTGGACAGAAGATGCCTAGGAGCCCTGGTGGAGCAGTGGTTAAATGCCGATACTGCAGCTACAAGGTTGTGAGTTCAATCCTGCCATGCTACAGGTTGACTCAGCCTTCCATCCTTCCACAGGTTGGTAAAATAAGTATCCAGCTTGTTGGGGGCAATTAGCTAAAATACATTGTAAACCGCTTAGAGAGCACTTAGCTGATAAGCAGTATAGAAATACACATGCTATTGCTATGTTAAATTTTATGTCATACTCCCACATGAAGAAAGTGAAGAGAACAGCAGCATATGGGAGTAGGGGAACAGTGATAGGATGGCTTGTAACTGAGGCCATTTCCACACCAGACTGAGATTCATACTAAATATCAAGGAACTAAATTAGATACAGACCTGTGGTGCCTTGAAAACTGGGTTTTTCATTCCTCTGTGGGAAGAAGCGTATGGGACAATTCAAAGGGAGAACATTAAAATTTGTGAACATGTGATCAGATTGAATCTAGTTACATCAATTCTGTCTTATGTGAAGAAATAATGTAGGCATAGTGCAGGAAAGCAGGGCAGAAACATTACATGAATAAGCAAGTCATTGACACAAATCTGTCATTATTTATTCTCAATATGATCTCTATACTATCTTTTGGTTACAAAGAATTCCTCAGGATGGTTTATGACAAAAAGATAAAATGACAATAGAAACATCATAGATTAAAAAAATAACGATTTGACAGAGATTTTAAAAAATGGTCCCAGTGTTAAAATAAATTCCAAAGCCTGTGAAATGGTCTTTTTTTAGTGCCTATGAGGTAGCAGTACATATGAAAAGGATCTCCCTGGGAAATAGGACACAGCATAGCAGCTAAGAACTTTCTCTGTCCAGTCATATGATAGATAGATGTTGGAGATACTCCAAGGGAATGGTGTTCAAAGGAGAGGACATACCTCTATTCCATCTGTGAGCAAAGAGAGCCTTTTGTTTAATATGTATGGTGGTTACAAACCATAGATAACATGAGGGATTGAAAGGATACTAGTAGTAAGTTCCATTTAAAGAATCCTCTTTTTCAAGCCTGGGCAGTTTGTGATCCTCCACATGTTGCAGTATTGTCACTCCCATCATTCCTGACTATTGTCTATACTGGTTATGGGTGATGGATTGTATGCAGACCAACAGGAGCCAGTGTGCCATACATGCTCCACCTCTGCTCTTTTTCTTTTCTTTTCTTTTCTTTTCTTTTCTTTTGAAAGGCTGTCCAATCTACATCTGTCTTAAAGATAAAGAACATAAGTAAGAACGGACAGCAGAGGCCTTAATGCTGCTCGCCAGTAGTTAGCTTTGGACAGATGGCTGAGCAGACAAAGAGGTTACTATTCTGATATGTGCTGAGTGTCTGTTTAAATTGCAGCCATTCTTTCCAAATGTGCTTCTGTACCTATAGATTAGCATTTTAAAAAATGGCATCCTAGGCTATCATCATTTTCTATTATGACTTTCCTCCCTTTTTTGCCAAAGTGTTAAGTAGGTACTGTAAAGTAACTGTTATGAGGTCCAGGCTATCTATATCCAGGCTGAGTCACAGCTGGTGCAACAGCTCCAGCTGTTTCTATGCTGTCCCCATGTCGCAGAGGCCATTTTGGCCTCCAGCAACAATGGTGCCTCAGTGAGCATCTCCTGCCGCTCATGTAATGTTTTTAAGGGAAGATGAATGGGGTGTGTGATGACCTGCCATGCACTGTTTATGATTACTCTTGAAGTCATTTAGATCATTCCTATTCCTTGTGCATATCTATTGTGTATGAACAAAGTGCAAAAAAGTTCATCCCCTTTGGGGCTAAGCAATAGGATGTTTGTGCCTCCCTGCACATAGGTTAATAACCAGTGTTTGTTATTAAATTCCAGGCGTTAGTTGCAATCTATTTATGAAACTGAATTCCATGTGCTTAATTAAAGCTGCAATTCTAAGTCTATTTACAAGGAGAAGCCTCATTGAACTCTGTAGGCTTTGACTGTGCCTCTCTTGGCCTTATAGCCTAGCACACATGCTAAGTAGGAAAAAAAAAGTCCCATTGAACTCAGTGGGGTTTACTTCCACACAAAATACATAGGACCAGGCTGCCTATCTTTTTCAAAGTTTTTTTTAGATTCAGTGACAGTCTGAATGTCATACAGACTCAGTGAAGAAATACAATTAAAATGACTCCAAGAGCATCTTTTACCTTTAGTAATTTTAATCAGAGATACATTTCCATAAACACATTTTTTTGTAAACAATTTGCAAGGGAATGCATTTCATGCTGTTTTAACATGCTGAGACTAACTTTATACTGATTCATTCTGGTCTTTTTAAAAGCACCAAAGAGGAACCATTCTGTGCTTGCTGGAGGGTATTGTGTCACAAAGATTAGAAAGCTATAAAAGATTGTATACTGCCTGATACTGGCCTTAAGACATTTAAAAATTATTTATTTTCAAATAGCCCTTTCAAATCTTGATAGTTGTATTAAAAAAGTCCTGCAAATTAATACTTATCATGTCAATTTATATAGTCTATCCTGTGACTTCTAGCCTCTTTATAGTTTGGCGTTCCACACACACACACACACACACAATATACAGTGGATTTGGTAATTATTTTGATAGATGTTTGAAACTATTCCATCCAAGTTGCTCTTTTTTGACCCAGAATTAAACTTGAGGTTCAGTGAACCCAACTCCCTGTCTTTCTGACACAGTGGCAATTCCCTTTTCTTTCTAATTAGTGCAAGCCCTGGGGGGAAAACAAGAATTGATTCAAATACTGGCCTGAATCATAGTGGCCCCTACCCTATACACTGCAGGACATACGTCCTGTCCTTCTCTGCTGTTTTCAGCTAAAGCAAGCAACAAGGCATTGCTTCAGATTCTTTCCTACCCTGTGATTTAGAAACAAGCCTTTAATCCTCTGAGAGCTCTCCAATTATCTTCAAGAAGAGCCCTCCTGAAATATGTTATTGAGTTCTTTTCTTAAAGAAATGTAGATCCCTATGAAGAATGGCAAGCAAAAAAATGCTTCATTTTATGTTGCTGGTTTTTAAGCTTGTAAACAGGAACCCCATTGTAAATGGGGACCTCATAGATTGCAACTCAGGAAAGTTACTTTTTTGGATTATCGATCCCAAACTTCCCCACCAAAATGGGCAAGGGCACAATTCTGTGAATGATCATCCCCAAAAGTAGCTTTTTTCAAACTCTGGTAGTGGTAACAAGTAAGCATATATAATTATATATAAATATTATGCTATGTATGGTTATGTACAATCATATATAAGCTACTTTATGTACTAATTCCCAACAGTGAGCCATCTTGTCCACTATACTTTAGTGTGATAATAGTGTCATGTCTTTCTTCTCTGTCTTTTGACTGGGAAGAAGGAGGATTGAACCTAGAACCTTCAGCATCCAAAGCCCATCCTCTATCATTGAGTTATAGTCCAACTCCAATAGCAGTGCTGCGAATAAAAATGAGCATTTATTTTCCCCTGAAGTGTCTCTACTTAACAATCATGAATTGTTCTTATGCACACCCTTATGTTAGTTGTTTGGTTTACAAAGAGGTTGTTGTTAATGCTCTTGTTTTCCTGAGAAGTAGGTTTTGTAGGTTTCTAAACAGAGGCTGGATGGCCATCTGTTGGGTGTGCTTTGATTGTGTATACCTGCATGGCAGGGAGTTGGACTCGATGGGCCTTATGGTCTCTTCCAGCTGCATAATTTGATTATTCTATGATTCTATCTATATTACCAAATATTCTTTGTCTGTATTTATTTTCAAATTAAGTTTTGTTGGTGTTGTTTCTTTGTAGTACTCTATTAAGGATATAAATCTTTGCTTATTTCAATGTTGCAAACAAGTTCAATAATTTCATACATTTTATCTCAGTCCAATGAGATTAGAAGGGTTTTGCACATTTGTGATGGAGGGGGTTTGGAATGCTTTTTCTCCAAAATAAATTCATTTCCACAAAAAAGGAGGTTAATTTAATTTTACTCTTTACTGGATGAAAACAATTTTGTATAAATAGGATTTTATGCAAAAAGGTTTTTTTATTCAAACTTTTTTTAAAAAGAGTTCCAAAGTATGAAAAATTCTACAGGGTTTGAATAGTTTCTTGATGGTGGGGGTGGGGGTGGGGTCTTGGTGTGTTGATGCACCCTTCCTTCTTGAAGATGAGAAAAACTGGATATTCTTTACATAACTATCCTCTACATCTACATACATTTGTTTTGCCTTTGTTTATGAGGAAGAGGTTCATCTTACTATTGTGTAGAAACTGTTTTACATTTAACTTTTTGATGCATTTATAATACTAAACTTTCCCTCTCTCTCAACAGGTAGATAAATAGATATGCAAATATTCACAAGGTCAATCAAATTTCTGGATTCCCAGTTATTGGGAGACCTTGTTTGTGGTGGTCATTTAGTGAGTAGTTGGGAGGGGCGGTCTCATGTCTTCTGTGAGTATGGCCAGTGGATGACATCCTGATCACCAATTACTTTTTCTTGTGGCTTGGGCCTTGCTACTTGATCCAGTAGGTTCTGCTAGCCAATTTCTGTTGGTGGGGCATTCAGATCTGCCCATTGCAAGGCAATATACATCTTGAATGATTTTTGTTCTTGCACACAACAGCAAAAGATTTCATACTCCCAGGTGAGTGAGAATTCAAGAGGGTTTTTTGTCACAATCGCAATGATATTTTGCACACCAGGATTTTTTTGTGAAAAAGTCCTTGTTAATTTTTTAAATTTTATTTAATGCAGAAACATTATTTTCCACAGCAAAGCAGAAAGCAGCATTCTTTTTTGCAAACAGCACATTTCTATATGTAAAGAAGTTTTTGAATATGTGTATTTGCGTGTTTGCAAAAATCAGTAGTTTTTCCATGATTTTCTTAAATTTTTGCCAAAAGTCCCCATGTGTTAAAAACATCACAGCAATTTTTCTATGTGGTGTCTGAGTGTTGTTGAGACAGCTTTTCTGGTTGAAGATGCATACATTTGTCAATTCTTTACATCACAACTAGGCAACAAATAAAGGACCTTTGCTACTCAAAATAGCTTTTGTTTTGTTCTCTGTATTTACTGTTGGTTTGTTTGTTTTTTAACCTTGTTATGAGCAGCGGTTAGTTGATAGGACTGGGAAGAAATCTACATACATTCATAACTAGAATCAGCAAGGTGAGGCTTCTGATTTCTTTGTTGCTTTAAGGTATGTGGTGCTATTGTACTGTCACATCTTTGGACCTTTCCACACTACACTGTTATAGTTAGTATTCCATTTCCAACACACTATGGAATTCTGGGGTTTGTAGTTTACTGAGGTCAAAGAACTTTCTGGCTGAGAATTCTATCTACCTCTCCCTAAAATTGCAAACCCCAGGATTCCATAGGATGTTGAAAGTGTAATAACATTATAGTGCGGAAATGGCCTTTCAATTCAGTAGGGGGGACATTAAGCAGGAATAAAGTGAAAATGGGCTCGCCACTCAACATTGCAAGATTTCTTTAAGGCATCTTAAATCATCCCAGCCTAGTTCAGGCTCCTTTAATATTGGTTTATGCTGCAGCAGCTGGAGTTTTCCTTTGTCATTCCAATACAGTATGGAATCAGACACCAGTCAAGTTCCTCTATTAGCAGTCCCTTTCCCTATGTCCTGCCTTCCTCTGTGAGGGTAAGTAGTAAAGGATGTGGCCTTTATTAATCCATTTTAGACTGTGGTTAGCTATTGATCCTAAGTCCTTTTAACCCATGCTGCTGACACAAATGTAATTACATGTTATCACAAAATGTATGAAAACGTCTACATAATGAAACCTACTTAGGCTTTTGGGCTATGGAGAATATCTGATCTATTATTCTCTAATGTTGTTTTGAAGCAATTTGCTCTATTAATAGGGCCCATCTACCCCAAAGCAGTATCATTGGTATCAGTATTAAATAATGATGTCATATTTTTATGAGTCTCTGTATTTATAGATTATACAGACAAATTAATATGGCAAAGTATGGGGTCAAAATATTTACACAGCAGCCATAAAGGTATAATTGCGAAAGAATAAAAGGTGGGAGATTCCTACGCATATATGAGCTTTAATTTTAATAATGTATGGGCACAGATGATAATGTATGGTATTAGGATAAGAGTGTAATAACAAGCATCTCTGTCTGAAGGAAGATTGGAAAACTGACGGAAAACTTTCTCTTTCTTTGTGCTAAATTAGTGCCCTAGTCATTGTCATATAATACACTGAGCTGCATTCACGAGGGCATTAACTTACTTCAGAATAATCTGATTGGAATCTGCAGTTCGAGGGGGGTATTTTTGTCACACTACTAGATGTGACCTTTCAGTCCCAATGGATTGTGATGTTCTGTGTGACTGACTTTCCATCTCTCCCTTTGTGCACATGCACATAGTTAGTGATTCTGTCTATTACACCAACCAAGTAAACATTTTCTGTCTTATGGGAACAGGGAAATGACACTGGCAGCGGTCTGTAGATGCTCCCTGTCACTGTGTTTGGGCTTTGCTTTTCTGAACTGTGGTTTGTTTTGATGAAAGCAAAACTTTTTCTGCCTATCAAAGGGTAATACTGAAAAGATCAGCTTTTAAAACAGCATTGTGTATTGTTCCTGGCATTTTAACAAAAATTTTAAGAACATTTTTATTCATTCATTCTTTGCATAGCTACACTAACCAGTCATTGTGATGATGAATTTAATAAAACATTAAAAATGCATACAAATAATTTCCCCTGCTGTTGTTCTATGGACTGTCTCTAGGAAAAAGAAACAATGGATCAGGGAAATCTAACTGAAGATTTTTACCTGTTGTGACCCTCATTACATGAACGAAAAGCAACTGGCAACATGCAAAAATAATATGTTTTTGTTCAGTGAACACATATTGTTAGTGTCTGAATCTTTTTGTGTAATATTTCAGAAACTTTACACATCCAAGTATTTTAGGACTGTTGTACTCTTCTATCTTGGCATAAGGGATATCTATCTTCTTGCTTCAGACCATAAAGTAATTGCTATCTGAAGTTGAAAAAGGGTTCCTTCTCTCTCATATGTGGTATAGCTTTGCAAAGTAGTCCAGACAAGTTGTGGGCTTTTTTATCTTACTACAAAAGTACTGGTTATAGATCATTGATAGAAGGAGCCCTGGTGGCACAGTGGTTAAATGCCAGTACTGCAAGCCACAAGGTTGTAAGTTCAATCCTGCCCAGTTCCAAGGTTGACTCAGCCTTCCATCCTTTTGCAGGCTGGTAAAATGAGTACCCAGCTTATTGGGGGCATGTATAGAAATGTTTCGAAATACATGCTATTTGTAAGTTGTTCGCCACCTCGATCCATATGGAGAGACGGGATACAAATAAATAAATAAAAGAAGCAGGTTAGCTACTGGAAGTGCTGGGCTAGTATTAGGTTCAAAAAGGTCACCCCTTAAGTTCCTGAGTAGATTTAGCTCACAAACCTCCCCATGAGTTTAGAAGAAGAATTGTGAAGATGATTCAACTTTCTAATCATAGAGTCATAGAATCATAGAAATGTAGAGTTGGAAGAGACCACACAGGCCATCCAGTCCAACCCCCTGCCATGCAGGAACACCCTCAAATCAATCCCGACAGATGACCATCAAGCCTCTGCTTAAAAACCTCCAAGGAAGGAGACTCCACTACACTCTGAGGAGACTCTACTACACTACACTGTTAGGATTGTCCTCTATTACACAGTTCTTTGCCCTCAGTCCACAGTTCCAACTTGTTTAGCTGGTACTGTGGTTTACTGCTACAAGGGCAAGTTACAGGATGGCCTTAGGTTTTCCTTTGCCAGGGCTGCACTGAAGAGATTGGAAGCTTAGACCAACCACTGCTTAGTGTTACATGCCAACTTCACACTGCAATTAATCTTGATTATGGTTTGTTGAAACAAAGTAGCCTCTTAAATTATGGTTTCAAGTTGTACTGTAGGCTAGTTGGAGCTTAATCATAATTTATATGTGGTCTCTGTCTTTGGCTCACTGGCTAAAGTATATGGTTATATGCCACAGATAAAGAAGCCATTGAGTTTCACATGTCTCAGTAATATGACTTGAAAATGCTATGTGTTGGTGCAGTATTTAGGACTGCACAGATTAACTATCCAAATAGGTATGCTTACATAATTTGCTAGCTGCAGGAGTGATACTGTTATACTGAAGTGACTACTTATTCTTTGCCAAAAGAAAAAAGAAAAGAAGAAAAAACTCTGTATGCAGTTTGTATATGTTAGTATGTATTTTGGGTTTCAAATTTAGAAATCAGTACTATGCATGTGTACGTGCCTTCAAGTCACATGTTAAATGATGGTGATCCCATTAATTTAGTAGGGTTTTTTTAGGCAAGGAATACTTAGAAGTGGTTTTGTCAGTTCCTTCCTCTGAAATACAGTCTACAATACCTGGTATTCATTGGCGGTGTCCCATCCAAATATTAAAGAGGACTACCCTCCTTACCTTCCAAGATCAGACAGGATCTGGTTTCTTTACGGCATTTAGGAACCTATATTGAAATAGAAATACAATTCATTTCACCATAGTGGGAAGACTCTGACTCCAATCCACAGCAGGTTCTTCTACAGGAAGCGATCTTGAAATGAATGATCAGCTTCCATTCAATTAAATTGGGCTTTAGCAAAATACTTTTCTGAAGGATTCTGCTCATAATATTATTCTGGGCATGCTTGTCACCACTATGATTCTATGGTTTGTCACAAGATCTACATTTTAGCTGCAGATGGGTGACTTCACAACTTTTTTCTCCATTCTTATAATTCTTTAAAGTGGACTTGGGGGCTGGACAGTGCTTCAAAAAAAATTCTTCTTGATCATTCATTCATTCATTCAAAAATACTTTAAAAACTTTGTTGTTGTTGTTGTTGTTGTTGTGTGCCTTCAAGTCATTCTGACTTATGGTGACCCTAAAGTGAACCTACCATGGGGTTTTCTGGGGCTTAGACTGTGTGATGCTGAAGGTTACCTGAGGAGCTTCCATGGCTGAGTCAGGAATTGAACCCTAGGGTCATAGTCCAATACTCAAACAATTATACCACACTGGCTCTCCAGTTTAAAAACTACAAACAGTTACATATCCAGAGTAGCTACCACTGATTTTAAGGACTGATGGCCATGTGAAATAACAGTATCTTAGCTGCCTTCTGGACATTGAAGGGGATGAAGCCAGCCTAATTTCCACAGAGTTACACAGAGAAAGTCACATGTACATACCAGCCTACCCTCATGCCATGATATAATAGGGCCTCTCATAAGGATCTCAAATTTCAAGCAGGCTTATATGGGAGGAGATTGTCTTTCAGATACACTGTCTCCAGGCTTTTTAAGGCTTTATAAATCAAAGCCAGCACCTTGAGTTGAGCTCAGAAACTAATGGGAAGCCAACTGTGTTGTGTCTGGATTGAGTTTCATTGTATTCTCTCCCATCCAATCCTTCACTGTATCCAGAGACGGATTCAGGACTTAGGTCCTTTCCACACCCTACCTTTTCATGCAGACATCTGGCGGGGAACCCAGCATTGGCTCTGCTGGGAGGGGAGCATGACGGGAGTGCTCCCCTCCATGCCGATTGTCTCCATGGTAAATGAAGCACAATGGCCATGGCTCTTCCTTCCACAGTGCAGCTGGATACTTTCTTAGGCTGTGCTGGGGCAGGAAGTGCAGCCATCATGTTTCCTCAGCCTCCGCAGGACAGGTAAGTGTGGGACGACAGTGCAATTGCAGGTCATTGATGGGGAGAACCCATCAATGAATTAATCCAGGATCACACCGCCTGGGGCAGGAGAAGGACAGGACCATAATGACATCATGCAGAACTGTTGTTGCAGTCCCATCCTTCTCCCATCACCATGGCAGGTTAGGAGGGTGGTGCGGAAAGGGCCTTACACAGCCTCGTTGCCATCAACTGCAGAAGGAAACAGAGCTAAGTAAAGTAGAACATATGGTCATCCTAAATTACATACTCTTGAAATCGTGAAGGAATTGCTGCTTTAGCATAGAAAAGTGTAGTTATATAATTATTTGACTGCTCTATTCTCACTGTAAGGAAAATAAATATTTTTGCTCATTCTTGCAGTCTCTCATCTGAAAGTGTTTGGGGTGTTATCTGTGCTTTTTTTTTTTTTTTACAGTTATAGAGGAGTCCAAAAAACATGGTTTCCAGATAACTTAAAACTTGATTGTTGTTTTCTGCACAAAAGTTTTACAGAGTTTGGGGAAGTATTGGGGAAACCCATTTTTAGATCATGAAATTAATATAGTGCATCCTCTACTGGCATGACTTCCACATGCAAAAATATGAAGTCATGCAAGGTGTCACATCCCATTATAGTCAATGGATGCAGTGACTGCATGTCCACGCAGACACAGGTGGATGTAGATTGCATCCATTGACTACAGTGAGACATGACACTTGCATTTTTACATGAAGGTTCCTGAAGCAGAACTTCCGCATATACAGTGGGAACATGATAACAGCAAATCATCTTTCCATCTCTGAAGAAGTAGTTTTTATTAAATGAAGGCTGCTTGAATTTTAGTATGCATGAGAGCTGGACAAATTCAAGGAGCCAGGAGGTCAGTCTCTCACCCACCCAAAGATAAATGCTTGAAGTTTGATTTCTGGTTTTTAAAACTCTTTCTTCAGGGAGGAAGTGAGTTTGGCAAAACAAGATACAGACACTGTGCCTTGTTTTAAAGGAGAACAAGTGCTATCTAGGAATGTTAGTTCTGCCCCACCACAGCAAGTTTTTTTTTTTCCCCAGGGGAGATCTGTAAGAATCTGAGAGGTGCCCAAAGGCAGGCAAAATGACCCTGCATTCATTCAGCCAATAGGCTATATAATTCCCTCTAACGTAAGAGAATCAAAAGCCTAGAAAAAGAAAGTTGTAAGGGATGTTCCTTATGTAGGAGACACCCACTAAAAACATAGAATCCTAGATTCAAACAACCACACAACTAATTCCATGCACTCAAGGTATCTGTGGACTTTAAAATAGTTTCTAACCTGTACCACATGGCAAATCTCTTTTGAAACTAAGGGTAGTTTATAAGCAGTTTCTGAAAGGAAATGTGAATCCACAAAAAATAAGTTTTTTTCTACTGGCATTGGTAATGCCTTGGGCATGCTATAACTCTTTGTCTTCTGCTGCTCTAATAGGCTAGATTTAGTTGACTTTCATTATATTGTTTCCCAATTCAAAAAATGCATGTGGCCTTGTCCAATTTGAACCTTCTGCTTCAGAGTTAAAATAGAATGAAGAACTTTAAAAAATAATCATATCTTTCTTTTGGCTACATAATCCCATTGCAAAAAAGGAATTGCCTGTTTTCCATAATGTCTGATAGAAAAATGGTGGCTTCAATTGTTTTCAGCAATAAAAATTAGTTTTTACATTTACATTTATTACTTGGCCAATATTCATAGAGAAAATACCCGATCCAACTTTTAATTATCTCTCTAGCGACCATCCATGTGTATGTTTGAATGACCTTGAAGACAATATTAATTGCCTTGTATAATACCTGGGACCTTCTTTGTTATTAAAGAATTTTGTCAGCATTTATAAGTTTGACTTTCCTTGTTCTGCAGAAGCTTATATGGTCAAATAAACCCTTTGCTCAAGGGTTTAACCAAAAATGAAACAATATCACAGTAATGGAAACATTCCGTTAAGTTTTCCCCTTTTCTTCATGACCTCTTTAGAACATGCTTTGGGAAGCAATGACAGTGACTGTAGGAGTGGAACAATAATTATGTGAAACTAGTTATATATGTCTGATGATTTGTTCTGTTGGTGTTTGAATATTTAATTACAGAATAATTTATAAGAGATCAGCATGTGACCTGAACAAGGAGAATTCAGCATAAGCAGACATTCTCCTCATGGGCTCATCATTCCACTAAAGAAGGAGTTAATACTCTGTAATAAATTCTAGAGAGAGGATAATATTAACCTGTACTGGCTTGCTTTGAATCAGGATTTATTTGTCTCTAAACATTAAAACCTAAAGGATGAGAATTACTTAATGACCCTTTCCACACGCGGGTGGAGAAACGGGGTAAGCCACGCTGAAACGGAGCTTACCTCAGTCCGTCGCTGCGTGGAGCAGTGTGTTTCGCTGCTCCACACTCATTGGCATCCTGCGGTGTCTGGCAGCGCCCAAAATGGCGGCTGATGACTGGCGGAGGCTCTCCACCAACCGGAGAACCTCGCCAGCTGGAAATCCTGCCCCTGGCAGAACTGCAGGCAAGCCCTTGCACACGCCTGCAAATCCACACTGGGAGCTGCGACACGGCTGCACGGGGCTGCACGCCCCGTGCCTTTTAAAAACCACATAAAAAGTGGTTTTTAAAAAGCACACAGTGCCGCTGCTTCCGGGTGCCTAGCGCGGATTGGGGTGTGGAATTACTCTAAAGTAATCCACCCCAATCCACTTTACCGTGTAGACGACCTCCCACAGAAGTCGCGCTACCACATGTTATTTCCCCTTGTGGAAATGGCCAATGTTAGCTACCAGGATAGCCTAGAATGAAAGACAAGAAATTTGTAAGCATCTAGAGAAAGAAGCAGTAGTATTCCTGTTGCCATAGCTGTGTGAAGGCTTGTTCTCATAAAAGGCTGTTAAAATATACTGTAATTCTCACCATACACAGGGAGGATTTAAATTAAATGTTAAAACATATTTACTGTTACACAAGTCTGGCCCTGCCATTGGCAACCAACTTACACAGAATACAGATGCTGGCCATGCTAGGAATTAACTGATTAAGTCAGTTAAGTTAGAAGTTAACTCAGAAATATTTCATTCTAAAGGGGTAACTTATTTTTAAGCAATAGTTTGTGTGTTTCTATACCGCTAAGTGCACTATAAGTGGTTTACAATGTGTTAGCTAATTGCCCCCAACAAGCTGGGTACTCATTTTACCGACCTGCCAAAGGATGGAAGGCTAAGTCAACCTGGAGCCCCGGTAGGCTTGAACTCACAACCTTGTGGCTGCAGTACTAGCATTTAACCCACTGTGCCACCAGGGCAACCTAATTTATTGACTTAAATTACAATTTCAGCAATGACTTAATTCCAGAATTAAATGGTTCTTTAAGTTATTAATTAGTTAAATGAGAAACCATGGTAAAGAGCTGACATACAGCACATATCTCAACTTTACCCAAAGCCATGTTCTCTTGGATTTGTGAAAGCTGCTTTTAAAAATTTTTGTCAGTCTATTATTGTGTGGGAGTTGTGTGGGAAAGCATTTAATCTAGCTCATGAGATTTAAACCACTGCAAATACTAATGACTATATAAATGCTAGATTAGTTAACTTCAAGATTTAAAGATTTTTAAGGCAGCCAATAGTAAGACACCCTGGAAAGAGGTGGTCTTTTTTGCATCCAGCTGGTTCTTCTATTCTGTATGCCAGAGACTACATACATCATCTGTTCCAGGAAACTGAATTCTGGATCTCTAAACCCTGAGAGTCATGTGTGAATCAGTAAGTTGAAAAAAAGGAAGGGTAATAATTGTATTATAAGAAGGGGGCAAAGACAAAGCAAGAAGATCCATGCCATGTACAGTAGAGTCCCAGTTATCTGACCTGCAGTTATCTGACACTCCAGATTAACCGACGTCGCAGCTGCCTGGGGACGTGGCTGCAGGCATTTCCGCACCCCCAGACACGCCCCAACACACTCCCAGGCCCGCCCCGACACACCCCCAACATGCCCCCAAAATGGCGGCCGCTACGGGGCTCCATGTCATCTGACATTTCAGTTATCCGATCCTGCACCCGCCAGTTTAGGTTGGATAACCAGGACTCTACTGTATTGTGCTTTTTTTGTTTTAATGTCCTTATCTCTGATTGGATATGTCGTTGTTCTGCCCTTTAGTGTAAAGGGCATTATAAATAAACATAAATAAGAAAAATATATAATGAACATGGTTTGTTTGTTTATTTGTATCCCACTCTTCAGCCAAAAAGATTCTCAGAGTGACTTACAAATGGTTAATTTGACAGTTCCCTGCCCTGGGGCTTGCAATCCAAACAAGAAATGACACAAAAGGAAAAGAGAATGGCAGTGTGAGAGGAGGTTAAGTCTTTTCCTCCAAGGCCAGGGTAGTAGCAGCTGGGGTGGTTTTTGATGCCATGAATGAGAAAATGACTTTTCCAAAATCCCATGCAACTATTTTCTTGTCTCTCAAGCTCAAGACAGGGATGGGAACAGTAAAATCAGAGAAGGCATTTTTCAGCTTCATTCAGTAATGGTTTTTAATGCAGGCTTTTAACTTAAACTTAAATAGCAATTTAACATAAAAGTCATAGTTAAAGTTTTTCCCTTTCTAACTGAAGTGCAACCGAATTAGAGGTTTTTTATTTTTTTAGATTATTAATCATTAAGTAAATGCATTAACCCTTTTATATTAACTTTGCTATATCTGGAAGATAGAAGGTGGCAGAAGCCTCCTGCCGTTCACACTTAGAAAAGCTTACCTCCCCTGCAGCTCCTAAGAAAAGCTGCTCTTTTCAGATCAGTTGAAGATGGTGTCAGGTGGCCAGTGCTGAAGTACCGTAGGTAATATTCAGCTGCAGTCCATGCAGTTAGTGGGAAGGACCATTTTGAGTCATTGTTTCAAACTACGGAATGTCTTGGGATGATCCAGGTTTTTGACTCCCACAGTCTCTGACTCTGCTTATCCAGCACAGCTGCAAGAAAGAGAATGGACGTTCCCATTTTGCAATAACTCTAGTTTGATGTTTGTTCAAAATGAAATAGACTGCTGTTAATTCATGGTGTGTCTGAATAAGGCTATGGTCAAAGTAAGGTTTCTGTTCTTGTTTTGTCTAGAAAAATAATAGTTAAAAGTAAATGCAATTCCCAGTATGCATTGGTTTAAAACAGAAGTGGATATATCCAATCTTTACCTTGCTTCCACACTGGAGATGAGGGGGTAAATGGGCTCATGACACATAAGAGTAAATTAGTTTGGCATGGTACTAGGAATCCTGTCCCCACCACCACCGATACCATAGAGCTACAGCTTTCTGAACTCCCTATATTGGCTAGGACTACTGGGATGTGGAGTCCCACAAGGTCTGTGAAACCACGTGATTTCCACTCCTAGTTTGCCGTATGTCTAAGCCAGTTCACTGTTTTGTTTTGTTTTTACTACGTCACTAAAAATGGTCTCAAAAGAATTTGGCTTGGTGTATTGTTAAATGATGCACCACATATTATTATTGTGGGTCAGACTACATATCTCACAAAAAATGTTGTGAGCATAATCAACATAAGCCTATGTAAAACTATCCTGAACTCTCAAGGAATGTTCCTTGTGCACAATTACCATTTAAGTTTCTCTATGCACATCAAAGACATAGCATGTATATACTAAAGCTTCTGGGATACAGTGTCAAAGAATTTACAAAAAACACATTTTTTCCAGTCTTTTCACATATTTAACCACAGCTGGAGCTGCGGAAGAAAAATCCCCAGACATCCTGTCATGGTCTTCCAGAGGGATATTAAGTGGTTTGGGAGATTGCAGGCCTAATCTCCATTCTTGAACTATATCTCCTAAGCAGCAATATAGGAATTTCCTCCTCTTTGCTATCTATAAGAGTTAGTGTTCATTTTAGAGATTGGCTGATTTCCAAGTCTGCGTTAACCTTTTGCTTAGTGAGAAATCCCACTTAAATAGCTAGATTGCCTGCCAACATGTAAGGAATAGAGCTTAGCCTTGCTGCATGAGGGCTTGCCATGTTATAGGGGAAATGCAGTGGTCCCGCTTGTTTCATTCAGTGTGTGCCAGAGGGGTGTTCAGGGCTGGGGAATGGCATGAAGTGAGAAATAGGTGCACTGCAGTGATGGATAGGGTGAACAAAGCAGATTAAAGGCAAAAAGCTTATGCATGGATCAGGAAATGATAAGGCATTTTTGTATGCAAAGTGAATCTTTGTGTGTCTTTGGAACAGCAGCTGCCACTACCTCCTCTTCCTATCTCCCCAGCACTTTTTCCTCAGCCCTGAGACTTAAATTGGCTTACCAAAATTTAAACAAACTCAGATAAAAGTTAATATCACTGGAACGTTAAAAATAAAATTAAGCTATCCAAAGAATTAAAAGCCATTTAAAAACATATCCTTTAAGAAGCAAAAAAATAAAAATAAATACAGACATCGCAGCACATTGCTCAAAGCCCATCCCCATAGACAGTCAGTTCCAAAAGGTCAATTGAAACAAGAGGTCCTAGATTCCACTGGAGGGTTAATTTGGAAGGAGCCAGCCTAGCCTATCTAGGAAGGGAGTTCTATAACCTGAGAGCAGCCACTGATGAACTTGAGTAGGTCATGGTTCCAAAGAAAGGGCCTCCCCTGAACGCCTCAAAACCCCAGCAGGTTCATCTGATAGAGTACAGCCTTTCAGAAAACCTAAATACGTTTGAGATTTTGGTGACCTAGTAGGGGAATGGCCTCCCAAAGGAGGCTCGCCTTGCTCAATACTATTATTCTTTAATTAGGTGTTAATTTTTAACTCATCCAACCTTTTGCATACTTTTAAGCTGTGTCTTATTTACTGCTTATGAATTGTACTGTTTTATTCGATATTCTTAACTGGATATTGTATTTTTTAAAATTTTTGTAGAGTGCCTACCTCTGTCCAGTTTATACCCACTTCTGCTGAAGTTTGGTTGTTAAACCAGCCTAATCCAGCCTAAATTGTTGAACACATTGCAGAATGCATCCTTCTGTTTGCAAGGCATCCCTCCATTGATTAAAGCATGTTTGTGCAGTAGCATGGGCACACAATTGAAATGTGTGCATTTTTCTATGAACACATTTAAAATCTACATATTACCTTCGACAGGACTGCACTTGCTTAGCAACGTGTAGATCCTGGAATGATAATGATGATGATAATAATGACAATGACAACAACAAATGTTGTTATTTCTTACCTAGCTTTCCTATGGGTTGAAATGGAAAACAACAGATTAAAATACAGCAAACAGACACATAACATAGTTAAAAACATAAAGTGCAAAATGCTTATGGTTTACATCCAGTCTGTGTAGTGCAGGGCAGCAAAAATTAATATAAAATGTTGGGCAGAGGAGATTTCTCATAGATCCCTAGTGAAAGTAATGTATGAAGGAATACATTATACATTATAAAATTAAACTATCCAAAGAATTAAAAGCCATTTAAAAACATATCCTTTAAGAAGCAAAAAAAAATAAAATAAATACAGACATCGCAGCACATTGCTCAAAGCCCATCCCCATAGACAGTTCCAAAAGGTCAGTTGAAACAAGAGGTCCTAGATTCCACTGGAGGGTGGAAATAATTGAAAGAGTCTTCTTCTATTGTGGAGGGGATTGAGCAGGAATTTGGTATCTGCAGTTCTGCAGCAGCATGAAAACTACATTGTATGGACAGATCTCTGTAGAATGGGAAGGACTCATTCTAATTCTAATAAAGAAGTGAGTTATTAGATGTCCTGAAAACACTTTTCTCTAGCATGGACATCCATTTCTGCATGTGGGTATGCTTAAATATTGAACCCCCTTTTATAAGAAAATTTCTGCTGTTTATTGTACAATTTAATGAGCTCCTGGGAACATCTGCAAGGGAAAAATTATTTAAATCACACCCTCTCTTATGAGCCCTTTTGAGGCTGAATTGTGGGCCATTACATTCAAGGAGATATAACTTGGTCTTTATTAGTTTCCATTCATTGCTTTAATAAAAACTTCATTTTGAAACACTTAGGGTCACCACTCAGCTAATTTCCTAAGATGAGCCTTCCAGAAGACAGGCTTTCCAGAATCTATCCATCTGACAATGTATTTTTTTAATAGTTAAGAAGAAGTGTGTGAATGGATTTAATGGATTAGAAATGTAAGGCTTGTCATGACTGGAAAGCAACTCCCCAGTTTTTCCTAATTAGATAAGATGTGACTGAGCTTGGAGGGAAAAAACTTTTTTGAGTTAACAGCTTCAAAACTTCTTCAGTTAACATGACAACTGGCTATGCTGGCTGTGGAATTCCATGAGACGTGGCCCAAAAACAGCTTTTATAAAGTCAGAAATATGGGTATTTGTTATCAGAATGTTCTCTTAGGTGGTCTGAACTGGATCAGAGCCAAAGATGAAAGATTTTAAAACATATATGATCGCAACAGCTGGTTTTGGTTCCATGGAAGCAGCTATGCAGATATTTGTATATTTCCCTTTGGCCCAGACATCTTGCAGATGGATGCATAATAGAATCTTAACAAAGAGTTAAAAACTCTTCCTCTGTATTATGGCCACAATATGAATGGATTTCTGCCTGGGAAATGAATAAGAGTTTATTTTTGCCTGACCCACTCACCTCCAATTCTTTTGCACTGTTGCTGTTGTGTGCCTTCAAGTGGTTTCCGACTTACAGTGACCCTAAGGTGAACCCATCACGAAGTTATCTTGGCAAGATTTGTTCAGAGTAGGGTTACCATTACCTTGCTCTGAGGCTGAGGGAATGTGACTTGCACATCATCCAGTGGGTTTCCATGACTGAATTATAGTCCAGCACTCAAAACACTATACCACACTTGCTTTTTGTTTTGCACTAGTGAATGTAAAATCATTTGTTTCAGTTTCCTGAATGTGGATGGAACAGAACAACGCAGCCTCAAAGGAGTGCTTTTGTTTGACTTTGTGGAAGATGGCAATGATAATTTATAAAAGGTTGTGTAGTGCGGATGCTCTCTCCTTGTCCGGTACTACTCATGCTTTCTTCTGAATAATGCTGTCCTTATTTCTGAACTGATATGTATAACCTGGATTTGTTTTTCCTGTGGTGTTTGTTTTACTTCTGAGGAGATACACAATCACCATCATTATCGTCCTACCCCATGCTATAAGCTTTGCAGACATGCTTAGCAGATATTTTTGCAGTGGGATACAGTGGATTACTGTTTTTGTTATCATCAACATTTTGTATGTTTCTTGAGTAAATGAGTAAAACTGCACAGATCCTGCCATTAGCCTCACTGACTTTGCAGGGATGAAAACACATTTGCAGAAGAATATCTTTGTGCTGCAGTTGATTGTTGTATATTCATTTATTTGTTTAACTTCTATGGTATCACTTCTAAGAATAGGTCACAGGGCATATAAATGGATAGGCATTTCTGAAACTACTGTACAGTCCCAATCCCTTTAATCTGACCTTGGTTGTAAGAAACATCTGTGTGTGCTACATTACCTATCCTCAGCCTCTAGGCTAGCCTGCTGCTTCAGGCAGATGGTAAGTTAATAGGCTATCACCAGTGCTAAAGTAAGATTCAACAGCCAGTTCATTTGACTTCGGGAATTAGGAGGAAGAACAATCTTGGCTTTTGCTCCAAGCAGCACATTGGCTTAGGATGGCCCTGGTCTTACTATTTATTACTTTCAAAGCTTGCATTATTTTGATTAATATGATAATTTGTTGTGTTTATATTATATGCCCTAGGTAAGAATTAAGTAGCTTGCATTGAAGCACACCCATGCCAGCCACAGATGCAGGCAAAATATCAGGAGAAAATACCAACAGAACACGGCCTCAATACCCGGAAAACCCACAACAACCTATAAAAATAACCAGTATTCACCAAATGAGTTAATTATTTAGATCACTCAGCACATGCACTGATTTTGGCAGGACAGTGTACTTTGCAGACTGAATTGTCAATTCATTCAGATATCAGCCAGGATTTCAAGCACTTTTAGAATACAGTAAATATATGTCTGCAGAGTGATTCCAGATCCCATAGTTGCACAACCAGTTGTGCAATGCAGAATATTCAAGAACAACTGGCTTCGTTGAAGACCTCACACATCCACTGAAAAAGCTCAACTGCCTGATCAACTATTTTTATGCTCCACCAGGATTTTGGCCTTCATTTTTGGCACAAGTTCTTAGTATTTGCATAATTAGGATCTAGGTGTCCCGATATAATGAAGCATCTGGGGCTTCTTTTGCGGAACATTATAAAGAAAACTTAAAATCCTGATGATTAGGATTTTAATAAGGGGAGGGGTCTTCTCAGCTGAATTTAGCCTCCTTCTTGCCTCTTGAACATTCAGTCATTAGAAGTGTTGTTGTTGTTGTTGTTGTAGCAAACAGCTCTGTACACACAGCTTCGGTTGCTTGCTACAGCAGGAGAATTACCTAGTTGCATACACTTTTCTCCATGACCCTAGCGATACAGGCTGCACCCTGCTTCTTCACTCTGGATCAAGGCAACTGATAATGCAACATCTTTTTTTCCTAAATGTCTTCCACTACCCTAATTGGGCATAAATTCATAGAGATATCATTGGATTGGTTTGGTCCAGCCATATGAGTTGAAATGTTAATCCCCAATTAAGCATTGTTTCTGGTTTTTAGATATATTTACAACACACGACTGTTTTACACTGAAGAGAAGAGAAACATCAGCATCTGGCAACCACACCTTGATTCATTCTAGCCTCCAGAGTCACGGTATGGTGCATTAATTTCTCAGTTTGTAATTTGCCAGCTGCATTTAATGGAACCAATTTTCATTACATCTGTTCTATGGTTCAAAGAGCTGTTTTAGTTGCCAAAGGGGGCCTGCTTCAGACAGATTCAGAGAGGGTGCTAATACACTTCTCTTGAAGTATTAGATAACTAAAGAAAGCTCAATTTTTGAAAAAATACAGCAAACAGATTATTTTTATGGGACCAAATTCTGTATTCATGGCTTAGCAGTGTCATGTTTCAAATTAAAACTGTTGTGAGATTCATGCCCTGGAAAAATATATTGATTTTATGTCATTTTAGTTCATTATAACAAAAGATTTGGAAAGACAAACAATCTGGAATATGTTTATTGTTCTGACAGACATATTTAGCAAATCCATTATTTAAAAAAAAGACTAAGGAGGTTGTAAATTAAACATTTTAAAGATGGAAGGTCATGTAACTGAACATTCCATGGATTCCTTTCCATGCCATGGATCTAGGTATTATATTATATAATAATGTATTATAATATATTATATTGCATTATGGAACAGACTTCTTTGCTGTGGCAGCTCTGTATGCCTTTTGCATAAATTTAATTCTCATAAAATCTGTAATCATTGTATAGTATTTGCAAGGTTCTAAAATGACAGGCACTTTCAATAAAAAAAGGGTTTTCCTCATGGACCACAGAAAATTTGAAATGGTCTTCTACGTTTTGAAGTTCTAAGCATCAGCCATATGAGAATTATAAAGCATTAATCCTGAAAAGTTTTCACCTGACACTCACGAAATAGCATACCTGTGTGAAAAGTGACTCAGTTTTACTTCCTCAGGCAATGTCTTTTTTAGAAGTAGCTTCAGAAATATCATGCATCATGTCATATTGAAAATATGATCTTGGAATGACCATATCCTTTTGCAATCATTGAAGTCTATATTATAACTCTATTTATGTGAAAAGTTTCAATGACTTAAAAAAAACTTTTTATACAGGAAATTATATTCTGACTGGTTTGGATGACTGCTTAAAGCAGCCTCAAAAATAAAATGAAATAGTTTGTTTTCCTGTGTCTCCAATAATCCCACCCGCAGCAGAATTGTTTTGTTTTTATTTTTGTTTTGGTACAAAGTGTATTAAAATACAATGGAATCTGTGCAAAAACACTGTGCAGTAAACACTGCCCTTGGTTTTGTGTGTGTGTGTGTGTGTACACACACACACACACATATATATTCAATTATAGAATCATAAAATTAAAATTCTATAGAAGGGAACTTTATCAACTTGCTGTTCAGTACAGGAATCATGCCATTACTAAATGCACAACATATATCTGTTCGAGATCTACTTAAATATATCTCATGAAAGAATCTATCCTGTCCCAAGACAGCTTTTTGTTATTACGATAACATAAGTAGGAAATCTGTCAAATGACAATGGATATGTTTCAATTTGTGCAATCAGAGGATGTGGACAGGATTCTTGGAGGGATGACACCTACCACATCTGTGTTAGATTCTTGCCCTTCCTACCTTTTTCAAAAGCCAGAGGGAACTGACTGAGTGGATAGTGGGAATGGTTAATGCCTCATTGTTGTTGTCAATACTACAAAAGAGACTTGGTTTGTTGAGTTAGGTTCAGTTTGACGTTCCATGAATGGAAGAAGTCCTTTCACTCACAAAAGAGTTCCTTCCATTTGGTCTGGCTCTGGTTTTTGTGATTTACAGAGTTACATACAGGTTATCTCTTGGGGCCGTAAAATCACTGGTAAGAGCTGTGCAGTTCTCCTTGCAATAGTCTTGTTCAGGCAAATGAAGGCCACCAGGAATTGTCTTGTTTTCACTTAGAAGGTTGGACAATTTTAGTGGCTTTTCTTTTGTAATAGTATTTGCTATTCCTGTTGTATTTCACTCTTCTTATGAGAGCAAATGGTATGATAATTTTATGAGCAAGCTTGAAAATTCGTGTTGAACTCTTACCAAAAATTCAAAGGCACAGTCTTGGCTGCAGCGTAGCTGTCTGAGTAGTTAGAAAAGAGAAGTTTATGCATTTTCAGCAATATGCTGAAAGCAGCAAGAGACCTCTCCCTTCCTATGAGTGAGATAAATCACAAGTTTACTGCCTGGCCTCCCTGTAGGTTTTAGATTGGTCACTTTATTTAAAACATACTGAGGTCCATTTTTATAGGCATTCCCAACTTGTCAGATTTGGATTCTAAAAATATGATTTCTTTTTGCAAATAAGGCAAAAAATGCACTCCTCTGAGACATCCTGATCTCTTGTCTTTTCTCATTACATGGAAGCCAGAGAAGAAAGGAAGCTGTGGCAGGCTTTTAAACAGTCTGGCAAACAGCAGGACAGTTGTGGTCCCCCCTCCAAGTTTATTTTATGTGCTAAGCTAATGATCACATTTACATTTTTCAAATGTAAAGATAAATCTTACAGGAGAATGGTATGTCTGCACCTGAAACGGCAGGAAAATGAATGCAGAGATTATGTTGCAATATCACAGAAGTCTTGGCACCAAGTACAAAGAACACCCCCAACCACACACCCAAATATATTGGTGTGGAAAGATTCTAGACAAGCATTTCAAGAAGAAAGAAGTAGAAAAATCATGAATAACGTGGCAATCAAAATGACACAGCTGCAGTGTTTGAAACACATGTCAACAATTACTGCCATACTGGTCTGTAGTATAACACACAGTTGGCCAGAACCACTATGCCTACTAACTAAAGCTTCCTCCCTGTGTTTGGAGGAAAGAAGGAAGAAATAAAGCAGAAGGAAAGGGTGAAGTTGTCATCAAGCTTACCAATGAATCATACTGCTTACCAATGAATCAGTGAAATAAAAAAGCAGACATTGCAGAGAACAGTACCCACTGAACTGCTAGCTGGGTTTCTTAGATCCTCTGCCTATTTCATGAGACCCAGAGGTTTTGGCAGGTGTGCCATTTTATTTGTATAATATAAAAGATAGAGTCATCGAGAGGCAGCGTCATTCAGAATCATTTTAATATCCCTACTATAAAATTAAACCACATGATATCTCTGAGTAAGTACAAAGTGGCTTTTTATTAGCAATAAGTATCTCTAGCCTTGCATATGGTCATAGAACTGGCTGTGGTTTTTATGTCAGAAGTGTGGTATACGCATGGAAGAGTTAGACATTAAATTTAGACTGAGTGAACAAATCAAGTACATCCCAAAAATGATTACAATCCTCCCTCCACATTCACAGATTTGACCTTCACAAATTTGATTATTCACAAAGTACACATGTGCCTCCCCCCCATTCTCACATTCCCATTCCCTTCCCTCTGGCCCAGGCTTAATATCACTCATTCGATTGTAATATTGGCAAACTTCTTTTCCTAGATTTGTGTGTGTGTGTGTGTGTGTGTGTGTGTGTATTGCTTAGAATTATAATCAATTTGATTAAAAAAAATATAAAGACTTCTGGCCAAAAAATGTTCTCTTTTATTCTGCTGAAAATAACTGTTTAGACAGACGTTACTATAAGAACTGGAACAATTTAAGAACAAGATCACCAGAGGAAAATAGTGATGACAAACTGTGGAACTGCTTACCACAAGATGCAGTTTAGGCCTGCCATTTTGGATGGTTTTGAGTAGGAATTTCAAAGAGAGTTTTGGATGGTTTTGAAGGGAGGACTAGGCCATCAACAGCTATTTGTCAGGGTAGTTGTATATCATCTTCAGTATTATCACAGAATCATAGAACCACAGAGTTGGAAGAGACCACAAGGGCCATCCAGCCCATCCCCTTGCTATGCAGGAGCACCCATCAAAGCATTCCCAACAGATGGTCATCCAGCATCTGCTTAAAAACCTCTAAAGAAGGAGATTCTACCACACTCTGAGGCAGCATATTCCACTACTGGACAGCTCTGACCATCAGAAAGTTCTTCCTGAGGTTCAAGTGGAATCTCCTTTCCTGCAGCTTGAATCCATTGCTGCTTGTGCTAGTCTCTGGAGCAGCAGAAAACAAGGCCGCTCCCTCCTCAATATGACATTCCTTCAAATATTTAAACATAGCTATCATGTCCCCTCTTAACCTTCTCTTCTGCAGACTAAACATTCCAGCTCCCTAAGCTGCTCCTCATAGGGCATGGCTTCCAGACCCTTGACCATTTTGGTTGCCCTCCTCTGGACATGCTCCAGCTTGTTGATATCCTTCTTGAATTGAGGTGCCCAGAACTGGACAAAGTATTCCAAATGAGGCCTAACCAATGCAGAATAGAGTGGTACCATTACCTCCCATGATCTAGCCACCGTAATCCTATTGATGCAACTAAGAATTGCATTGGCTTTCTTGGCTGCCACATCACACTGCTGACTCATGTTCAGTTTGTGATCTACCAAGACTCCTAAATCCCTTTCACACATACCGCTATCCAGCCACGTGTCCCCCAGCCTATATTTGTGCATTCCATTTTTTCTACCTAAGTGTAGGAACTTACATTTCTCTCTGTTGAAATTCATTTTGTTAGCTTTGGCCCAGCTCTCCAGTCTGCCAAGGTCATTTTGAATTTTGATGCTGTCCTTTGGCATATTTGCAACTCCTCCCAATTTGGTGTCATCTGCAAATTTGATCAGCATGCCTTCTACTCTTTCATCCAAGTTATTGATGAAGATGTTGAATAGCATTGGACCCAGGACAGAACCCTATGGCACCCCACTAGTCACTTCTCTCCAGGATGAAAAGCAGCCATTGGTGAGCACTCTTTGGGTTTGGTCAGTCAACTGATTACAAATCCACCTAACAGTAGCCCTGTCCAGCCCACCTTTTACTACTTTCTTTGCAAGAATGTCATGGGGAACTTTGTCAAAGGCCTTACTGAAATCAAGATATGGTATGTGATGGAAGTGATCCGTAGCTCCAATTATGAATGGAATGTTCCTTTATAGCATACAGATATTCAAGCAGATCTTCTATGCCAACAGAAGAGAAGTGTCTTTCACAAGTCTATATGCAGTCAACCCCCACAGATGATTTAAAGACTTCAGGTGGTGATTTCAATGTCTTCCTGTGATCTCAGGCAAAAGATTGCAGACTCTTTTGTCTGCTTGGTTAAAACCCTTAATGGTCTTCTTATGACATCATCACAAGAGGCAGATAAGTTGCAATTACAACAGGATAATAGTGTCTTTGACTGGAACTCATCACATGATTTTGTTCCTCTTGTGTTGTTCTCCCAGTGGGAAATTGTTTGGAAAATGTTTTACAAAGGAGGTCATTAATGGATTAATCTATTAATAACCTCTTCTCTGAAAGAAACATTTTCCAAATGATATCCTAGATCTTCCACTGAGACAACAACAGAAGATGAATAAGGTCCTTGATAAGTCTCAGCCAAAGTCACTATTATCCTGTTGTAATTGTGATTTACCTGCCTTGTGTGAGAAAATATAATACAATAATATTGTAAAACACAATAACATAAAAATAAAATAGAAAGAACTAATTGAAACTCAAGAGTAGCATTAAAACAAACCAAGCAAACAAACATTACTATGAGTAAAAAACTCATTCTACTCATGAGCCCAGTTGAAAACTTGAAAGAAAAACCATTTAAAAAGCAGTATGTTTTGGGTGCTGTTCTCAAGGACTGCAAGTATGGGATCAAATACTCCCCTCCTGTTAGTCAAGTATTTATTTGATAAGTGCATAGAGGATCTCCCCAAAGAAGTCCTCAATCTGATGTCCATCAATTTTCATTCTCAAGGGCAGGCTTGTAAATGGGTGGAGGTCTCTCTCATTTATGCAGTCTTTTGCTAAGCATTTTGGATATTAATGAAATGGTGATTTTTTTTTTAAGAAAAAAATTGCTTATTTGCAATAGCAAAAGGGCTAGATTCATCTAAAAGAACTTCCACCGAATAGTACTTTACTGTGAATCTATATCTCAAAGCAAGATTGACAGTGCTCATAATGTCTGCTGACACACAAACACCCTATTAGTAGGTATTGATTCTGTTAGGAAAGGGTAAATTGGATTCTGCCAATTCATCCTGTGACTTCACCACAAGGTTCAGAAATAAAGTTGCTGGAAGTGATTCTTTGCAAGGGTTAGGAGCAAGAGTGTGAAATGAACTGTCCTAAAGTAAGAACCTTGAGAACAGCCAAATGGATAAGGAAGAAAAAAATACACACTGAGCTGCTCTTTTTTGACATTAATTTTGTCACTCATAGAAACAGATCTCAAGAAGACAATGAGGCATTGTGACACCATGTCATGCTTATGTGTTCCCTTAGATAAAGGTAACTGTATCTAGCTTCTCTCAAAATCAGCATCAACAACTGTATGCAAGCTTAGATTAGTCAGAATTTCCACAAATGTTTCAATATTTCACATTAGCCAAAACCAATCATTTTTATTTCAAAATATATCAGAATGCACTGTGCTCTATCCATTTAAAATGATAATATTACTAAACTTTGGCCATTTCCGCACTACACTGTTATAGTTCTATTATTCCACTTTCAACATCCTGTGGAACCCTGGGGTTTGCAATTTAGGGAGGGGCACTTAGAATTCTCAGCCAGAGATCTCTTTGGCCTCAGTAAACTACAAACCCCAGAATTCCACAGGGTATTGAAAGTGGAATAATAGCACTATAACATTGTAGGGTGGAAATGGCCTTTGTATAACAATTGTCTCAAACTTCATACTTTCTACTTGACTCTGCTTGACTTTCACAAGTATTAATTACAATAATATATAATTAACAACATTAATAGGCTATCTGACAAACAGTATCTCCCTCTATGAGCCTGCCCAGATCCTAAGATCCACAGGAAAGCCCCTTCTCTTAGGCCATTTCCGCACTAGCCTGTTACAGCGCGATGATTCCACTTTCAACATCCTCTGGAATCCTGGGGTTTGCAGTTTCGGGAGGGGCCAGACGGCCCCTCCCGAAACTGCAAACCCCAGGATTCCAGAGGATGTTGAAAGTGGAATCATCGCGCTGTAACAGGCTAGTGCGGAAATGGCCTTAGTCACACTTCACAGGTACAGTTGGTGGAAACACAAGAGAGGGCCTCCTCAGTGGCTGCCCCTAGACTTTTGAATTTGCTCCCTACAGAGGCTAGAATGTCCCCCTCCTTACTGTCTTTCTGTTAGCAAGCTAAGACATTTTTATTCAGATAGGCTTTTAGAACTGAAGGCTTTTAACAAAAGAGCTATAAGTGCTCTATTGCTTTTAAATTGTACTAACTTTTTTAAAAAAATTAGAGTGTTGGTTTTTGAGGTTTAATAGTTTAATTTGAATTTAATGTCGACTTTTTGTATGTTTTTAATTGTAATCTTTTTAAAACCCGAGAGAGAGAGCCAATTGGACTATGAGAAGGGTTTGAATCCCAGCTCAGCCATGGAAACTGGGTAACTTTGGGTAAATCACACTCTCTCAGTCTTGCAGAAGCCAAAGGCAACCCCTTTTGAACAATTCTTGTAAAGAAAACCCAGTGATATGTTTGCCTTCTGGGGGTTGCTGTTATGTTGGAAACAACTTGAAGGCAAACAACAAGAAGCCACTTTGAGTCTCAGGCCCTTTTCGCACCACATTTCTGAAGCGAAAGGGCCTCTTGAGTGTCGCATAAATGTGAGGAGCGGTCCACACGATGCACTCACATTTCCATGAAACTCAAGAGCCTGACGCGGACCGCGCATGCATTTTTTCATTTTCAGCTCAAAGCCAAAAATGCTGTGTGGTCGCACATCGCCCTGGGGCCCCGTGCGCATTTACCTTGTGTGTGGAGCCTTGGGAGCTGGGCTGGTCGCACATCCTCTCCTCAGTGTGGCCTGGGAGGTCCCCCAGGCTGCACTGCGAACAGAAGAGGCAGGGTACTTGCGCGGCCAGGAAGCAGCTGCAGAGCCCAAGCAGGAGGGATGCAGGAGCATTCCTCTGAAGCCTTCCTACGCGAGCCCTGCCGCCCAGCACCTGGAAAAGGTAAGCTGCGAAAAAAGGGCCTCAGTCTTGAGGGAAAGGCAGGACATAAATAAAGCTTTTTATTACTGTTGTTATTATTACTACTACTATTCTTATTTGACGGAAATAATTCTTCCAGACGTCTAGTGAGAAAATCCATATAATAAGTGATTTGAAGTTGTTGCTATTCCACACACACACACACACACACACACACACACACACAAATAATGGTGACTTTTAAGCCCAAGTGAATTGCAATTGTATAATATGTTTTTAATAAAGGAATATCACTCTTTAGTGCTTGAAATTAATTTTCTGAAAAATTACATGTGTCATGCTCAAAGAACAAATAGCGCCGGGCATGTATGATTATGCAGAAAACAGCAATCAGATCCTCAACAAAAAGGTGGCTTTACAGTGACACAGTTCTGTTTTCTTTTGATCAAAGTCTCTTTTGAGATCACAGCCATCTCTGTTGGGCAGGTGAGCAGGCAGGCATGAGGTAGTCCTTCACCCTTTCCTGTTATTTGCAACTTTGTTTCCATCCAGAGATTTCTATTTCCACTTCATGTTCTTTTCCTTTCATCAGGGAAGAAAAAGAGAATGACACATCTTGGATGTTTGCACGGTAATAAGTTTTACTTTAGTTAAACTCATGCCTTTAGGAATACTAATGTCTTATTTGTTTTTCCTAAAGATCTGAAGAAGCCTTGTAAGTCTCCTAGACAAGCGGGTGTTTCAGCAGCTCTTAGTTTGTTTTCAGTGAATCTGTCTGAAATTATGCTGCCCCTCCCCATATGTTTATTTCCTAAATGGTAATGCCTTTTAGAAGATGCTTTTGTTTTTTTAACAGAGAAAATTGATAATTGTTTGTTTTTGGTGGCTAGTTGAGAGGATGCCATGAACCTTTTTTTAAAAAAAAAATCCTTCCATCGTATTCAAACATGTTGGGAGCAATTATCTTCACTTTGCTTATGCTCTTTTTTCTTACCCTAATACCTTTTTGCTGCAGCTGCCCCAGCTACTGTTGCTAAAGCTGCCTGCATGCAATGGCAGTTACAGTCTACTCAAGCTAGAATCAAACAGATGCTTAAATGTAATAATATTCAGCTCTACGTATGGTAATGATTAAACAGGTGTGCAGTAGGGAGAAAAACAGACTGCCTTTGACTTGTGCCTTGCACATTCTTGGCGTATGCTGCTAATTAAGATGCATTCTGCTGTTACTGAGTCGAGTACATTAGGTAAGAGGCATATTTTATCAAGTCTAGGGCTGAAAGAATAATTGAGATAAGGATATCAATGACTACTAGCCACGATGGCCATGCATTTGCTTCAGTATCACAAGAATTATGTCTCTAGGTAACAGTTGCCAGGACTAATGAGCAAGAGCTCCAGGCATACCCATGAGCCTCCCAGGCCACTGGAGGGACAGACTGCTGTGCAAGACAGGATTTTCATGTGATCCAGTAGACTCTTCTTATGTTCAAACCTTTTTATTCAGGATAGGACAAGAGAAAGAAATCTCTCAAATTTGGATCATGTATGGTATTCAAAACATTTTTCTTCCATGTCCAAAATGTCATGGAATCATAGAATATAATCATAGATTCGAAGAGATCACAACAGCTATCAAGTCCAACACACACACAGGAACACAAAGCACCCCCAGCAAATGGCTATCCAGCCTCTGCTTATAAACTTCCAAAGAAGGTGACTCCACCATGCTCCAAGGCAGCATGTTCCACTGTCAAATGGCTCTTACCATCAGGAAGTTGTTCCTTATGTTTATGTGAAATCTCTTTTCCTGAATTTTGAATCCATTGCTCTGTGTCCTAATCTCTGGAGCAGCAGAAAAAAAGCTTGCTCCATCTTCAATATGACATCCCTTCAAATAAACATGACTATCATGTCACCTCTTAACTTTCTTTTCATCAGGCTAAACATACCTAGCTCCCTAAGCTGCTCCTCACAGGGCATGGTTTCCAGACACTTCATCATTTTGGTCACATTCCTCTGGACACATTCCAGCTTGTCAATATCCTTTTTGAATTGTGGTACCCAGAACTGGACACAGTATTCCAGGTGAGGTCTAGCCAATGGAGTGGTATTGTTATTTCCCTTGATCTCGACGCTATATTCCTATTGATGCAGCCTAGAATCAAATTGGCTTTTTTAGGTGCTGCATCACACCGTTGACTCATGTTCAGCTTGTGGTCCACTAAGACTCTCAGATCCCTTTCACATGTATTGTTTTCAGGTGTCATCCATCCTATATCTCTGCATTTCATTATTTGTTCCTAAGTGTAGTACCCTACATTTCTCCCTGTTAAAATTTATTTTGTTAGCTTTGGCTCAGCTCTCTATTCTGTCAAGGTCATTTTGAATTTTGATCTTGTCCTCTGAGGAATTAGCTAGTCCTCCTAATTTAGTATCATCTGCAAATTTGATCAGCATGCTCTCTATTCCATCATCCAAGTCATTGATAAAGATGTTGAATAGCACTGAGCCCCGGACAGAACTCTGTGGTACCCCACTAGTCACTTCTCTCCAAGACGAAGAGGAACCATTGGTGAGCACCCTATGGGTTCAGTCAGTCAACCGATTACAAATCCACCTAACAGTAGCCCTGTCCAGGCCACATTTTACTAGCTTCTTTGCAAGAATATCATGGGGAAGTTTGTCAAAGGTCTTACTGAAATCAAGATACACTACATCCACAGCATTCCCTTCATCTGTCAAGCTTTTAACTCTATTGTAAAAAGAGATCAGATAAGTCTGGCATGACTTATTTCTGAGAAACCCATGTTGACTTTTAATGATCATGGCATTCCTTTCTAAATTTATTGTTTACTTTTTTTTTAATTCACTTATTTCTGGGGTGAATGTTGTTGGCCCTAGCCAGCATATCCAATGATGAGTGGAGTTCAAACACAGTGGAGGAAACAAGATTCCTGACCCTGCCTTAGAGTTTGCACAAAGAATCATTTTTAGCCACCAGAAGTTTGAGTGGCCACATTCCCTTCCTTTGAATGAAGGCCATTTTCATCAGAGAAATTGAACTTTCAATCAAACACAGTGCCAAAAGTTAGACCTCTCTGACTTTTTCCTCTAAAGGATAGGATCTTCCATGAAAATGTACTGATTTTTATCTTGCTCTCCTTTTAAAGATGTGAAAGCAGTGCATATAGCAATCCTCCCCTCCCTTCTGTCCTCCCAACATCTGTGCCAGGTAGGTGCCCATTAGAGATAGTGATGGTGTTACCATGCTCAGATGGTATTGAAGTTACAAAGTAAGCTTTCTGGTTGAGGCAGAAGTTGTACTCAGATCTCTTTGATCTAAATCCAACACTCTAGACTTTGACTTAACAAAATGGGGAATGCCTGCAGATTATGAAGTAAATTCTCAGTCAAAAAAGCTATAATATGTACAGAACACCAAGCAACATCAGCAAATCAGTTATGAATGAGGGGCAAGCCCTACTTATATCTCATGCCACAGATGCATTTTAAATAGCTAGAGCTTCATTAAAGGGATAAACACAATACTTTAAACAAAATGGAATCTTGGAAAATGGGGAGGGAGTTTGTCAGCTGCAGGAGTTGGGGAAAGAGTATCAATGAAAATATCATACTTTTTTCTTCTGTAGAACATTACACTGGAGAAAGGAAAGAACAGGGATCCAATGGTTTTCTCTCTTCCAGATAATTCACATAACTTTCCCATCTTCAGCATTTTTATACCTATATTTTGCAGTTTGGAAGCATACAAATGATTATTGAAACATTTTTGATTTTGGTTTTGCATTTTTGCCATCTATACAGGCCTCGGAGTACCCCTACTCCTGTGTTACCATAGAATGTGGGTTCCACCCACACTGCCAGTATCTCCATTCAAAGGTGGGGAATTATTAGCTCAAATTAGGAAGTCTGCAAGAGGATGGTAACCTGATGACACCAATGTTTACAGTGTCTTCTGCAGGGAAGAACCAGCCAGAGATTCAAAAGCAAACTAAAATGTGTTTTGTTGGGGAAATTAACAATTACACACAAGATGCAAGCACTTCACACAATCATACAAAGCTAGCTGAAGGAAAAGGGAGGAAAGGTTGATAGAGAAGTTCAGGGTTTGGGTGATAATTACCAATGCAGAAGAGCAGTGAAGAAACAGTGATGTGGCTTAGACTTGCATCTAAAGGCAGTACAAATTGGGGTTCAAAATGACAGTGATGTTCAACATTTGATGTACAGTATCTGTCTGCTCAAAACCAGGGTTTTATACCCAATTTCTATGTGGAGGGCATGGTTGTAAATGGCTTTCCAGTCAAGTAAACAATGGAGTTTGGAATCAATACAATGAGGTCTGGAATGGGTTGATGGTCTTACTGTTAGGTGAGAAAATATTGGTGGGATTCCTGACAGCCTCTCAATATTTTAATTAGGTAGGGTGACTGGGGAAAGTTTTGGTAGGAAATGTACCAACAGGGGTGCTTGCCTGGAGCACTTAGGCATTTTTCTTTGGCTCTTGTTTTCTGAGAGGATTAGTTTAGAGCCATTAAGTCAGGCTTTCCTGGCTATCCCACAGCAAACTTATGACTTGGCCGTACTGAGATCACCTCTGACCTACTTTTACACATCTTTCCAGCCGGCATCCCTTCTCCACTTGTTCTTTCAGTCATAAGTGTATATAACAATTTCCTGCCAATTAATATTTGCCAATTAGAGCATATCAAAGTATGGGTGTGTATGGCTACTAACACCTGCATCCCTGGGAACATTGGTATCCTGACACAGTAACGTTGGACCCTATGATCTCACTCTTCTTTAACAAGAAATAGAAACATGTTAATATGGCTTTGGGTTCTTCATCCACCCAACTGAGGAGACCAGGTTTTGTATTTTCCTGCTTAGAAAATTATTTACTTTTTAAAATATTTGTATCCCACCCTATATCTGTAAATTGTAGAACAAGACTGTTGTTTTGAGCCTTCAAGTCATTTCTGACATATGATGACCCTAAGGCACACATTTTCCCGGGACTAAGAGTGCGTGATACACCCAAGTCACCCAGTGGATTTGCATGGTTGAGCAGGGAATTGATCAGGGTCATAGTCCAATACTTAAACCACTACCATGCTAGTTCTACGACTGGGCATGGACAATGAAAGCATTTTAAAACATTTTTAAAGCAATTTAGTGGAATAAAATTTAACAGAGGACAAAAATATGCAACCAATCGGGAGAGAACCAAGCTATGGTCTCCTGGCTCTGTAAGGTTGAGTTAAAGAGCTAAGTTTGAACTTGGAACCAAAATGAGACTAACATTAGTGCCGAAGTTACACAAGAAGCATAAACAGGAGTCACAGCAAGAAGTGTCTCTTCTGCAGCTCTATGTATTTTTCCCTAAAAGGTAGAAAATACAGGACGGCCTCCTAGGCACATCTTAATACTTGAGTAGGTTTATAAAGGGAGATGCACTACATAAATAGAGAGAGGTTCAGAAGCATGAATTTCTGAGACCCTCACACTGCTTGCCTCAAATGTTAGGTAGACCTTTATGTTCCCATACTCTTCTTCAATTCAAACTTCATACTGAATTTTGTCTGTCACCTCCAAAATCAGGAGTGTGGAAGAGATCTTTCTCCTTTCTGTCTTCCTGCTTGTTGTGACTTGTGGCTGGCTGTGGCTGGCTGTGGCTTGTATGCCAATTGTAGTTTACATTTCTCTAATGGTGGGATATCTGAGGAAGAAAGACAGCATTTGAGTGAAAGGCAGTGACAGGGAAGGATTGTTGTGGTTGTGTTCCTTCAAGTTGTTTCTGACTTATGGCAACCCTAAGGTGAATCTTTAATGAGGTTTTCTCGGCAAGATTTGTTCAGAAGGGGCAAGATTTATTCAGAGACTGAGAGAGTATGATTTGCCCAGTCACCCTGTGGGTTTCAATGGCTAAATAAGGATTTGAACTCTAGTCTCAAAAGTTGTAGCTCAATGCTCAAACCACTACACTATGTTGGCTTTGTGGGGAAGGTACCCACTCCAATTCCAAACTATTTCCTGATTTGAGGGGGGAGTATCTTGCCCATTACCATTTAAACACATTTGTAAAAAGCATTCATTAGACTTTGCCCCTTGTCAAAGTGAATTTCAGATCAGCCTGACATCATGATAATTTGCCAACTGTCCCTTTGCATGGCTTGCATGGATTTATCCAGCAAATGAGGATAAATGAGGGTAGATGAGGGAAACTCTGCAATGATAATATGGCCTATACAAAGTATAGCACATTTTGCACTTTCTGCTCTCACTCAAGAAGAGAGTAACAGGAGAACTTCACTTGTATCATGCTGATTGTAGCTTACATTTCTCTAATGGTACACAGAAGCACAACCAGTTGTAATGCTTCCAGATTCTGCAAGTCACGGACACATGTGACAGATACTCAAGGTGCTTGCTTCAAGTGACAGAACTTGGTGAAGGGTAGTGGCAACTCCATTGCCTTACTTAAGGCAACCACAGTGGGGGCATATGGTTCCTCCATACTCAGTCAGAGTCACAGGAGGCCTCACTTGAGGCCCCTCCCTAAACTGCAAACCCCAGGATTCCCTAGGATGTTGAAAGTGGAATAACAACACTATAACAGTCTAATGAGGAAATGGTCTATGTCTTATGTATGTGTAGAAAGAGTTCACTGCTGATTATTTCTTGGTGTCCCAACAGAAACAAAGGTGTAGGACATGATAAAAGTTTTTATAAGGTAACTTCTGTTTTGCACCCATCCACTGTTTCTCTAGTTTTAATGGGTATTTGTGGTTTACACACACACATACACACACACACAAACACATATACAATATGAAGAGAGTGACTTTCAACCTTACTTTCTCCTTCAGGTTTACCCTTATATTTCAGTTGGTAAATCTGTTGGGGCAGTAGCCATGGACCAAAGAAAGAGCAAATCTATTCCTTGGTTTCCAATAAGTGTTACCAAAAACAAAAAGACAAAAAAAACCCTCAGTTTGCCTTTTGATACCAATGTTACCTGTCATTTAAATAATGTTTAGTCAAAAAAAGTAGACAGGTCTGACAAATCAATTTCAGACAGAAAAAATGCAAATACAATTGTGGCTTCTTTCTAAAGAAACATCAGAAACTGTTTTCAGGTCTTCAAGGATCCTTTTATTTTGAGAAGTAAAAGCATCTTTCCCCTTCTTCTGTTCCTTCTATATTTTAGGGATATTACGTGCTTGTACAGTGTCTGTGCTTGAACTTGCAATGAAACACTTTTGATTGTCGCTAAAAAGGTCTAATGGTTGAGTCCTTGAATGCAGAACTACCGATGAAAAGAAACTTCAAGGTCTCAGAGTGCTCTTATCAAATCAACTCTGATGAATAAGTCTCAGGTCCCAAGTAGGTTGCATAAATCTTACCTGTGGGTATTAAGCTTTGCACTCACCCAGTTAGCTTCCCACTCCATTTTTTTTAAAACTTGAGGGTGAGTGCAAAGCTTAATATCCACAGGCTTGCCATTTTTTAAAAGGTGATTATAATTCAATACCAGCTTTGCATGCAGGATAAAGGTTCTTCTTGAACACAATGTATGCTGGTGATTTAAATTCCCAGTAGTTTATTGCTCTTGCAGTTCTTAAATCACACAAATGGTAAAATATTATATCCAATCATCTTAGTTGCAAATTATATTATTCTAGATTGAAGGCATGATTCTACTCCTTTGCCCAAAAAGGAACTGCAGAACTCATTTTCCTTGTAATCATGGTACTTCAAATTTATATAAACTCTCTTTTAAGATTTTATGCCTAATTTATTTTTAATTGCTCACTGTACAATGCATTGCTGCCCATTGAAACAGAAGGTTTAATTTACTCCTTAATAGTTAAAATGCCCTCAGTAAGGGAATATGTTCATGCATAATGATATACTACACTTTGTTTACAGGATTTTAAATTAAATGTAATAGGTTTTTTCCTGCTATTATGATATTAATTTTTAGTTATTTCAGTGTGCAAAATCCACATTTTTACAGTCTTCACAACATGCTTGTGAAGTGTATCTCCAACTACCATATTGTTGTGCAGAAATTAGGAAGAAGCAGAGTTGGGAAAAGTTACTTTTTGTACTACAGTTTCTAGAATCTCGATAGTCATGCTGGCTGGCTGATTTTAGCAGTTCTAGTTCAAGAAAAGAAAGTTTTAAAGTTCTAGCAAAACAGCTTTAAATAAGTCATATAGACAGTCTGTGGCAAATGAGGAATCTGAATCCAAACATACATAGATAAAATCTAGCTTCTTTTACATTAGCCATACTAGCTGGTGCACTGGGATTGTAATATGTATTTCATATTGGATTATTTACATTTATTCCCATTTCAGAAGTTAAATTCATTTTTGTTTGCTTAAGTGTATGCAGATTAGATGTACACAATGTAATAGGAGTTAACAGGTTGAAAGTATCATGATTTGAAAAACCATATTGCCTTCAGAAACTACCTTGAAGGGTTAAATTGCGAAGATAGCCCTTGGAAAATTTTCTCTGAAAGAGAATATCCCAAAATCTGTATAAAAGATGACAGCCTATTATTAGGTTGTAAACCCCCATGCTTTGATATGGTTTAATTAGCAAAATATGTTAATTGGCACAAATATAAAATAAACTCTGCTATGGCTGCATGGGCATGCTGACCAAGAAGAAAAAGCTGACTGCACACATTCATTGCAAAATAAGGCCAGGAAAGATCTTGAGGCATAGCGAGATCGTAGTCAGGAAATCACCAGGAAACTCCAGCGATAATGGACTTGCAGTTAGCCTCCAATGACTCAACCTTTAAGAGGCATTAGCATCTGGGAGATTCCCACAGGACAGCTGATTGTCTTAACTCCTCTCCAATCAAGCAAGCTTCCCTTTTGTCCCCAGACTTGTCCAACAATTACAGAACTATCAAAACTACCAGTAGCCCTTTGTTACCTAACACTAAGGCCAGTAGCTTATTCTGGACCTCATTGTCCACTCTCTAGACTCCATTGTTTATTCTGCCAGAGAGCCATTAACACCTTCGCCCTCCGCAGTATACCAATTGCTGATCATCACTCTACTGCTCCAGTTCCTAATTGTGTACTGTCCTTAGATGTGCATCTAAGCCACATCACTTCTTTGCTGCTCTTCTGGATTGGTAAATATCACCCACTTCACCCCAAAATCTCACTAACTAAACCTTTCCTCCTTTTGCCTTCAGTTAATCTTGTGTGTGTGTTTGCAATTCCCCCAATAAAACAACTAAGCTTACTTTTGGATCTCCAGCTGGTTCTTCCCTGCACTACTGGTAAACATAGATGTAAAAGGTCTCATAAGGTTACTCCCTCTCACAGGCCTCCTCTTTGAGCTAATATTCCCCACCATTTGTTAGAGGTACTGGCATCACAGGTGGATCTTGGAGTCACCCACTTTTCGGGGTAACAGCCTTTTATGAACTTATACTGAAGAGTGGTTATAGGACAAATATACCTAGAGAAGGATAGAAGAAGGATCATTTAAATATCATAACTAAATGAATAATGTAACAGTCATCTAAGAATCTGACCCAGTCTTTTATGTACTTTCATTTTATTACAGAAGTATTGTAATGGTTATTTGAAGCAAGGAGTTCCTTCTATATTTGTCATTAAAGTTCAGCTACTGTCTCTTTCCTGTGTAAAAGAAACATAATTTATCATTTATACCATTCTCAGTGGCAGCACAGAATATGACATAGAGGAGGATAATAATTATAGATACATCCTGTGCCAATCCCTTAATATCTGAGTCACAGTACAAATACTAATGTGTACTCTGTTCATTGTACAGTGTTTTTTTTTTAAAAAAAGTCCACTTAATGTGCTAAATTTTGTTATGCATTTCTTTACCTGTACTTGAGGAATTCAAAGACTTTCTCAAATACCTTTCCTTTGAAAACACAAAACCCTATGGCCTAATTGAACTCTTTGTTTACAAATATATGGGTTCAGTAGGTATTGCACAAGATAACAGAAACAACCACACCAACAAGGAAACTGTGACTTTATTGTCTAAGGATACATTTTCCCCAACCAAACAGGTCAACTTATTCAGTATGGCTTCTATTACTTTATGTAATCCAGCATCTGAAATCATGTTCATCCTTGGCAATATAAATGCTGCATAGAGACTCTGCTCCCTCACTGCAAAGGAGCTTCTAACCTTGCCAAGAGATAGAGATAGTTTTGAGTGGAAGAGCAGAAATTTGTGTTGTAATACAGAAAGCCATAGTTTATTGCTTTCTACTACTTTCCCTGTTGCCTGTATGCCATGGGGTAGTACAGATTCAAAACTCCGACCAAGAAATAACAAGGATAGACACACAGAATAGGGTTTTCAAAGGTCCATTTTATTTAACCTAACCTATTAAGATGAGTTGGCCTAAAAATGGTGAAAGAGCAACATGGTGTTGGTCCAGGTGAGGCCAGGCATCACCTTTCACTACCTGCTCAGCCTTCCCTTAGGCAAAACAGCTCAGCCCTAAGGAAAATCAAAATACTTGAGTTGCTCCCTGGCTGCCTAGCTCATATAACCTCACCCCCGCACAAAGCTCCGTAGATCTACAATCATTAAAATAAGTCCGGACCAGTTATTTGAAGTGCTCCAGCTGTTGATGGGCAAGAGCTATCCTGTTTTCCACACTAGACAAAGGGAACAATGTAAACAAAATTTTGTATCATCAATACTGCAAAACAAAGGCTCTAACCAGGTACATAATCTGGGGGGATTACAAATTCAAACATAATACCTGATAAAACCAAAATTTGAGAAACTAAAGACTTGTCACTTGTTAAAGCATGCATATCACCTGACTTAAGATCAATGATTCCTCATTTCCTGATAAATTTATCAGGAAGCATTGAGAAGTTACACAGATTTTTGTGCCATTTTCTTGACCTAACAAATGCAGTAACACAATATGGATTCTGGAATCTGTCTTACAGCTCACAATCAGGCAGTGACATATTGCACTGTGCAGACTTCTGTATTTACTTTTGTGAAACACAGGAGCAGCCACAACCAGTAACACCAGCACTGTGAGACAGTGATTCCACCAGCAACCTATTCTGGAAGTCTTCAGGTGTGAGCATACTGGAATGTATCATGAGAGCTATCCAGCTGCTGAATATGTGGGTTCATCATCTGAATAACTCTCATCATACCTGGGTGATGTGCCTATATCTGGAAGAACTCTGAAATAGGCAACTGGTACATCTCACTCCCTGGCAGTGCTGGAGACACTGACCACACCTCCCTCTGTGTTTTATACAAACAAGCATCACAAACAAGATCACAAAGAAGGTTGACCCCATGAACATGAAATCTTAATTATTGCTCTCCCTGCACCCACGTTCTGGATTTTACATCCTTATTGATAGTGTCAGCCTGCAGTGTCCACTGAGATATAAATCCTACACAGTGAAATGAGAATTTATTCCCAGCCAAATTTGACCTTATTACTCCGTCACTTTGAGCCTCTAATTAAGCAAACAAGACATGGGTGTTGATGAAGTAAAGAAAATACTAACTGATAGTTCCATGTGGGCAGAATACTACCCTCATATCTGTAATGTAGGTAATAGTTTGACAATATTTGTATAATCAGTTCAAAGTGCCCTTTACATTTTAAGAATATTGATAGTAAGTCAGATATCAGACTAACAATGATTTATTGAGACAGAAATGAATCACCATAAATCTTGGACTTTTTTCTCTATCTATACTCTTTGAGCATGGCTGCCAGGGAAGCCTGGGATAATTGTTTCTGTTTTTGATTAACTATAGTTGACTTAATTCAAATCCCACCCCCCACTAAAAAACACACACCTCTGGTTAATCGTAAATATAGCATGTTCAAAATAAATCACCTTCAAAACATGGATTGTGAAGCTGGTTAAGGTTCACTGTGGTTTAGGCTTGCTTAATCTACCATCATGCTGTGGTTAAAGATGGAAGAAGAAGCTGCAAAACTCCTCATGTCCATGATGGAGGAAAAGAGAGAGACAAGAGTACAAGACCACTCATTCCTGTCATGATAAACCATGGTTTATTGTTATGTCTGAATGCAGCCAATACATTATTTATGATTACAAACACTGAAAAGCTATACATTTCATTATAGTTTTTTCCTGAACTGCCATAGTAGAGATTTAGTAACAGAAACCATAGTATAGTGTCATATTTCTAGAAGATGTATTAGAAAATCTTTGCTAGTACTTGTAAGGTTTTATCATAAATAATAAAAACTACACTGTAATTCTCATAATGTATCGCTAAGTATTTTTGTCATGCACTGTGTTTTTTGTTTTTTATTGTTTATTCATAGATAATATATTTTTGAAAATCCACACATTGCCCTATCATTAATGTAAATTAACTAGATTAATCTGAATTTTATTCTTGCTCTAGTGCTTCACATCCTAAATTCTTAAAGAAAGAACTTCTATAGTGATCTATAAGTGGTTATATACAGCCATTCATTTAAGTAGATTTAATTAGCTTGCTAGCACAGTTTGCATATTTTGATATTGCTTCATAAACTTTCTCTTTTCTGCTTGTGAGTTCCATTAAAGATTATTAACTTCTGTTGTCAATTCCACATATTCAAACTCTAAAAGGTTACTAGCCCTCCCCTATGTATATCACCGACAAATATGTAAAACAAATAAACAATATATTGCTAGAAGTTATAAATAAGTATGATAATTATGTGTACTGAAAAGCTGAAATATTTCTCACTCCATGCCAAATCTCATTATCTCTGTCACATTAACAGAAGACAACATGTTTCCTTACTTGCTTATTTCTATGAGAATGAGAATTTTTAACTCTCAGATCCAAAAGGAAGACAAATCCAGGTGGGTTGTAAGACTAGCTTCAATCCACAGTAAGCATCAAATATCCAAAGTATTTATTTAGCTCTGATTGAAATCTGAGGCGAAAAGGAAGTTTAATCACAGACAGAGAGCAAGAAATGCATACCTCTCCCAGACACCTTCCACAGTTTGCCCTTTTCACTGTTTGACAGTGGAGGAAAGGAGACCATTCTCTCTTTTTTCTTCTCAGAGGTCTAGCAGAGTGCTTGGTAATTCAGAATCACAATTTTTCAAGCAACATTCACCTATTTTAGAAGCTAGTAAAAGTACACTACCCAGACTAGAATGCAGAGAGAGAGAGAGAGAGAAAGACAGAGAAGGAGGAGGAAGAGAGAATTCGTTTCCTTCATCTTCTGTTTCTAGAGTAATAGCCAAAAAAGGGTATCAGAAAGCACTTCTTGGAGGGAAGAAGCAGCATGTTGCCAGTGGACCTGTGAGAGGATTTTGGATACCCAAGGGTAGAGTGCAATGGGTGAGGGATTAGAGACTTTAGTGCTCTTTAGGATTGGGAGAGCATTGGGAGAGGCGATGATTTGAAACCTGTTTAAAATATACTCAAAAGATTTGAACTGTTTCCCAGGTTTAGGAAATAGCATTTTGATTTAAAGTCCAAATCTCTGCTTGACTAGACATTTTTTCTTTTTATCTTTGCTATTATCCAAAATAAAGTGTCTCTTTCACTCCCTCTCTCTCTCTTCTCACACATACACACATACACAGATCATTGTAGTATGACCAATTATATCATGAAGGCCAGGTTTCTATACTACCAGGACAGAATGTTGACGTAGCTTCCACCTGCTCTCGTTTCTAAACACATCAGCTACACCAGCTGCAAAGAAAGACAGATCAACTGAATGATTGCAACCACTCTTTCCCTGTGCATTCATTCCTCTCCTAGTGAAGCTGGCTTAGAAAGGAACCACGTCATTTGAACCATTTATATGAATGTACTGTGAAGACAATGCCAAATATGCCACATGACACAACATGTGCTAACAAAGCCTTGTTCAGGCATTTGCCTAAAAGTGTCATGATTTTGAAGTGAATGGAGTGCTTGGTGGCCTGCCCCTTTTATCCCCATTCTAACTTGCCCTTTTTTATTAGGAAACTCTCAAGGAACACTCTGTGCGATCAGGATGTTTTCCAAAGTTCGTGATCACATAGTAACATTCTGCCTGTGTTTCACACGGAGTCCCCGGTTTGAACAAGTGCCTGCACAGAGCTTGCATTCAGGCCATTCCATTAATATATAAATAAATCATTCTTTATTCAGTTTAAATCAGATGTTAAATCCATAGTTTGTGTGAGAGGTGGGTTGTCCTTAAGGAGTCCCTATGGGTGACTTTCTAAGCTGTAGATAGCGCTTTTCTTTCCAGTGTCCAAATACTGTTTTGGTAACAGTTGTCTTTTTTGCTTCATTTTTCTCTTTTCACCCAACTCTCTCTGTTTTGGGAAATAACAACCTCATTTTCCAGGTTCTGCCCTGGCAGACAGCACATATCAGTTCATTTGTAGCATTTTTGCTCATGACAGGTTTGCTGATGTTAAATGTCCAATCCTCTCAATTCACTCCTGATTTTGTTTCTGTTTCAAGTTGTGCTACCAATTTGCAATCCTCACATTCCCCTTCTATATCATTTTCCAACAGCTTTTTTTCTATTTTGATTTTTAAATATATATATCTATAGTAAGTGTGCTGGTCCAGTGATCTGCAATGCTGTTTTGCTAACCAATGCACTGGTTATCGTTGAACTTATTCAAGTTTGTAAATTTGCCTGTTTGCCTGAACTTTTCGCATACTTGCCTGGAACTGTTCTCCTATTGTGATAAGTAAAAGTTAAGAGCTTAACTTTCAACATCTGTAAGTTTTCTGGGGAATATCACTAAGATGATTAATACAAGACAAAGGAAGAGATAAATCACTGTGCCCAATTATATTTGAATAATTCCGTTTTTCAGATAAACAGAAGACTTTCGCAATTTTTAAAAGAACAAATCCTGCTGGGAAAATATCTATCATATTTTGCACAGATGTTCCCTTTATCTCTTCTACTTATATATGCGTAATCCATTCTTAATAATAATTAAAATAACCAGTATGAAAAAATATTACCTTTAACACAACAATTCTCTGTGTGTCTATGCAGGAATATGTCCTATTGAGTTCAGTAAGTCTTACTCTCAGGTAAAAGTGCATAGTATTGAAGTCTAGGGTCATTTCCACAGTACACTGTTACAGTGCTATTATTCCACTTTCAACATTCTATGGAATCCTAGGGTTTGCATTTTAGGGGAAGTCCTTTAGAATTCTCAAGTCAGAGAGCTCTTGAGCCTCAGTAAACTGCAAAGCCCATAGAATAATAGCACTATAAAAGTATAGTGCAGAAATGGTCTGTAAAAACACATAATCTATTCAAACAGTAACTAGTTCTCCACCTTGTGTGTTGATATAGAAGTTCTCCAAAAATTGCTCAGAGGTGAATTCATACCCCTTTCTTTATTGCTAAAGTTCTTCCTCTTTGTGCGATTGCTGTAACTTGGCCACCTTTTTGTGTTTTCTTAAACACTCATACCTGTTATTGCTTTGAGGGAATGTGTGTGGTGGTGACAGGTCAGAAGCCAACATGCATGTATACACACACATAGTAGCTTTGCGGGTAAAATCACAAATAATTAGAGAGCCTACACAGGCCATGCTTTTCCCGCCTCTGCTTTAATTAATGCATTTTAGTGCAAGAAAATTGTGGGGAAAATGCAGAAAATGCATTGCAAAACTGGGACTCAGGGTTCTCAAATATGGATTTCAATAAAGGAACAACAACAAAAATTTACTACTCAGTGCAGAATGTGGCTAGAATGAAAATGCTAATGGAATTCTGAGAAACACAAGGAAAACAAAACTGACAGATTTTCACAGGAAGGGAGACTGACTGTACCAATGGGGAAAGTAGGTGAAAACCTCAGGTAGCAGAGTGCAGGTGAACTGCACCCCACCTAAAGATGCTTCCAACAGAAATCTACCAGCTTACGAGAAGCCTACTATCACAAATAGTAAATAGCTCTGTAGCCGTTATGGACTCATCCATCCCGAAGGGCTGAGGGACAGAAGACTGTATTCTCAAGGAGGAAATTCATGGATTGCACAATTATAAACCCTTATCTTGTTTCATGTCATCAAAGAGCCCCTGAAAATATCACAGTCATTACTCTTGGATCATTATTTTCCCTACATTGATTTTAATAAGCCACCTTGATACAGTGGTTTGAGCATTGAACTGTGACTCTGGAGACTAGGGACATTTCTGCACTAGATTGTTATACTGCTATTATTCCACTTTCAACACCCTATGGAATCCTGGGGTTTGCAGTTTAGGCAGGGGCCTCAAAGGCCACTCCCTAAACTGCAAATCCCAGGATTCCATAGGATGTTGAAAGTGAAATGATAGCATTGTAACAGTCTAGTGCAGAAATGGCCTAGGATTCAAATCTCCACTCAGCCATGGAAATCCACTGGGGGATCCTAGGGAAGTCACATTGTCTCAGCATCAGAGGACAGCAAAGGCAAATCCCCTTTTAACATATCTTGGGATAGGTTCACCTTAGGCTCGCCATAACTCAGAAGCAACTTGAAAGCACACAGCAGCAACAACAACAACATTGGTTTCAATAGGAGGGAGTAGTTTTTGGAAATTGGGCAAAGAAGCCACCAATAAAAATGGTGCAATACTTGTTGTCCTAGCTGATGTAATGTGGGTGCACTGGTTCATCTCTCATAGATCTGCCCCTCCCACATCAGTATTTAGTAGCTCTGTGTTAAATTTAGAAAAATAATTTCTGACAATAGCTGCAGTAAAATCAAGCACCCTGCCCCCACTAATTTAACAAGACAGTGCTTAAATTAAGCCCATTGAGGTAGGCTATTTTCTCTCTTTTGCTCCTACTGTTAGTGTAGCCTGACTATAAATAAACCCAGGCAATCTCTTACATGTTCTTTGAAGAGACTGCTTTGCAAGTGTCTTCATGTTCTACATTTCCTTTACTATAGATGTGACAGCGCAAGAGAAAGAATAGATAGAAGGGAGTGAGATGCAGAAATTTAACTGGAGATGCATAAACACACCCATGAGTATCCTACTTGACATGTTTCAGTGCTGAGAAGTGTCATGAAAACCCAGTGACTCTACTCATTGAGCTGCAGTGATCAAACTGAGTTGGAGTGCTTCTTCCTCTACCCTTTTCATTCATATAAGTGAAGGCAAAGGCATTGAGAGAGAAGAGGAACGGCAGTGGTAAATGCTTTCTCCTAGTCCCTCAAGGAGCTAGGAAGGGGATAGAATCGTGATGACATCTTACTTTCTGTGAAATGAACACTGCAGCTCTTATTCAATTTGTTGAATTCTCTTCTGATCAAATGAGTGCTAAGAAGTACTTGGCTCATTCATTATTGGAAAAGACCATACCAACTTAGTCAAGCAGGAAAATTTCCTCAAAAGCTTGCAAGATTTATAAAGCCCAGAAAACAAAACCAAAAAGAGCAATTTAAAACCTAATGAGACATTTTAGGCCTCATTTACATCTGCAACCTGACCCATTTCTGCAAAGTGGTAATTTTGTAATTTACATAGTAAAGCTAGGTATTTATTCATCCTTAACCAAAAAAGATAAGATTACTAATTCTATCATGCAGTTAGCATTACCTTATACTTTATACTGTCACTTATCACAATTAAGTACTACCCCAAACACCTAATGAGTGAAACGTAAAATCTTTCCTGTGCCATTGTCAAACAAAACATTAGATCAGTAGTGGCTTTGCTGAGAAACAAGGTATCTATTTCAGAGAGCAGAGAAAACCATATAGTACAAAGTCAATGAGCTCAAGCCCTTATCAGAACACAAACAGGGTGAGAAGTTTTTACTTGTTTTGTCCTCCTCAGGTAGCTAATGAGAAAATGCAAGATGGTGCAGTTGGGTAAGGTTGGGTTTTTGGCTTGGTATTGGAAAACAAAATTGCACTTTTTCCAAATAGTTTGGAACCATTTCTGTAAATGTTAAAAATTCTAACAACTGTAAATATTGCTGTGTTGCGTGTACTATTAAATTCTGTGGCACTGAAAGTGCTGTTTTCATCTTTTTGATCAATCATGTTGTACCTTTGTTCTTTCTGTGTGTGTGTACACACATGTGTGCTTGTGTGCATGCGAGCATGCATGTCTGTGTGCTTAACTACAGAAAGGGCAAAGATCCCATTTTTTTTGTGCAAATTTTAGAAAATAGGATTTGCTATTCATTCTCACTCAGGAGGTAAGAGCTCCAGTAACAGGCTGTCCTTGCATGCTGAGGGCTTGTCTTGCTACAAGTCTCACCAACTGTATGATTTTTAATATCTCTCACCACAACCACAATATTTGAGCTTGAATATCAAAACCTTTTTGCTGAGATCCTATTACTTTCTAATAGAACAGAATGTTCTACAGGCTTTCTACACTGTGGTTTACTAAGCATTCATTTCCATCCAGAGGCTGGGCCTTTCTAGAGCAGCCTAAATTTGCCAATGTCTGGCTCTCAGGAATCCTCAAAGGCCCAGTGGGAGGGTGGGCTGGAAAAATATATGTTGAAAAAAGCACAGCTGAGTTCCCAAGTCACCTCTGCCACAGTGCCTTAGCCAGTGGTGTACTTAAGTCTTTTACTCCAAGTCTTAAGTCAAGTCTCAAGTCTACCTTCAAGTCTCAAATTGAGTCTCAAGTCCTTGCAAGATAATTCAAGTCAAGTCTCAAGTCGAGTTTCAAGTCTGGGAGACAACTTTAACAGAGAAAAAGGAGGTGCTGGTAAGGTTCGGTGGAGGATCAGTTTCAATAACTAGAAAATCAAAGCCCCATCCTGTCCTGGAACTTTAGGCAGGCAGGAGAGGTTAAGGAGAAGGAGGTAGTGAGGTGGACAAACCAGTAAATCAGGAGCTACAAACCCCCCAGGAAAGAGAAACCCAGGAATGTGGAGGATGGATTGTACTGCTTGCTCTTGACAAAGCCACTGAGATAGGTACCCTGACTCTGCCAGCCATGAGAGAGTGGACTGTAGCTTCCTCTCAGCGATGACCTTTCCCAATGTCCCCTCACCCCCCCCGCCAAGACCACTCCATGTCCACATTCACCAAAAAAAAAAAAAAAAAAAAGCTGCAAAACTCTGTTTTCCCCCATCTTCAATCTTCTCACACTTTTGCTTTCCAGAGAAGCAAGAGAGAGGCACAAGGGTGGGACTAAAGAGCATATGCAGCTCTCATTGGTTCATCAACATAACATTCCCTCACTGCAGATTGAGAAAAGCCTGGAAGGGTAGGTGGGCCTTACAAAGGCAGCGAGTCAATCACTAAAAATAGATGAGTCACAAGTCTAATCAAGTCTATCCATCATTTATTGCCAAGTCAAGTCTGAGTCAAGTCCCTGAAGTGACTTGAGTCTGACTCAAGTCCGAGTCAATAGACTTAAGTATACATCAGTGGCAGTAGCCCTGAAAAGCCAGGCATTCAATATAAACTGGCCCTTGGCTGGAAGTATATACTTGGTCCCTGCCTCCTCTAAGACATCATTCAAGTATTCTGAGTAGCTGGTGCCACAACATTTGTGAGTAGCTGGTGCCACAACATTTGTCATCACTGCTGCTGCTCTTCTGTTTCCACAGGGATATCTCTACACACACAAAGTGAAACTATAACATCATTTATAGTTTAACACCATAGACTCTTGACGTCTTTCCTAAATAGTAAAAATTCATACTATTTCACAGTGCATATTTTACAATGGCAACAAATTCTGTTTTAATTATTATGATGCCCGAGCATAAACACTGTATAAAATAACTCCATGCATATTATTAATCTAGTAATAACAGTAGAGACTGTTCTTGTCAAGAGTAATAGTAGTAGTAATACTAGAGGTAAACAGGTAAAGAATATGCAGTTATTTCAGTTACATACAGTAAAGGGTTGGAACTAGAACTTAATATTCCAAATGAACTAGAACTAGAACTAGATCTTAATATTCCAAATGCTTAATGTAAAAGGTAAAATTTGAGGAATTTGAAACAAGCAAGTACAATTCTTTCTGGCTGAAAGTTCTAGATGCCCCTCTCTAAGCTGCAAACCCCAGGATTCCATAGAATGTTGAAAGTGGAATAATAGCACAATAACAGTAGAGTGTGGAAAGGCCCTACAACAGTGGGGAATGTCTAACTTCCATCACCATTGAAACTTTAATAATTTTGACTAATGGTAGATAGTCTCTGCCTTCTCAGCCCCAACTGTGTACTGAATCCACTTGCACTTTGATCTCAGGAGCAATTGTGTGCCTCAGTTTTATCCAGCGGAACAATGCTCATTGCTCCTTCCTTTCTTAGTTCAACCTATTTGACCAGCTGTAACCTATTTAAATACAGAACTAACCAATGTACATATGGCCCATACCAAAAGAAGGTAGCTTACCTAGCAATGTAGACTGAAATAAACAAAACAAAAATGCATTGCTAAAGCCAATTTGAGCCACTTCCACTGTCTGTAGTAAGCAGCACTGTGGCGACTGGAGGGTGCATGGATTTCTGACCTGGCTAGCAACAGTGCTGAGAAGGCAGACCTCTTGTTTTAGTTGGCAAACTTGTGTTCACCTTTCATTGGTCAGCCCATAACAGGTACTGTGACTGGCCAAGTATCCATCACTCACAAACTATTAGCAGCAACCACAAGCCCCATGATGCTAGTGGTAGCAAAGAAGAACATCTTTATTTTTTGGCAGGTATTTACTTTCTTTTATTCAAATAAAAGTGAAAGTTCTTGAATTTGGAATTCATCACTGAAAATTCTACGCACCATAAAGAACCTAAGATTTCCAGTAGATAAAATTTTCAAAAAATGTTCAATTTGTTTACATATTTGACATTTAGATCAGGTTCCAATTATGAACTTCTGCTTGAAGCCACTAGTTCTGTTAGCAAACTCTGGTCTACTTTCCATCCCTGCAAGACAGTTAATTCTTGTGACTTTAAAGATGCATCTAAAATGTCTTGGCGTGAAGCTCTCTGTTTTTTCCTGAAAGAAACCTGATTGATTACTCATACGCATGTCATTTTGAATAGTACATACCTTAGTGTATTTAATATTTTCGGCCATGTTCCCTTTGATCACTTTTATTAAATCTGGAGACTTCAGGAGAAATCCACAAAGCATCACATTATCAGCATAACATGAAACAGTTGCAGGTGATCAATAAATATATATTCTTAATGTGGTCTCCAATGTAAGGAACATGATTTCTCAAAAGCACACTTAAAAGAGCTATTCATGCTGTTTTTATTGATTCCCACCACCTACTCTCTCAGTACAAGTCGCAGTGTGCAGTCTGTGTGCTATTACAAAGACAAATTCTGGATTCTAAAAGATGAATGCCAATTGTGGAAAGCTAACTCACAGAGATGACAGCATAAGTCAAACTGTCAGAGTTTGATCAAATTCATCTATTACATCCAGATATTAGGACAAACTTCTTAATCATAGTAGTTGCAAAAGTAACACTATTAGGCCATTTCCGCACTACACTGTTATAGTGCTATTATTCCACTTTCAACATCCTATGGAGTCCTGGGGTTTAGAGTTTAGTGAGGGGCCTTTAGAATTCTCAGCCAGAGAGCTCTTTGACCTCTGTAAACTACAAACCCCAGAATTGCACAAGATGCTGAAAGTAGAATAATAGCACTATAACAGTGCAGTGTGGAAATGGCCTTAGTGTTACCCTACTATACGCGCTTTGTTTTTTTTCAGTGATCTGATCTAAAATAATACAATGTGTGTATATTTAGTGTATTTTAAGGGTTCTCATGCAAGCACTGAAAAGACAAGATACCTTCTTTATCCCTTAATGGATTTCCTCTAGTAAGAAAAAGAATGATAAGTACAGTGGGAAAACAAGGTGAGCTTATAAAAGGAGCACAATATCACATGAAGCCCTCATAAAATACATTGAATAAGGCAATGTGGTAACATGTCATCTGAAACCTCATTTTTTACATATATTTAGTGTAGAGCTGCTGAAACCAGTTTGATGTAACTTACTCATAACCAAAAGCAAAACTGGATCTAACTGGATCCCATCTTTATGAACCTACAGAATGTTATTCATACAGGTGTGAATTTTACCAGTTTGTGGTCTTGACCACTTGGGCTATTTTTTTTTTCCTTGTGTGTTATGCCGACAGCAGTGTTTGAGTTTGGTTTGTATTTATAGATCATACCACGTTGAAATAGTATGAATATGTAGCTGGGAATGAGTCCCACCATTTACTTCCTTCTGAGAAAACATTTGAACTCAAACTGCAATCCAGTACTCATTTATCTAATACATAAAAGTCAACGTTTATGAGTTTGTGAGTGAGTTTGTCTGTTTGTCCATGGCCATTTCCGCACTAGCCTGTTATAGCGTGATGATTCCACTTTCAACATCCTCTGGAATCCTGGGCTTTGCAGTTTCGGGAGGGGCCAGGCGGCCCCTCCCGAAACTGCAAAGCCCAGGATTCCAGAGGATGTTGAAAGTGGAATCATCACGCTATAACAGGCTAGTGTGGAAATGGCCCATGTCAGGCAGAGAAGAACTCATATGATTGGCTGTGTGAGGCAAAAAGACATCATATGATTGGCTGACTGTGAAGATTCTGTGGAATCCTGGGGTTGGCAGTTTAGGGAGGGGTCTTTAGAATTCTCAGCCAGAGAGCTCAGGCCAGTTGCTATGGAGATGAGACCTAACAGCAAGAAGAAGGGCAGTATATTCCCGCAGGAACCCAATCTCTGTATGTGAACAACTCTGAATACAGATTGGATTGGGGGATATGGGGAAAAGTTACAGGTACTGGACAAGACAGTTTGGGGAATTACAGACACAGGATCTCAAATCTGTGTATTTCAACCGCATCTAATTCCTAAGGTAAGGTAAGGTAATTCCTAAGGTATTTGTAACAAGCATTACCTTTGAGGAAATAAAAACACTAGGTATATACACTAGTTTGGAATAAGTTTCACTGAAACCTGCTAAAGCTAATATCCAAGTAAACATGCACATCATTGTTCCATTATGGGTTTTCTTTCTATGAGAGGCTCACAACAAGACAGACCCTCTTTCAAAGACAGAATTCATTACAACAGCCACTAGATAGTGGAACAGAGGTGTTCTGTGGTGGGTGGAATATTGTGGAACTCTTGTTATAAAGAAATGGTACCCCACAGTGTGATTTGCATCATGCTGTGTGAGCCGCCTACACTTTTCAGCAGTTGGTTCTGCGTCTGTAATTTATTGCTCTAGAAACCATTATAATAACACAAGAAATGCCTCAGCAAGTGTGGAGGGAAGAACACATCGCAGTCAGACTGTAATGACTATTTAGACTATTTAAACGCACTCAGCTTGTTCTACATTAGAAAAACAAGACCTATTAAATTACTTATTTTACACATTTTATTTGCCATTCTAACTTCATTGTGGTTGAGATTAAACACCTTATTACACTTTTGAAGACAGAAGCTTATGAAAATAATTGCTCCAAAATTACTGAGTTAAAGTGTAAAAATAGTTGGGGTAGGAATGTCATTTTTACTTTGCAGATCTCTGCAGGGCAGATATGCCTTCTTTCTTACACAAATATTCTGCCCCAATTGAACAGAGTGCAGAAAATATAATTCCCCAAGCCTTTATGCATTCAGAAATACATTTAGAGCTTTTATGCTAGCAAGCATTTCCATTCATTTAATTTGAACTAAGCCAAGTAAGTCTACCTGTACACCCCATTGCACATAGGAGTGAATGAGAAAATCCTATCAGAAGTGAGTGCTCTCTCTGTAGATAGGTGCTACAGATGGACAGTTCAGTCTGTTTCCTGGCTATGTCAGTTTTTGATTTATTCCACATCTCAGTTCTATTACTATTTCCATGTTGATTTGTGATTTTATTTAAAAAAATGAAAACCCACATTATTTTCAGTCCATTTCTTCACAAGATATGTATTACCCTATTTGCTAGCGTATAAGACTCACTTCTTTCCCTGAAAAATACTGTTTAGAAATGGGGTGCGTCTTATATGCCCATGTGTGTTATACACTAGCAAATAGTATTTGCTGACATATAAATGAGGTGCGTCTTATATGCTGGTGTATCCTATACGCCAGCAAATATGGTAATATATGCATCTCACCCTAAAATAGTTGTTTTAAAGCTTACTCAGAAATATATGTTTTCATGCATTTTAACCTAAAATATACATTTTATACTCGTTTTGGTATAGTTTAGACCTATGAGCATATCTGTCAAGTCCACATCTCTCAACTTCCTTCTTTATTCACCTCTACATTCCTATTTCCTTTTGTTCCTACTGTTCCTCCAGTAGAACAACATCTCTTCCTTCTTATTACATTTCCCTAAAATATGTGCATGATTTAGGCCATTCTCACACTACACTGTTATAGTGCTATTATTCCACATCCTTTCAACATCCTATGGAATCCTGGGGTTTACAGTTAGAATTCTCAGCCAGAGAATTGGCCTCAGTAAACTACAAAGCCCAGTGTAGTGTAGTGGGGAAATGGCCTAATATTATACAAGCATAGCTTCTAATCATGGCTAATATGTTTTAATTCATTTCAAGGGGCCAACCCTGAACAGAGACCAGAAAAGTGATTGCAGCAGACTTCCTTTGTCACTGGGTCTACTGCTGTGCTTGGGTATAACGTTAGAATTTCTACTCCACCCTACTCTACAAATTTGGTTCCAGGACTGTCCATAGTTAAAGTTGTTCCTAATACTTATTAGTTTTGTCTTCCTACAACTGAATCCAGTTTCCAACGTTTAGCAAAACATGGACCAAATCCGGAAATTATGAGCTGTGCCTAACATTTGTGGAAACAAGTGGTTACATATGAAAAACTTCTATGAAAGATCAGTGGCAGCTTTGCTCTTTTAGTGGTCCCTGAAAGCTATAAAGGGGAGTGGACCAGGAAATGATTTAGGGAGTCATCTTGTAATCCCATGGAAGGTGGATGAGAAGTCTCCCATGGTTGCTATTGCCACTGGTGATTCGTAATCTCGAGCCCTCTGCACATTTCCCCAACACCCCAACATCTCAAATCAGGCCTGTAGCTAGTGCAAAAAAAAAAAAAAACCCTCTGTTATCAATAGAAAAAAGGGGAAAATTAATAAAAATGATGCTATCTGGTCACAGTGGGGTGAGAGGCTTTTGTTGTGGTCAAATAAATATTATGGATACTCCCCTCACCTTTCCTCCATAGAACTTCTGATGATAGATAACCTTTTGAAGGAAGTTGAACACAACATGATAGAGAAATTATTACCTGTAGTTTACTCACTTAGTAACAGCAGAAAATGTTCATTTTGTTCTGCTATTGCTTTTGGTATAAAATGTGTTACAGATTTTTTCAAACACTCCAAAATCTACAAAACCTGTTTACCAAATTTAAAAAATGGGGATAGTGTGTATATGACCCTTATCACACAATGGCACCATCTCAGTATGGAGACACATTGATGCCAGTCCACGACATGTGCCATTGCACAATGTCATTGCAGTCCCACTGCTGTTGCATCGCCAGCCATTGTGATCATCCCATATATCGTTACCAAAAAAAATCCAGTAATGACCTCCCTTCGCGCAATGATCCTGTTGGCTGTGGGTGTGTGGGAAGGGCAGAAGTGCTATAAAGTACTTCTTTCTACAGTATAGCATAGGAAGAGGCCGGCTGTACTGCGGAATGAAGGAACATGTCCCAAACACTACCCATCTGCCAGCAGTCAACCAGTATGGTGAGGAGCGTTCAGGTCCTAATCCCATCCCAGCAATGGCATTGCCGGGATGGGATCGGGAAGACACTGGATGGCTGCATATTTGATAAGGACCAATATGTTATGTGCCTATAATATTAAATCATATCTTCAACCTTGTTTCTGGTTGCTTGTTGCAGGGTTGATAGGGACTGAGAAGAAGTGGCAACAGACATGTAGCTTGAAAATTATATTCTATAATGAATTGAAATTACTGTTTGTTCGTATTATCAATGAACAGTTGCTTAAGACGAGCAAAAATATGCCAGTGCAGGTGACAACATTTCCCTGTCATAACCTTATCACACTACGCTCTTACAATGCTGATTAAAATTACAGCCAGTGTCTTCATCTCCTAATTATCCTTACTATTTTAGAGATAAAGCAGTCTATTCCATCAGTTAAGTACATTTCTTAAAATTAAAAGATTTTTCTGTGAATCTTTGATAAAGAGCAAAAATGGTTTAGGTTCCAAATTGGCATTTTCTTCTTGAGTCACTTGCTTTTCCTGCACCATACAAATATTAAAGCCAACGGCACCATAGAAATGTGATATTCTGTGTAGGTTGGTCCCTAGTAGCATGTTTATTTGAAGATGCTGCTGTTTTATTTGTTCTGTTTCTGTTGGTTCAATCAGCTTTTCTGTCAGTTTTTCTATTTCCATGCTTAATCCAGTATAAATCCCAGTCCAAACCATACCAATATAAATGCAGCAGTAGCATTTTGAAGGGTATAGCTCTGATATATTAGGATTTCCCTCCTCTGCGTGGTTTTTATTTTTTCTGTCCTCTCTACTGGTTCTGTCCTAATGACTGTTCTCTCCAGTTTTGGAAAAAGAAAATCTCAGCCACTTTCATTTACAGTCCTAAATGTTCCTTGCTGTCAACTTACCTGTTGTCTGTACTGTTAGTTGTTCTTCATTCCCAGAACTCTTTCCTGTCACATCTTTTCAAGCTTCTAGCTTGTCACTGTCTCTCCCTAAGCTGCTCCTGCATTTCATTTATCTTCTCCACACTTTCTTTCATGCATGTAGTCAGTCACTGCCTTAGCTTCATAGCATGTCTTACCTTGAAATACATTTTCTTCCCAGAATACACCCACTGCCGTGTAGCAGCATGTAAAATCAACTATCTAGAACCTAAAGAGGTGCTTTTAACATATCCCTCCTACCATTAGGTAGAATGTTTCATTTGGAAGATTTTGAAGTGATGTGGATGGAATGTTAGCTTTTAAAGTCATTTATTTTCTTTAATTTGGACTGCCAGGGAGGAGGTGGAGTATGAGATTTTCTGTCTCATGTGACCTGCATGTGTACCTTGATCTGTGTATAGAGGGTACAGGAGGAATGTTGTTTGTTGCCCTTTCCCTCAGGGAGTAATATTTCTTGGATGTGTCTATTTTTAAGGTCAAATCTTGATGATTTTGCCCTACTAAGTATATACTCAAGAAGCTTTGATCACCATATATGTCACCATTAATTAATTCATTCATTTATTAACTTGTCTGTTTGAAAAAATGTGTACAAAAATCCATAAGGTTGGTGTATATGCATGTAAAAATATGCATGTAAAAATCCAATCACAGAATGGATTTATAGGTGGAGAAAAAGGGAGAATCTGCAGAAATGGACCAATTTACCCATCCCTGTTTGTAGATGATCCCATTTATTCCTTTAAGAAAACCGAATTTGTGTCTGTCTTATACCATGCCTATACTATTTCTTCTCATAGGCTACATGTTTTCTTTTGCTGCATTGTTTCTCTTTACAAAATCTTTCAACGGCTTGGTTCATGTCATAACAACCTCTCCCATAATAATCCAAAGCTTCTTAATCATGCGAGTCTGTAAGCCTCTTGGATGAGCCAGGAAATAAGTGGAAAACCTAAACAAAAATTGCAATCCTACAGTTTCCTCTCCTCTTGTCCTGCTGTTTCTGCAGCCCTATACCAAAGCATTGAATAAGTAAATTTTGTATGAAGGATGCAGTCCTACCATTTCTCTAAGTATTTTAGTATAATTTAGAAGTAAATTGGCACTATTAACTTTTTACTTTATTGATATTTTCACATTTCTGTCGTTCTAACAAAGGCTTGTGGGGGAGTAACAACAACAAAAATGATGAAAGAGAGCCAATTAAAATGCCATTTAAAAAAAATCAAGATTCTGGATCCTTTGTTCTCTTAAAAGGAATTGTGAAAAGCCATCTGTATATTAAGGTTTCCTTTGACAGGGAAAAAATGTTTGCAGAGCTGAAGTCTTTGGGGGTATACATTTCCTTACAATTTCTCAGTCAATCCATGAACTTTTCTCTTACATCAAAGTATATTTCCAACTGGGCATTAAAATCTACTTAAACCACAGCAGCTCATGCTCGGTGTGGGCACCACCTCCACCGTATCTATCAATTGATATTAACTTCTCCCACTGAGTTTATCTGCTCTGTAAATGCATAATAAATCTGTGAAATATAACACTTGAGCATTGGGCTTTTTTCTGTGTCTTCTGACAGTTCTTTCTCTGTATAGTATCTCCAACTACAGAAAGTTGAAATAATAAAAGTTGAAAGAGACCATAAAGTAATCTACTGAAACCTATGACTTATGCTAAGTAAGCTTTTGCTTGGTGCTCATTATCTATATTGTTTTCTTTTATTTTAACTTTATAGATTAGCACATATTATGTAGTTTAAAATGCCTCATAAGAAGGAAGAAGGTCCCCCAGTTCTGAGCTGTCTTTATCTTCAGCAAAGCAGAGCCTCTAGCTTCAGCCTTTGTCCCCCAAATTCTACAGTGAATTGTGAAAACTAAAAATGGCTTTTCTGTAATTCGCACAAAGGAATAGAGAACAGTACAGTGTGGCACTTTACGTAAACACATGTACATAAACACATACACATACAGATGTGTTTTAGAATGAAGGGTTTAGCTGCCTCCCCAGGATTTCCTTTGGACTCTGGAGCTGAATTCCGCTCTGAATGAAGCCTCCAAGTCATTCTCAAAGGCAGCCTGATATACATTGTGTATTACAGTAATTCAGGATCAGTCAGGATGTTACTAGAATCTTCACAACCAGATTGTTACTGCTGCCACGGTCCAGACCTCAACTGGTCCAGACATGTCAGGGCTCCAGATATGTAAGGACAGGACTTTTCTCAGTTCTCTGATGTGTTGGGGGGCGGGAATAACTAGCAATTAGAAAACTAAACTTGGACTGAATGTAGTGCTTTTCTTCCTAATGAGAATTCCTTTCCAAGAAATTTGCTGTTTTGCGTTTTGTTTGTTTGATTAATTAATGTCTTAAAGTAGTGTTTTCATGGAAATAATTTGTTAATGCATTTTAAACTTTATACTACATATTTTATTTTAATTATATAGGAAGTTTATGTGAGCCTCATTTTGGGAAAATGGTGGGTTATAAATAAGATTGTCAGTTCAGGATTTTCCCAAACCCTGAGGTTTCTGGGCCAAAACCTAAGACTTAAGGATAGTTCTAGGGATATAATAAGCATTATGAATTCAGTACCCATCAAAATTGCTCAGAGAGAGAGAGAAGACATTTTTTTCCTATCTGGAAATTATGATAGAAATCTTAGCTAAAGAAATTTTTCTCAGATCAAGTGAAGCCAAGGAATTATTCCTTCTCACTTTTGAAGGCAGGCAGGATGAAGATTATTTATTTATTTATTTATTTATTTATTTATTTATTTATTTATTTGTATTTCTAGGACACCTTTCTCCCAGAATTGGGACCCAAGGTGGCTTCCAACAATAAATACATACTAAAAATGTTAAAAACATTAAATACATTAAAAACATTCAACAGTTAAAAAAAACTAAAAGGCTTTAAAAACATAAAAAAAAACTTAAAAGGATATTCTAATACAACAGTTAATAAATAAAGCTATATGGCTTACCTAAAAGCCTGTTTGAAGACAAAGTTTTTGCCTGTCAGCGAAAGGAGAGCAGGGAGGGGGCCTGCCTAGCCTCCTGTGTTGCACAGGGTGGGAACAGCCACTGAGAAGGGCTGTGTCCTGTGTCCTCCCCAGGTGAACCTGGGATGGTGGTGGGACAGAGAAAAAGCCTTCCCCTGCAGATCAAGGTTCTAGCTGGCTTGTGCATTTAATCTAACTTGCCCACTTTTAGCCAGAAGAACACAGAGCAGAATGAAGGGAAGTCCTGTTGCCACAAGAAGGAAGCTAATTAAGTAACCCTGGACAATCTTTTCAAGTTGAAGCAACAAATCAAATAAACCTTGCAAAATTGTAGCAAGCTGCTACTCTAGTAGCTGAGCTGGCAATCTGCACACAGCCTTTTCCTCTTGCCTGGAGCTGAGTCCAGCAAAACTGGAGAATTTGCTCTCTTGTTTCAAGATGACCCAAGAAAACTGGAAGCTCAGGGCCAGTCCAAGAGATATGGTAATCTGAGATATAAATCAAATAAATAATGATAGAAATAAGACCTGTACCTTCAAGTAGTACACACCATTCTGCCACTTCAAGGTGCTATCACTTTTGCTAAGCAGCATGTGTGGTGCAGACCTGAGTACAAAACTTCCAGGGGCAACATTCATTTTAGATAAATAGGTAAACAGATAGATTTACATTTTTTCCCCACAAGCTAACATATGTATAGGAAAATAAATTAAGCATTTTTTCTGTGTTCACAGAACCTGGATTCACATTACCATATACTAAATAGTTTAACTGGGTTGGTAAATACGTTTGTACACAAAAGACAGATTTAGAAATCTGTTATAGAACTGTGTGTAGCAACAGGAAAGGAAAAACAGGGAAAAAACAATGTAGCAATTATTCTAAGAATAAGGACCATTTGCTAAGAAATTTATGTAAATCACGTATCTGACTCTCATTAGACGGAAATATGTCACCATTTTTACAGATGGGCAATTGCCCTCACAGCAAAAATGACATTAAAAAATGAGGCTACAGGTCAGTTTTCATCCTTGTCACAATGTTTTCCTATCAACCCAAAATTTAATTTTAGACATTTGCATTTCATTTTCCCAGTTCCTGCCACAAATGAGTAAACATATTTAAAAATTAATGGATATTTTAACACAGGTCATCTGGTTCTGAGTGACAAGTGGGACAGAGACATGGAAATGGCTTTTTAAAAAGTATCAGTTTAGTTTCAGTTCTGATACAGGATGCCAGATCTTTATGGCATTCATGTGGAGAAGTCAAGTAAGTAGATTGCTTTCTCTAGAGATAAATTACATTTTATTTTTGTGATGTTCCCTCACATGATACTATTTAAAAAGCCACATTACTTATGTGCCATCTAATACTGAACTTGCCAGTCACAGAGATCCATGTCTATGGATGTTATTAATAATATTATTATTGATATAGATGTATAGATTAATATTGTCTATGGATATTGTCCATAGACAATATCCATAGACAATGATCCAATCATTATCATCAATTGTCCAATCATCATCATTATTATCATCTTATTTATTGATTCATTTTATTTCTATCCCACCTTTATCCCAGTTTGGAACTCAAAACAGCTTACAACAAATTAACAATTACATCATTAAAAATTCACAAGATACAAAAGAAACTAAATTAAACAATCAAAATCTAAAAACCAGGTTAAAGCATATGCTACTAAATACAAACAGACAGACACACCAGAAGAACTATTAGCAAGATCCAATGCAGTGTTTAGGTGAGATAGGGCTTGTAGAGTTACTCTTCAAATGGCTAAATAGAAAAACCTTTATTTATCTGTGAAAAAAAAGCAAGGAAGCTGCCAGTCTAAATTTCCTGGGAAAGAAGTTTCAGAGCCTGGGGGGCAGTCACTGAGAAGGGCCTCTCCCTTGTTCCCCCAAATGTTCCTGTAAGGATAGTGGGGCGGAAAGAAAGATATAGGCCCTTTCTACACGTGGGGCATGAATCGGGCAGAAACGGGACTCACCAGATTTCTTCTTCATCCGATCGAGTCCGTCGGGATGAGGAGCAGTGCAAGCTTGTTGCTCTGCACTGCTCCAGCATCCAAAATGGCGGCTTCCGGTTGGTGGAGAAGCTCACCAGCCTAAAGCCCGCCCCTGGCAGATCTGCAGGCATGCACTAGTGCACACCTGCAAATCTGCACCAGAGCGCTGCGATGGAGCGACACGGGGTTGTGCACTCTGTGCTTTTGAAAAACCTCTTAAAAGAGGTTTTTAAAAAGCACGCTACATGACCAGTTCTAGTCACTCCGGAGTGGACTGAAGTGCGGAACTACGAAAAGTAGTCCGACCCAGTCCACTCCATGGTGCAGAAGACCTCTATCAGAGGTCGCTCTGTGCCGTTTTAATAGCCCGGTGCAGAAAGGGCCATAGTGTTCAGGGTTTTGTTCATATGGTATTAGTATATCCTATTTCTTACCCTGAAAGAGGATGTGTGGACAAAGTGGTAATTGCTTTCTCGTGGGATTGATAAAGAAGTCTGAAATGGGCTGATTGTTTTAACTCTAAGTGACAAAACATTGATCGGAGTCATGACAATCTCTTAATGTCTGGTTGGGTAGGGTGAATAGGGATGGTCTTCATAGGATAAAATCATAGTAGCATCCCTGATTGCTTCACGTGGGCGGTTTCACCTTCTTTTTTTCTAGGGAGTATTTGTAGCCAAAGTTCTTCAAAGGATTATTACAAATCCATTAGCATTGGGTTTTTCTACCTAATCATCTCTGAACTTATGACCTGACCATGTCTGAGGTCACCCTGACCTGGCAATATGTTTCTAGCCAGTGTGCTTTCAAACATGTTTTTTTAGCCATAAATATGTTCAACTAGAAAAACAGCACATCCTGCAGAGTGGGGGTGTATGATGTGGTAACAGATATGCATAACTCCAAACACCTTAGTGATATGCAGCAACTTTATAATTATGCAATTACTCTTACATCAGTTTTGACAGAAACAAAAGCTAGAGTGTCCTTTTGTAATTTTTATATGTGAAAGTTAAGCTGTAGAAAGCAAATGTAACAAAATTATAAGTGTTCTACATTTTCTGTTTGACATCAAAGCCAATTTTGAATAATGGAATGAGATATTGTATAAGCAAGCATGAACTATCCTTTGGTGTTGTCTAAGTAATGTTGGCTAGAATTGTGAGGAATAATTTGCTCTGATGTGGGATTCAATTATTTAAAAAAAAAATAAGCAGGCATTAATGCTTTTCTTCAGTATGACAGCTAGAGAAACAATAATTGGCTATTAAGTTGCTGAAAAATACTGATGTAGTACCCTTACAGATGTAACATACAAAACAAGTCCATTTTATCCTAATCCTTTGGCCTTTGCTGTCAATCTTTAGCCATATAAGTCTTCTAAGATTAGACTCTTGAGACTTAGAAATAATTCATTATAGTAATGATTGTTACCTAAGACAAATTATTTTCTGGAGTGACAGGGATAGTAACATCATTAGTACGGGAGGAAATGCAAAGATGTTGCTGTTCGTCCCATCTGAGTAATGCTTTAATAGAGGTGTAAATGCTTTTCTTCTCACTTGCAAGAATGAGAAACTACATAATTTTAATCCCTGTATGAAATAATAATGATAATGTTTATTTATAATGCCCTTTTCACCAAAGGGCAGAACATCAACATATGCAGTAAGGGACAATAGATAGATAGATAGATAGATAGATAGATAGATAGATAGATAGATAGATAGATAGATCAAACAATACATGGACTGAAATCCCTAACACTCCACCAGTCAAGAAAGCAAGATATCTTCTGACAGTCTTGAGTTTTAATGTTTTCAAAACTATTTTTTTACACACTGTGTAAATCATAGAAACTGAACTACAGTCATTGCTTCCTTGCTGCAGGGACTAAAACATAAAAGTATAAGATGGGCCTTTTCCGCATTTTATTTTTAAAACGGGGCAGCGCGTCCTCCAGTGAGGAGGAACTGGGTCTGGACTACTTAATGTATGTCTGGACTTCAGCCCACTCAGGAACAACCAGAACTGGTGGTTCCCCATGCTATTGAAAGACCGATTAAAAGAGGACTTTCAATAGCCCGGCTCGCCCCAGTCCGTTGCTGTGCTAATGTGTAGATCTGCAGGCTCATGCCAGTGCGAGGCTGCAGATCTTCCGGAGGCGGGCTTCCGGATGGCGAGCTTCTCTGGTTGGTGGAGAACCTCCACCAACTGGAAGCCTCCATTTTCGTCCCCGGAGAGTGTGTAGCGCGGGCGTGCACTGCTCCAGATCAGCATGGATCGTTGGGGGAAGCGTGCCAGTCCAGTGAGTAACGGACTGCCCCATTTCCCCCCAAAGTGTGGAAAAGCCCATGGATTGTTTGCATCTTTTTTGATGAATCAACCAGCCCTGCTGTGCTTGCATTATATCTGTGCTTAGTTTCCAACCCCACCTCCACCCCCAGCAACATCTTGCTCTAGGTCATAGTGCTGTTCTTGTGTTGCTGGTAGGAATCATGTTGGGATTAGTGAATTCTTGATAAGCTGTCTGAATGGGTCAAGACAGCTTGTTTCACTAAGACCATTTCTGCCCTACACTGTTATAGTGCTAGTATTCAACATCCTATGGAATCCTGGGATTTGCAATTTAGGGAGGGGCATTTAGAATCCTCAGCCAGAGAGCACTTTGGCCTCAGTAAACTACAAACCCCAGAATTCCACAGGGTGTTGAAAGTGGAATAATAGCACTGTAACAATGTAGTGCAGAAATGGCCTAAGAATGAGTAATTTACTGAAATTTCTTAAGATCCCTATGCTTTTTACACAATGCTAATTTGACTTCGTTACTTCCACCAGTGCTGTAATTGCTGCTGTGCAGTACAAGAAGTGTGACTTGGTTACATAGGTCCCTGCAATCTTTTTACTGCATATCATCCTTCCTACCATACCCCTCCATCATTCCTCAGATGAAGTCTTGAGTGCAGATCATGGCTGAGAAAGATAGAGATTTAACCAAAAAATATTGTGAAATTAACACAGTAATTCTAAGAGAAACAGTTTCGGGAAAGGTGCTCTGATATCATTTCAGTTTATTTTGCTGATTTTTTTCCACAGCATGTTTACGCTGCCCCATAGAACTTAGTGGGGCTTAAAGAATACTGTTATTCTCTAATTCTTCGCACTTTTAATACAACTGGGCTTGTGCTTTCAAACTTTAGGTAGATAGGCTGCATAGACTTTCCAATTTTAAAAGAAGAAAAGTTCAAATGTGTGTATGGTGTACTAGTTTCCCTAATATTCAGATTTTAATACAATGTTGCATGGAACTGTACGTTGTGACTTTTCCTCTTAACAAACTTTCTGCAGTTGCTTCACTTTGCTTGGAGAGGTGTATAACATCTTTTAATTAAATGAGTTCCTGAAGAAGTGTTCCACTCACTTTGTAGGTGTTTCAACTATTTTCCACTATAACATTGGCCCTAATGAGTAGCAATGCAGGTAGCCATTTTGAGCTTCCCTAGAATTGAAAAGCACCACAAAACAGAGCTTTCTGGGTAAGGGGAATAATGGGAGCTCTGATAACTCTTCTTCTGTAAAAAAAAATCACTCCATCCCTGTAATACAGCTGAAACAAACTGCCATTTTTGAAGAGTGTGAAACTGCTGAGAAATGGCCCTTGTCTTCATGAAAAGCATTAGCTTGAGGTATTTGCACCTTAGTTGATGTGCTTATGGAGTGGCCTCCAGCCTGACAACTGAAGTAGAGGACTTGCTGACCAACTATTTCATCCCTTGGTGGTACTACTGAAGTTAACAATAATCAAGCAGAATTGGAGAAATTACACTTCTACCCCATGCACAAGACATTAATGTCTCTTTGATTGGAACCCGAAACTGATGCCCAATTATCTGCTGGAGCAAAATATAAAACACTGCCTCTCTCTCTCTCTCTCTCTCACACACACACACACAGACACACACACATACATGCACATTTATTCAAAAGACATTTCTGTAAGAAATAGTAGTTAACTTGTTCAACAATAAGACTTTCAGTACAGGAAGCTTAGCCTACATTCTCTGCCATTCTTAAAAGACATTGCCACCTGTTCTTATCCTGAATAGCCACCAACAACTGTCAGTTCCATTTCAATTTTTTGTACCTTGCCAGTGCATACAATAGCCCTCTTCTGTGCCTCTCCATTTCTTTCAAAGAGCTTAGAGCATTCATGTGATGTGCTGTGTATGATAAAGCAGTTACGGATGGATTATCGGGCAATACACTTCCATCACATAATAATGAAATTTAAAATGGGGCAGAGCTCTGGGTATTTTGTTGCAAAAAGGGCCATTAATTGACAAGGGGGAAGTGTGGAAGCTGAGGAGAGCAATGCAAAAAATTGTGCTCTTTCTCTTGTGACACTGTGGCGAGATGTCTCGAATAATTTACCCACTGTGGTACATTTGAGATGTGAGAAACATTAACAATGAGGAGGGCTTTAGGTGAAGATCACTCTGCATCGTAGATAGCATTATCTGCTGATTTAGCTGGGCTGGAAACTGCTGAAAAATAATCCTTTTTGTGCCCTTGTCAGAGGCTTGGGCCTGAAGTAATAGAAGATCAGCTTTACCTGAGTCAGATAATCATTACAAAATGAATTTTGTTCTTCACTTGCTCAGAGAAGTAATTGGGGGGAATGTTTGATAAGGATGATGAATATTATTTTAAGTTAAAGCTTACCTGGATGTATAAAATAGTAAGTTCTACTAACAATTAAGCTACTCAATGCATCTGTAAATTATCTGCCTTGACTGAAAAGGACTTAAACGGGCTCTTCTTGTCTCTCCCCTTCACCTGTCTTGCCATCTTACAGCTTCTCCTTTCCCTTAGCATTCAGAAGGGGCATTCTGTTAATCATACTGAGGTCTCTCCCTTAGTACTGTAGCAGCTGATTACCCAGCAGGAGGTGCAGTTCCAGCAGGGCAAGTCAGAATGGTGTTGCCTGCTCCCTGGAGAGGGACATCCTGTAAAAACACCAAGGTTGAGAACTGTCATATTCACAGCAGTAGGTGCATTTTCCTCAGAAATTAATGGAGCAAGCTGGGCAAGGAAAAGGAAAAAAATGTTTTTAAACTATATCTTCCCTAGAGTAAGATGCAAATTCAAAGCCCTTTTGAAGCACTGGAATGAAAGTTGAAAATAAGACTTTTTAGTGTTTTGTTAGGGTTGTTGTTTTTTTTGACATGATAATATAGGCAACACTAGAACTACGAATATTAAATTGAAATGAAAGATAAGTGGGGCAGATGTTGTTCACGCTGGTTCAGGCTACAGTCATAACTCTTTTGAAAGTTGGATGGATGCATTAATGAAAATTTTGCTAAAACAAAACTAGAGGTTGATGAAACAAAAGAAAAAACTGTAAAAATCATTAAAATCCAGACAAAGAAATGGTACCTCAAAACTACGTGCAGGACTTTCATATGCCTGAGAGAACAAAACTGTCTCTAAACATTTATCTCAAATGTACGATCCATATTGTTCCCTAAATGAGACTTCCCTGCAGCTTATGGCCATTATTGTGATGGGAGTACATCAGCATATCTCCTTCCTTCCCCCACCAGCCAATCAAGCCATGGATTCCTATTAGTTGGACATCTATGGAAACATATTTCTTATGGCCCTACATTCTGTGTTTTGTGGGTGGATAAGAGTAAGTTTTCATGGGAAATTTGGTTCTAAAATGCTTGGGAATCAAGGGATTCATAGGTTTTAGGTCAGAAGGGCCCAGAGAGATTTAGTGGAATGACCTATATTGCAGAGGCCAACTTAATCTCTTTCAGTTATTACTTTCTCAGACCCCGTATATCCTGTTTGGCTAAAGCATAGCTTTTAAATCTTTAAAGAAAACCCATCACCTTCATTAACACTTTCTTCTGTTCACTGATCATCTTTGCTTCTTTGAAAGTATCCTTGTTTCAAATCTGAATTTGACCATTGGTTCTTCTTCTAAATTTTCTTTTTTCAAGGTGCATCAAAACATGCTAAAGTCCCTGATTTTAGAGCAATCTTTTGAGTTTTTATTTCTGTATTCTTTTAATGTTTGTTGTTTAGGGTTACAGTAGTTGCTATTTTAAAGAAATCTTGAAATGGCATGCTGTTTATAGGGTCCCCCCCACACACACACACACACTCACACACTTGTGTTATTATCTGTATGATTCTCTGTTGTCTCCACAAGTTTGATTCTTCCATGACCTGTGGCACTCTCATATTCCACCAATTCTCTTCTGTTAGCAGAGTTCATGGGCTGTTTCACACTGTGAAGTTATAGTGCTACAATTCCACTTTAACTGCCTGACTGCAGCCTATGGAATCCTGGAGTCTATAGTTTAGTGAGGCAGTAGAATCCTATGGCTCAAAATTCTAAAGACCTGTCTCTAAGCTTCAGGTTCCATGATTCCTTAAGATAGAGCCATGGCAATTAAAACTGAAACATAGTGCTTTACACGTATAGTGTGAAAAGGTCCCAAGACACAAGTTTTTAATTCTGCTTCATGCTAATCACCATCAACAACACTATTCAAGAATTCCCCTTTATACTGCTCAAGCTTTCTTATTTGGTTCAGATATCAAGACAAGCCTCTCCCTCACCCTGCGTGACATTTTCTTCCTTTAAAGCTCACAGCCATGAGTTAGGCCCTTGTACACTTATTTCATCTCTCCTTAGAACTGCTGCGGCTATCTGACCAGACCTCTGCAGTAGCCAATGAAGAGGCATTGGTGTGTGTGAAAACAAAACAGTATTTATTTTTCATAGCTGTAACTTAAAAAAAGCTAGTTCACTTGGTATTCAGAAGTATTATGGTTATATAAGGGCCTTTCCACACTACACTGTTATAACGCTATTATTCCACTTTCAACATCCTGTGGATTTCTGGGTCTTGTAGTTTACAGAGGCCAAATCGCTCTCTGGCTGAGAATTCTAAAGGCCCCTCCCTAACTTCCAAATCCCGGGAAGATTCCAAGGTTCCATAGAATGTTGAAAGTAGAATAATAGCACTATAACAGTATAGTGCAGAAAGACTCTAAGGCCCTTTCCGCACCGAGGCTTCTAGCGCAAGCGGGGGAGGCCGGCAAGCGCAAGAAGGCTCGTCCGGGAGGCTGCCGCTTCCCCCTCCTTCCTTCCGCAGGCGAAGGAACCAGCGGGGAAGCGGCACCGAAGGAGGCTTGCCGCGCAAGCCGCCCTCCCCCCCGTGCGAAGCGGGAGACCTCGCGCCAGATTCCCACCCCGCACGCGCGCCGGATTCCTCCCCCCCGCGTGCGCCGGATTCCTCCCCCGCGCGCCGGATTCTTCCCCCCGCACGCGCGAAGCGGGCGGCGTTGCGTCCCCCCCGCGCGCGCGAAGCAAGCGGCGCGTCCGTCGCGCTACCTCCCCACCCCGCTCCTTCCTTCCGCAGGGGCGGAGGGAAGGAAGCGCGACCCGGCCGGCTCCCGGAGGCTCCGCATGAAAGGTAAGTGCGGGTGGGCTCCGGGAGTGTTGCGCGAGCGCGGGGTGATTTTCGCTTGTACGCGAAAATCAAAAACCCGCGCTCGCGCCGCTTCAGCCCCGTGAGCCGGGCGGAAGTGGGAGTGCGCCGTGCGGAGCGACGCTCCCACTCCCGCGAGGCTCACGAGGCTATCGTGCGCGCAAAGGCCCGTGCGAAAAGGGCCTAAGTGTATTGCTGTTGTTGTTTTATAATGAATACTTTTAACCTGATCAAATCCTTTTTGTCTTTTTCACCTAGATATCTCTACACTAACTCCATTCTCACACCATCTGTCCTCAGATAACAAACCAACACTGACTACATTTTCTGCTACTCATCTCCACACCTCCAAACAAAGCTCTCTCCAACTGTTAAAACCCACTAGTTCTTCCATATTTCTCTCTCAGTCACTCAGCTAGTTACCATCTATCCTCCAACATTTTAAATGCTCAGTCTGCCACTTACAGTATATAACCAAATATACAAGCATACACATTTAGACAGAACCATGGAACATTACACACACCATCTTATCTTTCCTTCACAGAAGATGTGTGGCCAGCTTTTGCATATTACCCTTTTAAGAAGCAAGTCCAAAAGGCCTCAGCAAGACTGGGCCATAGGACTGAACTGGAAGAAGTTACACTTTGGCAGTAGTGGTCCATTTCAGTAGTCGGGATATTGTCTTTGAATCTTGGTCCTATATACAGATTAATAATCAGCAATAATTTTCAATTCAGTTTCTTTGAGGAATGTTTGAAAGTTGTCTGATACATGGTGATTTTCTTACAGATTTCATCTGATGCTGAGCACACTAAAAGAAAAAAAAATGCCTAGTACTGGAAATATTAGAATCAGAAAGGCCCAGGCATAGTACATCTTGTGCTGACTAAGCACTACACAGGGCAATTCACAGCTGCAATTGGATTGGCAAGAAGCACTACTAGCTACATGGTCAGCAGATTCTACTGGCAATGCTGGGTTATTGTTAGTCATACAGGTATACTGCAGTTAACAAAGCAGATGTTTTCCTGGACATTACTTCTTTAACAGAAAATTTGGTACCAGAGAGATAAATAATATGGAAAGAGCAGAGAGAGATTCCTATATCACACACAAAAAAAGGTGATTCAATGTGTTTCAGTAAACTTTTTTATTCAAAACTAATAATATGCACAAGCAAAATTAAACAAGCATATCATATAAGCCTTCTATAAGTAAGCAAAAACATTTTGAACCTTCTAGAGTCCACTTAAAAACTTCTCCCAAAATGCATCCTGCGGTGATTTTTTTCCCCTTTGCAAGCCTCCGTTTTCTTTATGATTTCCATTTTGGTGGCCAAACTTGTAGATTTGGGGGCGGGGGGGTGTTTTTTGTCTTTTTTTTTTTTATTTTAAACAAGGTGAGGTAGCTAATCAAACAGGCTAATCTGTTTTTCCTATTCATGCGTGCTCAGTAAGGCATTCTGGAGGCAGCTACTGTTTACCTTGCCTGATGTAGACAGGCACATGTAGTGAAAATAAAATTGACTAGAGCGGAATCTTACTCTTTTCCAGGTCAAGCTTTCTTGCACTGTTTACTGCACACAGGCTGCTGGAATCCAGCACCCAAAATCTGCATTTCTGACAGGTGTCCTCCACCATCCTCCCAGTTCCAATTCCACTGGAAAAAAAATACCTCTAGACAGAGGATGAGGAGGGCTGTCTGGACATAATATTTTGTCAATATGTGCTTTACTGTCAGAGGCTTTGTTAAGTGAGGTATGCCCATATCTCAACATGATCTTGTCAAATGAAGTTCTGCATATCCAATGCAGTCTCTCCAGCATCATTAAGAATCAACAGTCAAGACTGCTCTTTTCTATTCTGACTGAAAGTGGAGTTCCAGAGTCTCAGGATTATTTTCCACCAAATCCTTTAAAATAAAACCGGAGAAGTGTGGGATTGAACATGGGAAGCCCAGGCTCTACCAGTGAGTTATGGACATTTCCCTATCCTTGCTAAAGCCTCTCACAGGAAACACAAGCATAGGGGACAAGGTTCATTGGGCTTGATTGTCCCATAGCTATGGATTCCATGAGGAGTTTTACAACAACATTCTGAAAGAGTGGGAAAAAAGCTTTTAATGCAACATCTGTGTGAAAACAAATATTGTAAACACTAGCCTTTGCACACTCTCTCACTCGATCTACTTCATTCATGTATTTTTCCCCTGCCCCTCCCACTCCAGGATCATGGCAGGGAGAAATGCCATAGCTACATTGGGAGTATGTGCTAATGAAATAACCAAATGCTGAAAAATAAGACAAACCCTCTCTACATATTATTTTTCTATTTAAAGATTGGAAACTTTAGAAAGGAAACAACAGGGGATGTCTGCTATACTGTGCATTATTCCAGACCTTGGATGCTATTTTAATTAAAAAACTAAAGTGTGGAGGTACACTAAGCGGTGGAAGAGGCATAGTAAGGTGGAGAAGTACTGTGGTGGGAAGGTATACCAAGGACAAGCACATTCTGATTACGCCGAGGGTATGAAGGAATTTGGAGCTAATTAAGCATTGATTCAGGAGACCCAATATCACCTTTCTGAGTTTTTTTTAATTTGACACCACTGCCAATAACTGTATTTTTGGTCTTAATTTCCCTAATTGGAAGTCAGTTTTTAAATCTACACAGAGATTACATGTGCACATTAGTGTTAAGTCCTAGGTAACTAGCCTTTTTTTTTAACATCCCCCTTAAATGTACTGCAGTGTTTAAATTTAGATATTAGAGTTTCCCGCTAGACAACAAGTTATTACAACATCTGCCTTTCCATAAGCCATTCTGTTCTCTGCCATTCCACGTGTCCTTTTCTACTTCACCAGGCAAAATTGGCCAATCTAAATTTCAGCTCAAGTGTTTGATGGCTTTCATGCTGAGCTCAAACTGTTAGCACATCCCTGGGAGAATAGAATTGAAACAGGATTTAATCTAAAATAACAAAATAGAATAAAGCTTTTACATATAAATAAGTAATGTCCTGTATATTTTTATGCATATTTTTCTTTCCCCCTTTTTATAAGAAAGTTAAATGCTAAAATGCACAGATAATCAGCACTCCAAAAAAGGACCGTGCTAATGCATCTGTCGCCTGCATGCCTATAAAAAATTATACTGTCATTCACCTTTCAAGTAACAGCTACAGCTGCTACTATTGCCGAGTTATCTTTCTCTTTCTCTTCAGTCCTAAGCATGCTACATGGAAATGAACTGAATTAAAATCTATAGACTGTATTCCCATGATGTCTCTGGCAGGATCAGCATGTTTTTAAACAGAACTATTCTGACACAAACTGTTCTTAAAAAATTATAAAGCATATGGCAGCACTGCTGAAAGACATTCCAACTGGTATTATAGTCGGCTTAGATATTATTTTGTATGCTAGCAGTGACCCTACCTGGATTGGGATAGCTATGTTTCAGTTGACAATGGCCTGATAATTTTCTCTTTTGACCACTGCAATATGTTGGCCATAGATCTGCTCTGAAAATGTTCCAGAAGCTTCCATTAATACAGGGCAAGCCAGAAAGGCTACTACCTGGGACTGGTCTCTATTGATACATTACACTGGCGTCTTTAATCTTCTTTACCACCTCCCAATCTATTTTCCCATCCAGTTCAAAGTGCTGATTTGGACCTTAACATTCTTGGTTTAAGACTATGGGACTTAGTAGTCACCTTCTCCCTGAATGACCCTGAGATCTTTTTCAGGAGTGACTCTTCTTTGTTGTATCTGGCAAACAAGATTCAGCTGTAAAAGAGAGTGCTCTCTCATTGGTAATGTCCAGAAGCTAGAATGCCCTCCTCAGGGAAGCACACCTCACACCTACTTTGTTGTTGTTTCAGTGAAAATCAAGGATATTTTTATATGGCTTTTAATTTCTCTTACCTCTCAGCTGTTGGATTGGCCTCCATTGGTGAACTGTGTTTTTATATTACATGTTTTGGTTATTTGTATTATTGCTATTGAATTTTATTTTATTTTATTTGTTCCTAAGAGCTGACATGAGAACTGTGTTTTATGGTAGACTAAGAAGTTCATGGTGTTGGCGACAATGCCATTCCTTACACTGTGTCTAGGTTTAGGTTTGTGTAACTAGGCTGGCTCCATTTTCCTGAAAAAAACTCTTCACAGAGGGTCAGGGAATCCTGATCAGTAGGATAAGCATTGGGGGCAGCAGGTAGGGTCTTCCAAAACTGGGTAAAAGGCAGTTTCTCTGAGCAGATCCTCTTTGTCCATGAAAGAGAGTTCCTGGATCCAAACCAAGATTTGCTATAATATAAGCTTTCAAAATCCACGAACATAGTGAGGTATTTGTGACTGATCCATTAAGATGAAATCATACAGTTTCTCAGTAACCTGAAGAAACAATGAGCTAAATGCTTAGATGGTGCTGGTGAATCATAGAACTTCCTTCTATTTCTCTTCTCCATTGCACCATAAGAACAAACACAAACTGATTTCATGGATTTTTCAACACTCTGGAGCATATTTGGGAGGGGTTGGGGAGGTTGAGAGCTGCAGAAATTGGATTCTGCTCCTGTATAAGCAGATGTCTGCCTTTGAATGGTCAAAAATACTAAAGCAAAGTGGCATAGGCCCTCAGTATCAAGGAACAGCCTCATAAGAGCAGTCAAACAACAATCGAACCAATGATATGCAGACAGCTGGCATAACTGATGATGATCTTTTGCTGAATAAACACAGTAGAAAGGCTCCAAGAAAGGTATATATAAAGTCTTTTACTGCCAACTGTATTTCTGTAGTTGATATATAATCTGAACATCATTTTCCAAATAAAGAACATGATTTTGCTTTTGCCAAACAGATGAGACATAAGTATCCACTGGTTCAGGTCTAATGGAATCTTAGTTCAGTTGTGAGATAAATCCTTAATCCCCTGACATTTCATACATAGTGAAAAATCAAGAGTTAAGCAATCTGCTAATATTCAGGGCAGGTGCCTTTTGGTAGTGAAATAGCATCATAAAAGATCTCAGCACACTCTGAAACAAAAAGCTAAAGCTATTACTTTTAGAAGTCAGGCTGAAGTATACAATAAATATCTATATCCTCATCAGAGATTAAAGAACAGATTAGCTTAGTGTCATATAACTGCTGTGCTGATGAAGCTTCAATTCATGAAGGTATCTATGGCCTTTTCCACATGAGGCACGAGAAGTGGTTTGCACTGTTTCATGGCATATTTAAATAACACAGTTTTCCTTCATTGTTTTCTGCACAACCCCTGATTTAAAGCATTTTCCTATGGAGGAGTATGAGCTCTTCCAACACGTTGCCTCCTCTCTGGCCACTCCCCTGGCTCCCCTCACCCCACCCCGGCGGCTGTGATTGGCTGGGTTTGTGGTTTTTTTTGTGGGGGTGTGTGTTTCTGTTTGTGTGTTCCTACATAGGTACGTACTACTTACAGCCTTACAGCCCACCCTCTGCTGCCCACCAATGCAAATTGATGTGGATATATGTTTCCTTATCACTGCAAAAACTTGAATTTATTTCGATGTCAGAATGTGAATTGGATTTTTTCTGGTTTCAAATACCACACTTTCCCACCACATGGCAATGCATTAACAGCGGATTCATGCAGAACAATGAAAAATAATGTGAGGCTAATTCACTCCCATGTGCGGGCCAACACAGCACTACAACGCAGTCACGCATGGTAATGGCCCCATGCAGAAAGGGCCAAAACACAGACTCTCACACTTGAAAAAGGCACCATGTTCTTAGTCAGGCAGAGGCAGAGGCCATTTCCACACTACACTGTTACAGAACTGTTATTCCACTTTCAACATCCTGTGGAATCCTGGGATTTGCAGTTTAGGGAGGGGCATTTAAAATTCTCAGCCAGAGAGCTCTTTGGCCTCAGTAAACTACAAACCCCAGAATTCCACAGGATGTTGAAAGTAGAATAATAGCACCACAACAGTGTAGGGCAGAAATGGCTATAGTCAATGATGATGTTCTTCCAATAACAACTTGGATGCTGCATTTGCATTGCATTTTGAGAAATTCAACAGCTGCGTTTTCCTGATGAAAACAGAGCTCCCGCTGGTGGGCATGTGTGCAAGCAATGGGGAAGCCTAACTAATAGCAGCAGTGAAAACACCTCACTGCCCTAGAAGAAATGATTTTTGAAAGCCCAAGGAACCAATCACATAAGGACATCACAGTTATTAGCCTAGTCAGTAATGATTCTCTTGATAAATTGTTCTAAGTAACATGAAGAAAGGGGTTCTGCATGTCCTGTATCTGGTATGGGTTGAGGTTCAACTTACAATTTCTGGGTACTGCTCATCCTGAATAATATCACGAAGAGGACAACTTCAGTGTAATCTTCGCTACAAGTTTTGGAATCTTGAAGATGACAGATGAGAAACAAATCACCTCCCCCCAACAAAAAAACTCACAACCCATTCTAGACAGATCCTGCTTTTAGTGATATCCAGCTAATCCTGCACTTCTGTGCCATAGGCCATTTATGTGGCAACTTTCATACAGGTCTTGAGTGTTGGTGGTATTAAGATACCAACCCTTGAGTGAAGAAAATTTGGAATTGTATTTGTCATTTGAACTGCTTGAAGCTTTATTGTCTTCAGATGACTCACTCAAGTGTGATTCTGATTAAATTGGATCCTGAAATCCTTGACCTGTTCTGTGTTGATAATATTATATATTTTCCACTTCTGCAGCTGGGCCTCCAGGCAAAGTGGACCTCCTGCAGGTTCTTTAACAACCAACCCTCCTTATTACCTCTTTTGCAGTGTAGGCTGCTCTAATCCTGTCCCAGGTATAGTGGCTTTCTTTTCTGAAGCTTTTGAGTTCTTTTCTCACATTTATTACAGTTACATCCATGCTTTAGAAGTCTTTTTAAAAAAATACAGACTAGAAATGGCTCTTCTTGCTGGTTGTTTTACAATGTTGGAAAGACAAGAAAATCAAGGTACAACCAGAACATCCCTTAGAGGGTATAATTAGTCCCACAGTTCATGAGCCAGCATGGCTACTAGTTATGGTGGTTGGAGAATTCTGAAAACTGTAATTTTTTAAAAAAGCAACTTTTCAAAGCTCCTAGCTAATCTGCTGTTGAGAAATCTGCTACTGAAAAAAATGGATCATTTTTATGCATCAATGAGATTTTTTTTAAAAAAAAAAGTTGCTGTGAACCATCAATCAAAAGATGTTCCAGCTGTCCCAATCCAGGATTCATTGGACACTTTCTGGTAGAGGAGGCATTGAAGCTTACAGTTAAAGGGAAAGCATTGTTTTTGAATGGATCCATTAAATTCACATGAAGAAATGGCAGATGACATGAAAGTCCCATTTCATAAAGCTACCTTGTACCACTCTATTCTAATGTAGCCAGAGAATACTCAAGGTTGTTCCTTGGATGCGAGGAAGTTTTAAAATACCTTTCTGTAATTACTTTGATGTTGCTAAAGCTGCACATATTTGTATACAGGTGATAGATAGTAGGCTTAGTAATCAGATTTACACTTTATATAAATGATGCATTTGTGTTGACCTGAAAAGAATTATCACTTTGACCCTCTCCCCTGATCCTATGAAAGAGATCAGTACAAATAGGATATAAATAAATAAACTTTAATTTATAATGTAATCATGTATTATCTATCTGTTCAAAAGTAAATTCTGCTTAGTTTAGATAGGTTTGCTTCTACCTTCAGTCTTATAAAACTGAATAAGTATTCACAATCAGTTTTTATTGTGACATACTAGAGATTCTCAAGTCAACAGAAAGTCTATATAATAGCTTATAGTGCCCTTTTTCAGATGTTGTCACTTAATGTAGTGTTGCCTGCTGCATATAGCCTCCTCTTAATTCAGAACATGTGGATTTGGTACTTCTTTGAAGCAAAATAAAATCCTCACAAACTTTCAATTATTTCCCATTTTATCCTTGTTATTAAAATACTATTGTCTGTAATTTTATAAAGTTCCCTCAACCTCTCCCCCTTCTGAATCTTCAAAGTGCATGATTCATGCCTAGAAAAGGGGTTATTTTGTCTTTCCCAGCACTTGGCTTTTTTCATCCCTGCCAGTTATAACCTGATAACCTGGTTTCATACTGTGCTTTAGCACAACAATATAGTCATCAAACTAAAGCAACACAGTAAGTGGGCACATTAGCCATCATTTTGCTTGATCACTTGGGAGAGATTAAACTTATTCATTTTCAGAACAGATAATGAAATATTTAGAAGACGGTAACATAAAACGGGGGTTGCTTTCTTGTGCCTTGATGTGCTTGTTGCAAAAAAACAGTGCATTAGATGCTAGGCATGTACACATCCTGCCAAGAAGTGTGCAGCATTTCAGCAGGCCTTTTGGCACATTTGCATTTGTTTTATCTACAGTGAAATCCATTCAGTTTTATTGAACTGTAATTCTGGCAATTTACAATATTTACATGCTGTGGTTAGATTGGAAATCACTCCTTAATTCAAATTCCAATCTAAATTTACTTCATAGTAATTAGGACTTTGTTACTGACACTGGGGGCCTATTGATTTAATGAAAAACGTAACCTCACTGTAAGTGCTTAATTAGTTGCTTCAGCAGAGACTGTGCTGCCCCAAATTATGGACTTTTAAGAATCAGGTGCTAATTCAAATTATACCACATAAAGTTCAGAATTATTTTTAATGTGGAGCCTAACAGATGAATATATTTCAGTATGTAAGGAAAAATGCAGTGTATGTCAAATACATGCTCTTGTCTAACAGATCATGTTCCTCAAGCCAGCCCCTCAATGTGGGCATCGCTCCAGTTTAATCCCTAGAGGAAAAACTATGTTGCCTTCTCCGCTCAAGAGGAATCCTATTAAAATGCAGACGCAGTAAATAGCCTTCATGATTCATAGAACTGGGAGTTCCATATTGTCTTGGCTGGGTGTGATATTAATTGCTTTCTGTCGGTCACCAAGAATGCCATGTGATGCCAACACTGCATATTTAGTTTTGTTGTCAAGGGACACATTTTCCCAGCAGCTGTCTTTCTGGATATGTCATCTTTTGGAGGGTCTGGATAAAGTGCTACATAAGGTAGTCACAGAGAAGAATAGCCTAATGAACATGGGCACCTCACATCTCTTGCCATCATTTTGGGGTGAGTAGTCCCTCAGTCTACAAGACATCACTGCGAAGGAGTGAGGAAGTGAGATACAGTATCTACGAGGTCCTGTGTTGTTATCCTCTTTGTGTGCTGCTGTAGAGAAAGGACGGTGAGCAAGAAGGGAGAAGATAAGGTGCACATGATTATTTTTAGGCTATATAGAACAGATACTTCATTACAGAAAGGGAACTTATAAAAATCAGAGAATGGCAGTCATGTATGAGAGAAATGCAAGAAAGCAAAGAACTGCTATAGCTTTTTGAGTCTCTAGAACTCTGAAGCTTTCAGAGCAAAGAGTAACAATGGATCTGCCAAAGCTCCAACACCATCTGGAAGTTTTTCAGGCACCAAATTGCAACCCAATTCATTTCAATGACAATATATTGCCAGAATCAAATATTTAGCTATGCCATGAAACATGTCATGCTTCAAGAACTTAACACTTCAACCCTTTATTCAGAATAATACATTTTGCATTTCTCAGGTGGCCAGATCCCCTATTAAGGCTCAGATAGCGAAAGCCTTCCCTGTTCTTCTTAATAGTTTGAGTCACAAATTATGGGTGCCTGACATACTGCACATGACACCAGATATCATTTCTGATGTGTTACACATAGGAAATGTCTCCTGAAATTATATTTTCTTCATTTCTCATACAACTGGGCAGGCTGCTCCCATGATAGATTGTCCTCCAGTTTGGACAATATTCTCAGTGCAAGGAAACCTTCAGCCTTTATCTAATCCGTCACTGAGGCATGCATACCCTCCAACTGTCCCAATTAGTCAGGGACAATCCCAATTAACTCTTTGTCATCCCACTTTCTCAGCTGCTTTTAAAATGTCCCAGTTTCTCTCCACTCTTCCCACTTTCCCCCTTTGCCTTCAGCTTACTTCAGATGCTGCAAAGTGATCTACAAGTGCAGAAGGGGTTTTGCACTCAACTCAGCAGGGTTTAGAGGAGTGGACAGAGCAAAATCTTGCCCTTCACAGTTGGGTCAGACAAGAACAAACTGCTGCAGCTTGTCCTATTGTCTGTTGTTCCTCGTTAAGAACTTCTGTCATCTTAACCATGTATTCTGGTTTTCACCTGCAAAATGTTGGAGGGAATGAGAATGTCCACAATACTGTGCCCAATAAGGAAAGAAGTTCCAGTTACCAAAAGGTTAATTTGTCTCAATTACATTTTAACTTGTAATATAGTTTGCTTTCATTGTTTCTAACTAGAATGACATGTAGATTTGTCTTTTAAATAGCTGAGCTGTTGTGTTTTACCAACCAGTCTTTATTTTCTTATCCATGGTATCGTGTTTTGTTTTGTTTTAGATGTAAGCAAACAATGTGTTTTAGAAGCCAGAGCTAGTAATGTTTTTTTGCATGGCTTTTCTATGCAAAATCTACTGAAGCAAAGCATTCTGTCTATGCAATGTGTTAATGTACTGGAAAATTGTTGTAGTTTCATTGTTTTCCCTGTGTGCTTCAGAACCAAAACAGCACATATTATTAGCTTTTATGTACAAATACCAACATCTGTATTTGCTACAGACTTTAAAAATTTCTAATTACAATTTAATATTTCCCACATATAAAACATGGCAGTCTCCAATTCCAGAAATCTATTTACTAAGGCACTACATTTTAACATGCAGTTTTTAAGGTAGGTCAATAGTGAAACCATAACATGACTAATAATTTTTTTTTTTAAATGTCATGCTCCAAGCAAAGAATCTTTCCTTGAAAGACTCAACATATGTTCAAAGAATAACAATTTTGTGCCTGATAAGGAAAAGCTATGTACTAGAGTTGAGACAAATTCAGATTTTTCCAAATCTGAATCCGAATCCCTGGAAGGTTTTGGGAATCCATGAATCTTGAATCTTTCGAATCCTTTTTTTTTAAAGGGTTTAAGAAGCAAGGGAAAGAAGAATAATCTTGGGCAAGACACACTCTCTCAGCCTTAGCAAAAGCCTAGGCAAAGGCAAAACTCCCTCTGAAGAAATCTGGCCCAGACAATTGTCATAGTTTTGCCTCAGGATCTCCCCAGATTGAAAATAACATGAAGGCCCTTTCTACACAAGCAGGAAAATGTGGATTAATCCCACATTTTCCTGCCTGTGTAAACAGGGCCACATACTACAGTAAAGAGCTAATGCAGGTCAAAACTGGCTGTTCTTTGCATAGTTCCTTTTGGCATCCTGGGGTTTGTAGTTTGATGATGCACCAGCACATTTTGGCAGAGAAGGCTGTGACACCTCATAAAACTACAAACCCCAGAATTGTGTATGAAAGAGGTTTGCAAGGGAGTTCTGTGAAGGAATCTTTCAACTGTTCTTGAAATCTCAAGATTGTACCTTCCAGTCAAGTGCTGAACTTAAACATTAAATGTTCAATTTAAATATAGTATAATACAACCCCAGATGTATTTTCTGAAATTGTTAGCGAAGACCATGATTACTCCAGGGGAAAAAGTCACCTACTTGCCATCTTCCCTTTGTGTGTCTATTCTCCCAGGGTTTCAGGCATCCCAGTCTCCAACAAACTATTTGGTTGGTGGATTTGAAAGATTCGGTTTGCCTATTTTGGCACAGGGATTCAGATTTGCGAATCTCAAATCCTTGCCGAGGATTCGGTTGGCGCATCCTTATTATGTACACGTAAAATAATCATGGGATACATGATAAAGCACATGCCATCCAAATCAAGCAAGTATCCTAACATTAAAAATCAACATCCCCGATGTTTGACCTGTGAAGTTCTAAAACGCCCAACACACAGCAGCTGGCCAAAACAAAAAATAGAAATTAGATCACCTAAACCAGTTTGGAAATGAATCTAATCAGTAGCCTTTGGTCCCTGTTAAGCAAGAGATACTCATGTTACTGGACTGAATAACATTCCTAGCATTACTTTTGGGCCTTGAAGTTTGGTGAAAGAGGAAAATGATGTTCAAAATCACAGAACATTCACTAATGCCATTTCTGCACTAGACTGTTATAGGCCCCTCCCTAAACTGTAAACCCCAGGATTCCATAGGATGTTGAAATTGGAATAATAGCACTATAACTGTCTGGTGCAGAAATGGCCTTTGTTGCCATTTATGGCTCTATCTTGTCCCATCTTCTGGTTAATATGTCTTGGAGATTATAGGACATTATTATATGCAGATTTATTATACAGCAGAATCATTGCTTTACCTTATGTTATAGACAACATAGAATCATAGAGTCAGAAGAGATCACAACAGCCATCAAGCCAACCCCTGCCATACAGGAACACATAATCAAAGCACCCCCAGCAAATGGCCATTCAGCCTCTGTTAAAAACCTCCAAAGAAGGTGACTCCACCACATTCTGAGGCAGCATATTTCACTGTCGAGCAGCAATTACCATCAAGAAGTTCTTCCTAATGTTTAGGTGAAATCTCTTTTCCTGTAGTTTGAATCCATTGCTCCATGTTCTAGTTTCTACAGCAACAGAAAACAAGCTTGTTCCATCTTCAACATGATATCCCTTCAAATATTTAAACGTGGTTATCATGTCACCTCTTAATCTTTTTGTCAGATTAAATTTATCTAGCTCCCTAAGCCACTCCTCATAGGGCATGGTTCTCCATTTTGGCTTCTCTCCTCTGGACATGATCTAGCTTGTCAATATCCTTCTTGAAATGTGGTACCCAGAACTGGACACAGTATTCTAGGTCATATCTAACCAAAGCAGATTCCTAAAAACATCCATCCCTACTATCAGCCTTTTACCACAACCTGACTCACCCAAGCCATACCATACCTGTGTCAGATATCAACACCGTGCATGCGGGGTGATATGATAAGAGAGTATGTGCATGCAGCAGCTACCTACTATGATTAAGGAGCATTGACATCACTGGCTATAGGAGATAAGCTCAACTTTTACTATAGGAACTGCTTTAGAAAGAGGAAAGCTCTCTAAGGATGCTATACTAAGCAAAGCTAGAACAAGAGGAGGAGGATTTTGGAGCAGTGCAAGAGCAAAAAGGAGGTGGAAAGAAGAGAAATAATCCCTAAGAATATCAGTCTAAGCTTAGAAAATGAGGAGAATTTAGGTCACTGAAACATTCATTGACCTTATCATTGCTGCTCTCTCTAAGGCACATTTAACTCTTTAAACACTGAGCATTATTGCCTTTCCAACGGTTTATTAGACCTCTTATAGACCAATGGAGAAACTTTTCTACCTGTTCTAGCCCCTGGAAGGCCTGCTTCCAGGACCATCTGGTGCTGCACATTGGTGCTCGGATCTTCCCAGGCTTGTCTCAGCCCTCTGGGAACCACTAGCCATGGTCCATGAAGTGTCCTTGGAGTCTGACCTCTCCATGTACGGGGGAAAGAGATCACCTGATAAACAGGATTCTGGGAAGCTTATTATTATTTTGTGCCAGACATTTCCACTTCCATTTCTGTGCCAGAAAAAAAAAGGGGGATCACAAAACTTTGCACTACTTAGAGAAGTATGCATCATGGGTCCCATTTCTCCTAAACTGAATAGTGCAATCAGGTGAAGTAACTTTGGTTATTGTTGGGTAAGACTACCTTGTACCAATGAACAGCAAAAGTGTTTGTCTTTGATTAAAATACTGGATGCCATTTGTTGGAATTTGAGCCTTGTTATTATTTATTGTCACCACGGAAGATTGCTTTCACACAACTTCGATTTTCAGTAATAAAAGCAAACATAATAACTGACAGGCAGCATACCAGCATAGATCAATCTTCTAATCTTTGTCCTTGTCAGGCAGGTGCCAGTCTTACAGGTTAAAAATATGATTAAGGTCATAGGACTACTTTCAAATACCAAAAGATTTTAAACGAAAGGAAAGTGGGAGAATTTGTAAAGAAGACAATGGATGAATGAATCATATCTTAAATATTTAATTTATTCTGTCATGAGACTTTTTAATATTTCAATGAACACATCAGTTATCTAAAATGTCCATACATTTTGGCAGTGGCTTCAAGTTCTAGTTTCTTTTTTTCTTTTTCTTTTTTATTTATTTTACTGATAGTGAATACCTATTGCAACTGAACAGTGAATAAATTATATGCAAGCAACACTAACAGTTATGTTTAGTGTCTAAGATAGTTTTTTCCCCTCAAACCTATCTGAAGTATGGTGAATTTTATATGCCTCTAAGTCAGCTCTTAATGTTTCTCTTCATAAATAACTATATACTCCCCTGAAAGACTAATTTATGATCTGTCACTTTCAGCGTTATAGTTAATCTTCCATTAAGGCTTCTTTTTTATTATTATGGTAAAGCATGCTTTTTTCAAGTCTATAACTTGCTTGTAAACATTCACTCTAGTTTGTTAGATGTCTTGTACGGATATTGTCTTTCAGGAAGTAAATTATTTACTGTGTTTTTAGTATATTTCAGAATGTGGTTGGCTGGTTGGGTAATGCTTTGAGTTGTAACCCAGTAAAACCAAGTTAAAACATCACCTTGGCATTTGGCATTTGTTTTGCGATAAACAAAATCAGCTACTCTGAAAACTCCTGCTCTGATTTCCAAACCAAATATACAGAGGGGGAAAAAGTAGAAATGCTGAAAATTCCTCCAGCTCCCAATAAAATTTCCCATATTCGTCTCTTCAGTGCATCTTTCTTCTTGTTTTCTTCAGCTTTGACGCAGTCAAGCCAGGTGACTTTGATACCAGTTTAGCAGTGGACCCATTCCTGGTTTTTGTTTGAAATTTAAGGGGGCTGCCTAGGGTGCTGAACCTCATCTCCAAACAGGCCCATGATCTATGATAACTGTTAAAAATTAGTCTGAATTTATATGAAAACCCAGAGTGGATTTACCATCCCACTGACATTGGAACTAGAAAGCACTGCCAGAATGGTGAGAGACAACTCCCTGTCATTTTAGCAGCTACTTTCCCATTTGAAAAAATTTAAATTTTTCCTTAATAACAATGGGAGCTGAAATCTTGTCCAAATATTAAAATATATCTTACTGATCATGCTAAAATCGAATTTTTCTGGACTGGTATGCATAGCTCGTAGAGTATTAGACTATAAACAGGATGACTAAGGCCCTTTCCACACTACACTGTTACAGAACTGTTATTCCACTTTCAACATCCTATGGAATCCTGGTCTTTGAAGTTTAGGGAGGGGCTTTTAGAATTCTCAGCCAGAGAGCTATTTGGCCTCAGTAAACTACAAACCCCAGAATTCCACAGGATGTTGAAAGTAGAATAATAGCACTATAACAGTGTAGGGCAGAAGTGGCCTAAGATTCCAATTTTCATTAAGCTCATTGGATGATCTTTTCTAGGGACAGCTGAGAGTTTTGTTGAGATCACTTTTTTTAAGAATTTGAAATATTAGGAACTTTCTTCCTATTTGGTATGGAAAGAACCTGATTTTTTTTTTTAAAAAAAAAATGAATACAGGAGAAACAAATAGTCAGCGATCCAGCCCAAGGTTTTGAGTGCCTAACTCTTAAAGCTTTAGGTTTTAATCCCAGGTACTACCTGGTTGTGTCCATGCTTGGCATAGCTGTACCTGTTGAATTTGGCCACTATACATAGGGGATAATTCAATTTGCTGTAAGTTTATTTTTGAAGAATTTATCAAAACTGACACATTTCTTTACATTCAGGATGAAATGAACTTGAGGTTTTAAAATCTGAATATGGAAGTAAGCAAAACTAACAAATTTCCACATCCCTATTTCCAGTGGCGTAGCTTGGTGCAAGCAGGGGAGGGACAGGGTGGAGGGGTGAGGGAGGGGGAGGAGCAATGGTGTGGGGGGAGGGCGATGGCATGCAGAGGAGGGGCAACAGTGCATGGGGAGGGGCGACAGAGTGCGGGGGGCAGAGTGACAGCACGCAGCGAGGCAGGGAAGAAGCGGCGGCGCACTCCCAAAAGTGCCGCCCAGGGCACATCACCTTCCTTACCCCCCCATCCCTACGCCACTGCCTGTTTCATTCAGTCTGACCTACCTCACAGGATTGTTGTGAAGATAAAATACAGGCAGATCTTAGTTTATGTCAGGACTGCCTTCCTGGAGTCACTGACATAAATGGGAAGAGCCAGTACCATAGGGATCATTGGGGATGATATGTTTTGACAGAGTTGACATAACTACAAGGTGAGTGATTTTACTCTGTGCACCACCAATTTTAAAAAGGTATAACACATAAAACATCAGATCTTACCTTTTACAGGCTTGAGAAATGTGTAAATGCTCTCCAGAGAGACTAGAAGAGGCAGAAACTGCTGATTCCAAGTTGCTTGGGCTAGGGTGAGCTGTCTTGCAGTTATATGACAGTTCCTCTTCAGAGGAGCATACAGACAGAGAACAACTGGTAAGAACTGTGTTCTTCTGCTGTGCCTTCTCCCAAAGGCTTCTCAGGTGGAGAAAAAAACAAGGAGGGAGAGGCAGCTCATCTCTTGCTGTATCTTCTGCAGCAGGTGCAAAGGGCATCACAAAAGAAGAGACAGTATATGTCTCAGTATATTCCAGTTGCTTACCCCCAAACTAAATAAGTGGAGGAAGCATCTTCCAGCACACCAGAAATCCTAGATTCTGGTATTTTCTTTTCCTTCACCCCCCTCCTTCAAACAAGATTCAAGTTTCTTCTTCTTCTTCTTCATATTCCCCCTTCTAAGCAAGCAAAGGAAGCCCCTTCCTTCCAGTAATGCAAAGACTGCAGTTGCTCCTCCTTACACTCCTCCTACATAGGTAGGTACAAGAAAACCACTCCAGTCACCTTTTCTCACCACTCAAAACCTCTGTGCCAAAACTCCAAACAGCCTCTCTCTAACCCCATGCTCATTCTCTCACTTCACCTTGCTCAACTGCTGAGAGAACTATGAATTGTGCATGAGACATTCATTCATTCATTCATTCATTCATTCATTCTTTATTTATTTATTTATTTATTTATGGGAAAATATTGTGATTTTGAGATGCTGTAAATTGGGGAAATGCCAAGTGAGACTCATCTCTAAGAGGTAGATATATGCTACCTTGAGCTGCTTGGAGGAAAACTGGGATGAAAATATAATGAATTGTCTTCCAGTGGACATGCTGAGTTGGTGACTTTGTGAGCTCAAATCCAAAAAAGAAATTTTTCCTAGCTCAGCTCGTTCCCATCTTTACAAAAAGTTTTTAAAGCAAATACAATTTAAAAAGAAAAAAACATAAAGCGTGAGTTTAACCAATGCTAAAGTCTTTCTAAATACATATTTGTATCTGTGTGTGTTCTAATACTGTACTGTGAATCAGTACGTGACCTGGTTGCGATGGCAAAACCCACAAGTTATACCATGCTTGGCCAAGAAAGATAAATTCTTTAGTGTCTGTTTAGCTCTTTGGTGAAGATCTCGGCAATCTAATAATCCAACCCAGGAGTGGACAAAGCTTTTGCTGGATTGTAGCTTCCATCAGACTTGGTTAATGCAGTCAATGATAAGGGGATGCTGGGAGATGCAGTTCAGAAACACCTGGAGGGATGCATTACTAATGTAATACTGAGAATAATACAATCAAGTAGATAAGAGATAGCAGCTGCAATAGGTCTGAAAGCTAATTTTGTGCCCAAATTGTCCTCACCAGGTCTCATAGACTGCCAAAAATACCAAATATGGAGAGAAATGAAAAACAGAAGTGGCCAGAAATTTTTAATGTTAAATAGTGCTTTCTTACCCTGCCCACTGCAAGTGTTTGTTGCATTTCTTGGAAGATTTAGTGGAGGCAACCTATCATTTTAGAAAACAACTTCATCTTCTTCTAAGAAATGATGTTCAACATTTTGAAGAAAAGTATTATTCAGCTTCTGCAGGTGGAGTTTGGGGCCCCTAAAATGTAGCCAGGGCCCACATGCAATCACATGCTCAGCCCCTGCATTAAAAGAATATGGCCAGAGTTAACAGAATTTCATGTGTCAAATTCCCGTGGAGAACGATTTATTTGAAAATTGGCCTAGAAATAAAGAGGGAATAAATTGATAAATTATTGCCGCAGGGTTTCCGTGTATGCCCAGAAAGGCATAAATGAATGGATTTTCCCATTCTACATTTGGATGTTAGCTGCACTTTCACACTACACAATTGTAGCACTAGACTTCCTACTTTACCTGCCAAGGCAGCATCATATGGGATCCTGAGGTTGACAATTTATCAAGGAGTATTTTCAGCCAGAGAAGTCTATTGCCTCACCAGACTACAAACCCCAGGATTCCATAGGATGCAACCCTGGGAGTTAAAGTGGAATCCCATTGCTATAATGGTGTAGTGTGAAAGGGCTTGAACCCTTTCCTCTAGTGTCCTATGGTTCTGCCACTTGAGACCCATTCACACTACAGAATTATAGTGCTGTTCTTCCACGATGGCTCCGTCCTATGGAATCCTGGGATAGATAGTCTAGTGAGGCGCCCCAGCAACCTGGCTGAGAATTCTAAATGCCCTTCCTTGAACTGCAGACAAAAGCCAATGTGGCTGGAGTGTTGGACTGCAACCTTGGAGACCAGGGTTCAGTTCTCCACTTGGCCATAGAAACCCATTGAGTGATCTTGGGTATGTCACACACACTCAGCCCCCAGAAAACCCAATGATAGGTTCGCCTTGGGATGGCCATAAATCAGAAATTACTTGAAAGCAGGCAACAATAACAACAATAACAAACTGCAAATCCCAGAAATCAATAGAGCAGAACAATAGCAGTTAATATGAGATAATAGTGCTATTATTCTTTAGCATGAACAGCCCCTGGGATGCCATTACGACTCAGCATGTCCTTCACAGAGCACCAAGGTTATTCTCTTTCCCATCTTCCTCATTTGGTACCTTACTCTTCCCCCAGCAATGCTTCTCAACCTGCTCTGGCCCAGTAGAATGCAGAGGCCCATTTTGGTTCTGTGTGAACAGCCTGATATTGCAATGTACCTGGAACCACATGCCTGAAGCAGCATGTTAATTTCTGTGCACCTTGTTCTGGGAAGAGTAATGTCCTTGGTCTACAGTATGCTGAAACACTTTTAAATCCAAGTCCTTCCTTCTCTCTCTCTCTCTCTTTCTCTCTCTCTGTGCATCTCATGTACATACAAAACACACATTCTCTATTTTAATAGATGTAGAATAAAACAAAACACAGCCATTAAGAGATCACTCCAACTCCGTTAATTCTCATTAGAATGAACCCCTCACAAAATTCCCATGCAAAAATCTTAATCCATTTTTTATTTATTTTTCCCTTAAATGTCATTATTAATTTGCATTATGACAATTTTAGATCTTAAATCACATGGCTTTTAATAAAACAATCAGTTTAAATTAATACTACAATTAAAACAACCCAACAGGAAATAACTGAGATGATTTTAATGACGATCCAAATTATTTTAATTGAAAAGTTCTCCCCATTCCTCAATAAATACTGTTTGGAAATTATTTATTGCCAAAAAGATCGTACTACATGTGCATTTGTGTATTCACATAAAGAGTTTATTTAATACAGTTTTATCTGTAAGGAATACAGTTTGATAGTAGATGGGTTCCATTAAAATCTGATTAAATTCAGTATTTTAATGTGATCAGTTAATTAGTTGGTGAATTTGTGTAAATTAGCTAATTGAAGTTTTGAACTTTTATAAATTATTGTACTATTTAAGTTATTTTCCTTACAGAGAACTTTATACAGATATGATGGAATGTGGGAAATGCTTCCATTCATACAAAGCCGATAACATGATTTTGCCAATCCCTGGAAATACCATTACAGTCCCCTTGGACAGTTGCATTTCAACATTGATTGACAATACAAAACATTGTGGTGGAGGGAAGTGATCTCATATCAGGTGCCTTGCCATTGTAGGAGGAGCAATTTTCTCTTAGCAGAAAACATCCTTGGAACCAACATTATTTTTTAAACTCAATTATACATTTGCTTTTGAATTTCCTAAATGATATTGCTGTTATTCATTTATGTGGATGAGTGAGAATTTTGGTGCAGGTCATTTTTTTATTAGAATTTACCAATTTTTGCATATTTGGGAAGGGAAGTATTTGAGATTGAAAAAAAAGTGAATTTGAGAGAAACCAAATATGGAATTTTTTTTCTGTGCTCATCAGTGTATATGTCCAACAAATGTAGATTCGGTTGAATGAAACAGTATCACAATGATGCCCGTGAAATAACCAATAACAATAATAAAGTACAAGTAGGAACTGAAAATAAAATAAATCACAAGATCAATAAATTTGCAAATAGTGGTGATGGGATCCTCCTCTCCCCCCCCCGTCAAGTATGACAAATATTAGTGTTGGGTCAATTTTTCAGAAATGTACAGTTCTCCCACATTAAATGATTGAGGTGTAAAGGGTTGCTGAAAATAATCTCTTTTTTCCTTATAAGTTGGGGTGGTAAGAGGTATTTTTCATGTTTTCATCAAGATCATTTCACTTAGCAAGAGTGGGGCTTTTTAATGCAAATTGCCCAAGTGATGTTTATGCAAACTACCTTTTTGTGTGGACTTTTAATAGAAGAAGCTCTTAATGTGCTGCTTCTGTCTTTCTGATGGATCTTTTTATAAGCCTGCCCTTCTGTGCTGGTGCTGTGTGTCTGTTTTTCTTCACAAAGGCAAAATATGCCAGTTTTGTTCAGAAGTTTCTTGCACAAATTGTGGGAACACTGAAAAAAGGGGGTCATGGTCTTGCTCTTACACTGGAATGAAAAGCTTGTGGCACTTGTTGAATTTTTTCACAGAATATCTCAGTGCATCAAGAGGATGAGGAATGAGGCAAATATTCGTTATGTCTTGTTCTTTCTTCTGTGATGACAGTCTTGCTGAACATTTTGTGGCTTATTTCTGAGTGCATATGCACAGCTTAATAGATTAAGTAGCACTAATATGAGGCCATTTTTGTGATGTAAATTATATTCACATTGTTACTATTGTTTAGAGCCACTCTCTCATCTTGCTTTTTAATATACCTTCTGCCAACTTAGAAAACTCAATCCCATCTTAAGAGAATCTATTCTCAAGTAAGTATGCATAACATTGCATTCATAGATGATGATCTTTCTTACCACATATAGCTAGTTGCAATGTGCTTACAGTGGTATTAACTACTTTCAGGTAGATTCCTATACATGACTTCCAAATATTTACTACATGAAACATTGGTTTAATACAGCTGAAAGGACTGAATGTAATATTTCAGAATCCCTTGCTTTACTAGCATTGGCTGTGCAGATCATAGAACTGGTTCCCCACTTCAAATGCCATCTTCTGTGCATGGGTAACATAGCAGGGAAATGATAAATGGACTCTTCGTCATCTTCCAGACATGTTCCCAATTCTGATTTGTAATGAGCCCAACAGGAAAGTATGTTTGTATATGCTTACTTATTATATGATTGACATGACATAACTATGGCTTGGATTCAATAAGGGGCTTCTACTGAAACATTTGCTTCCATTATTGGAACCAGGAATGGGGAGATCTCGCTCCCCTTCAGCTCCCATGTACCCTAGAAAACCATTTAAGAGAGTTGCAAAACTAGCCAAAGCTAGCCTGGGGGGCAGCACAAAGGGCTGCAAGAAGAAGAACAGAGGGAGTACTATTAGTTTGGCACTGCTTTTAGGCCAACATATCGAAATGAGATATCTGGCTGAGATCCTTCATCAACAGGCACGTCTCAGATTTCCACCCAGGTAGAAGTATAATACGTTTTCCCTCTCTTCTCAAAGAAGACTCACCTTTCTCCTGTAGGGGCCTCCCTCATAGCCATTTAGAGGCCAGTGGAGAGCAGAGGGCATCACATTTGGCTATGTGCCTGTAATCTCACACAACAACAAAAATGTCATCCTCTTTGGCATCCAGAGGAGACCTTCATACCTTTGATAAAGACATCTAAGAGGATGCCTTTATCATTCCACATCTGGCTTTGGGGACAAATCCAGATGTTTCTCTACTGCCCCCTGCTATCCACCAGGCATTCAACAAACATGGAAGAGCCATGCAAAAGAAAGATGAGTCCTTCTGCAGGAGAAAGATTTGTCCTGTAGGGGATCTGCTCATCACATGAAGGAAGTAGTAAATTCCTTCCTGTGAAATGACTAAAAAAGTTTGATATGCAGTTTCTGGTATACCTGCATGTGTCATGAAGAGGATTCCAGCCATTTAAAAAAAAAATACAATGACTCTTTCTAAACATTTTGCATTTGCTGAGGGTTAAATATAGACTATCAAGAGTTTTTAACTTAATAGCAGTCTTACCTATTCCTAATAAATGAAGAGAGTCTTTACTAAATAAAGATCATAGATTTACCAAAATATTAACATTTTCCAGCTGTCCGACCAGAATCTGATTTGGCAATTTCAAATAATCACGGAGCATTTGTGAATGTGTCACTGCCTAATTAGAACAAAACATGGTAGATTTATAAGCACATTTTATGTACGGTTGGATACTGAGTCTAAGCTTCCAGCTGAAACAGGGGCTCTAAAACAATGAGTAAATACTTTGTAAAAAAAAAACAAAACCCAATGGGGAATCAAGAAAGTACATTACATAATGATGATGATGATGATGATGGAAGGTATATTCTGTGTAGGAAGGAACATAAGTATCTTAGATGAAAAATGTATGCAGTATTTGTCTTACAGTGTTTTTGAAAGGGCACTCTTTGTTTGGATCACTGTCTTAATTAATACTAGAGGTTTGTGGTAGGATGTGTATTTGAAAATATATGCAATATTCACATGCTGAATGAATTCATTAAGACCAGTGTGATTACAGTGCATGCAAAATGAATTAATAACAATGGGACTTTTAAGTGTTACCATTACTTTCACAGTGTGATGCTGTTTTATACTCACAGGCTGTGAAGTTAAATGATACTCTCAAGTTGCCCAAGTAGATTAATAGTGCATTAATAAACTATGGGTGGGCCAGTAGTCTGGTGGGCACTTAAATTTCATTGACACCTGGATACTGGAAAATCATCTTCATTTTCATGAGGCACATGAAGTCAATTTTGATTTAATGGAACACATAGTATTCATTTCTGTTCTTTAAGCTCTACTGTTGCCCCCTAACCCCACTCTTTTGCTGTTCTCATGTATAATGCTAAACTCAGCTATTAGAATATTTGCAATTATTTTCACCTCAGTCATCTCCTTAGGCTCATGTTCTGTTCACTTACAATTTTTTTTCTTTTTTTTTTCTTTTTGTTTAGTATATCCAATATACAGATTTATTTTTCTTTTTCTGGTGTTTGGGGTTTTTTTGGTCTCATTCTGGAGTCTACTATCAACAATATTGTTTACTAAGCATATTCTCACAAATCTTACTGCATTCAATGCAACATATTCCTGCATAAGTGAAAAGATCTGAATCTTCAGTCTGTTCCTATGAACTTTCAGGGAGACAGGGTATATCGTCCTGTATATTCTTTTTCCTTTTTTAAAAAAAAATTATGACAAATACTATGTCAAAATAAAATTCTTACTAAATATTACAATATTTACATTTAAGGATCTATTAGAAGAGGAAAAAGTTATAGTATGACCATGAATTAAAAAAAAGACCTATGAAAGAAAAATGTATCAAGATCAGAAAAGAGAATTAAAAAATTTGTAAACAAAATAATAAAAATGCTTCCCTTACCAAGCAGTAACGAGTGCTTCTTACTAGGTATTTTCTCCTAATACATAAATACGTTTGCCAATATCTCTACAGCTAAATGACACTTTAGTCTTCAATTAAATTAAAATAAATGTCATGAGCCAGGCTGAGCAGGCTGCCAATTCAGACGGGGACTCTGAATGGGAGTTGGACTCCCAGCCAGGGGAGGATCTCTTGGAGGGAGAGGGGGCTCCTGCAGAGGCAAGGGAGGGGCCTGCCAGCAACTCCACAGCTGTCCCAGAGCCGGTGCCTGAGTTAGTACCTGCAGCAGAGGAGGCCAATGCTTCTGGCTCGACAGAAGCTGCTGTTCCTGACTCCAGCCCGGAGTTTGCAGCAGACTCTCCCCCCACATTCCTCCAGAGGCGGCTGGAGAAGGTGGTGGTTCGTAGATCAAAGCGCCTGCTAGAGAAGTGTCTGAGATCTGAGGGCCTCCAGCTGTGGGCCAGGTCAACGGACATTTGATCAGACCCAGCTGGGCTAACGACTATTTAAGGCAGATGCAGGGGGAAGGGGGTCACGGGGTGATAACTGTCTCTCATCTGTGACTCTGCTACTGGTTCCATGGGCTAGCTATTCCTGAGTTCCACTGCCTTTGTTCGTTTTGGGGTGATGTAACCCCTTAATTAATTTATGGGTTTATTTATTGCCGCTGTTTGTTTTGGGTGCTCGAACCCTTTGATTATATTACTACCTACTTACTAAAAAGCCATCAAACTCCAATTGCCGCCTCTGTGTTGCTTAGCCTCTGCCTGACATTGACAATAAATTCAATAATTTGGATTCTGGAGTTATTCTTCAAGGCTTGCTATTGATAATTTCCTCATTTGGATTCCCAGAGAGAGATAATACCTTCCACTCTTGCCTGAATTGTTGTACTGGTTTATCCACTAATAGCATGATTAATTTATTCATTTCTGTCATTTCATAAAGTTTCAAAACTCAGTCATCAACTGAAGGAATATGGTATCTTTCTATCCCTGGGCAAAGTTATTCTGGATCATAATATAGAACTCTCCAATATAGAACATATATTAGAACTCTCCAATATTTATTTTTACTATAAGAGGGAAGAACACTGGAGTCCACCCATGATGCGAACATCTTCTTAGAATTGGTGGAATTACAGCTCAAAGGACAACTGCAAGGGGAGGGTAATGGCAGGATCTTTTCACCTATGTGTACCAGTACTAACTGTAGAGAGGACTTCAGTTAAAGTTAACAAAGGGTTTTATTTGAATTGACAAACACACAAGAGATCACACTCTCTTAAGAATCATACAAGGCTATCAGAAAGTGAGGCAAGAAAGGTTGGGTAGAGAGAGATTGGGTGGAACGGATTATATTTATCAGTCCTGAAGAGGGGATCACAGCATCTGAGGATAGGACGGAAGAATGGGAACCTGGGCACCACATATTACATGCTATGTCCGATTGGCTGGGGTAAAAGCTAGGTTTTTCATTCTCTATATTCCACCCTAAAGGGGTGTGATGACAAAGCCATAATGGCTTTCCCACAGAATTGGCAAAGGGTTCCAGAATGGGCTGATTTCTTAATTCTTCAGTGACAAAACATTGATGGGGTTCATAACAATCTCTTAATCTTTGGTCAGGTAGGGTGTATAGGGAAAATCTCCATAGGATAAAATGGAGGGATGATCTCTGATTGCTCACCAATCGAGGCAGTCTATCTTTCATTGCATTCAGAAATGCACAGAGCCTGGAGTGGTAGATGGATTCGCACAAACTCATCAGTGTTGGTTTTTTCCTCCTTAATCTTCCTGAATTTATGACCCTGAATATGTCTCAGATCAGCCTGATCCCAAAACACATTGTTCAGTCAGCATGATTTTGATCATGTACTCCTATCATTAATAATTCCAATTAATGAAAATCACATATCTCTCAGGAGAGGTGGTAGGGTAGGGTAACAGTTTCTTATTTGAGTATCTATTCCATTGAGAATGTTAAGTAGGTATATTTCTAGCAGCATCAAAAAGTTTGTTTTGAGAGTTTTTGTTATATGTTGTTTAATTTGTTTCCCAAACTTTATTGCCTTGTTGCATTGCAACCATAGATGGTAAACCTGTTGTTGTTGTTGTTCACATTTCTAACATTTCCTGTTATTATTCTTTTCCATTTTTAGATATTTTGTACTTAAGTTATGTGCCATCTAAAAAACATCTTGTAATAATTTTCTCTTAAATTGGTACTCTTTGTGAATTAACTTTCTAAGAGTTCTCCCATTGGTCTAAATGTATTGAGTGACCTATATTTTGTGCCCACTTAATCATGTTTTCTTTAACTACATCATCTTCCAAATCATAATTCAATAATAGTTTATAAAGCTTCCCAACAAGTTGAGTTGTTCCTCGTTTCAGTAATTTGCCAAATTCTGTTTCTTTTAATTCTATACTTCTTCTTTTCTTTTCTTTTCATTTTCTTTTTCTTTTTGCCCATTCTAAACTTTTCTGCCAGCTGTCTGTGTAGGAGCCAGTGTGTAGTATATCCATACATAATTAGCTACTCTTTAGTTTTTAATTGAATATCACCTTCCTCTATTTTCACAATATCTTTATAAGATATCCATTACAGATGCAACAGAACAGTGAGATTACCACTTGATTTATTATAATCTATTATAATGATTACCTGCTCCCACCAATTGCTGGTTTGTGGAAAGCATTAATACCGCCCTGTTTATATCCTTGATGTTAGCTTAAAAGGCAGCATATGGGATAAAATATGGCAATCTTAGAGCCCTCCTATACAAGGTAGTTAAAACATTAAAAAAAATCCATAGGATGGGTGGAGGCCATAGGATGGAAGTCTTTCTCCAAGTTTGGAGAGAGAACTGGGCCCCCACAGTGAAAGAGTTGATCTTACATCCAGTTTCTTATCTACTCTCAGCCATTATGAATATTTTTGCTGCTGCTTCATTCTCAACCCTGGAATTGCAATTTCCAACAAAAGGAAAAAGAGCTCTGGCAGTGGGCAGGCAGGGAAAGGACCTACCACAGCCCCAGCATGAGGAAACATTAGATTAGCCCTGAAATTTTGGGATTACCTTAGAGCTACAGAACTAGAGTACCTTAGATCTATAGACCAAGATCACCCTAATCTTGCATGCCCTAAAATTATAACTTTAGAAATTCTATTATTACTGCCAGACCACTATTGATCTAGTCAGGAAATTTTGCATGTCCTACATGACTTAGGTTTTATTAAAAGAAAGAAAAATCGGACATTTGGAGAAGGTATGAGAAAATGCTTTTTTATTTATCATAGCCCTATAATGGATAACAGAGGGGCACCCATTCTCACTGCAGGGGAAAACAAAGATTCTACATACTTAGTCTCAACCCCCTAAGTATCACTGTTTGGTAGTCATTGCCCCCAAAAGGAACTGATTGCAGATAGTGTGTTGCATTGTGTTTCCCCCAAGATCTATTAGGTTCTACATATGACACCACTTTTTCTGTCTTTTAACCAGCTGTTGCTGACCTTACCCACTGTGACAGAGCCTGGGGAAGTGGCTATCCTGGATGTCAGAGAAGCTGCCCAACAGCAGGTTGCTAGGCAACCAGGATAGGCACTCAAGAGAGAAGGAGGAATTGGAGGTATGGGAGAGGGAGGGCCTTTCCACGCTACACTTTTGTAGTGCTATTATTCCACTTTCAACATCCTGTGGAATTCTGGGGTTTGTAGTTTACTGAGCTCTCTGGCTGAGACTTCTAAAGGCCCCTCCCTAAACTGCAAACCTCAGGATTCCCTAGGATGTTGAAAGTGGAAGAATAGCGCTATAACAGTGCAGTGCGGAAATGGTGAAAGACACAGATAAGCAGGCACACTGATTTGGTTTTGGTCAGACTTCAAGGAGAAAGAGCCAAGAGTCATCTTTCATCTAGAGAGGTTCTCAGTCAGTCAAGGCGGAGGAGTGAGTGAGTGAGAAGGGTGCGGTTTCCCAGAAAAAGCCTAGAGAAAGAGGGAGAAGAGAATCAACCCACTTTTGAATCTGTTCGCAGAGTGTAACATGGATTTGGGAACTGAGCCTTCGGCAAAAGGGTAGCCAGAGGCCTGTGTGTGAGAGAGACGTGTGCTTTTATGCTGATGTAAAGATATAAGAAACTGTCTAAATGCATTCTGAAGAACTGCTTGATTTTAGACATACCTATGAAAACCAATACTTATTCTAGGTGTTGTTTTAATAAAGATTATAGTATATTTTTATAAGTTTTGACTCAGCTGAATTACTTTTGGTAGTTCTAACCAAATAGAATCAGGCTACCATAGATCATTAAAGGAGGGCTTTAATTAACTACTGAAAGGCTTTATTTACTCTTTTTACATGAAGGTGGTGACTTAAAGGAGAAGGCAGAGCTGAGTGAAGTGACAGGGTGCTTTAGCAGTCTGTGGGAGAAGCTGCCATATTAGTCTGTGAGACGAAAGGCAGGGCTTTTGCCACACTCACTAACTGGCAGTCTCAACAGACACTAAGGCCCTTTCTGCACAACGTTGTTGTGCCGCTTCTGGGACAGGATGGCAGCCATTGGCAGATTGCAGTTCTGCATGACGTTGTCGCCGTCCCGTCGCAAAGCGTCATACACACGCAGTATTTGCAAAATGAAAAAAAACCGTTTTACACCTCCAATCGCACAGTGCTCCCATATTTGCCATTGTGCGGAAGCGCGATTGCGATGCTTCCTGCCCTAGCACAGCAATGGAAAGTGCCAAACTGCGCTGCAGAAGGAAGAGGCGGAGCTATTATGCTTCCTTTCGCAGGGAACGAGCAGGTGTGGAAGGGAGCATTGCTGACACGCTCCCTTCTGGACCTGAATTGCAGTGTGACAACACGGAAGAGCGTTATCATGTGGAAATGGCCTAAGTCTACCCGTTTTTTCCTGGCCCCTGCTGCCGATTGGGTTAAGCTGAGATGCTACCAAATACCTAGGATACTGGATCATGATTATGAAAGAACATAGGGTGGTATCTAATGGCACCCTTATTTTGGAGGAAGAATGAAGCCATTATTAGGTAGAAAAAAATCCCTACAGAGATAAATAAAAAAAGAAAGAACTTGCTATTGATATACCTTATGCATCTCTCTTAACCTCAAAAATAACCGAAACTGTAGTACCTGTTCTGAATAATGAAATACATCTGCCCAACATCTCTGGTGTGATTAACAGTTTGGAAATCCTATAAAATGCATTTGAATGAGATTTTAAATCAACTAAGCAATAATTAATCATAGATTCTTCATTAATTAACCAAGACAAAATAGCAAGGCACTGTGTTTGTGAAAAGTGTCACCTAATTAAAAAAAATCTCACCCTGACATTTAAAATAGAACGTATTAACATTTCTGTGGAGCAACATTTCTAATTTTTTAAAGGAACTTCAGTTGTTTCATTTGGACTGTTTGATTCTGCATACGGAACAAGTAGATTCATAGACTAGTGTATCTTGCAAAGAAAAACAAAGATGTTATCACGCCTAAAATATGCTCCTCTAAGCATATGTTCACTCCCATGTGTGTGAAGAGAAAGTTTATTTTCTTAAATGCCTAGTGGAGAAATAACCTAAGTGAGAAGGAAAGTAGGAAGCTAATTTGTTATGTAGTTTAGAAAACTAAATGAAAACAGCTTTTTTAAAAGATGAAAATGTGTTTTTCAGTATTCAGTACTGAGAACATGTCAAGACATCCTTCCATGATTCTGACTTCTTCCATCTATCTCTTGAAAGTCCATTCGAACTTGTTCTTGCCAATTTGCAGAAAGTGCTATCTTCTATATAACACAATGATGTCCAAATTTTGCACAAAGATATTATCCCAGATTGCAAATAGCCTTCAAAAAATGTCTTGAAGACTTTCTTGTAGCAGGAAGAAAATTCCTGAAATTACTTATTGCTACCTTTGAAAAAGAAACTTAGTGAAAAATTACATTCCTAGGTCTTAGTATAATCACCTTCAAATATGTGTATATGTGTGGTATTTGGGGTACAGTATGCAGCTTCAATAGACTATCATCTGAAAATGTTTCCTTCCATCCCTATGTCTCTATAAATGAAATTGTTACAAAACTGTGGAGCAGAATATTGGGGAGAAATCAGGTGGCTGTTTGTTGCTGTTATGTATCTGCAAATTATTTCTAACTTATGTCAACCCTAAAACCTATCATGGTGTTTTCTTGGTAGGATTTTTTTTCAAAGTTTGTGGCCTTCAGAGGTTTGTCTCTGTGTTCTTCTGAGGCTGAGAGAGAGAGTGTGACATGGCCAAGGTCACCCAATGGATTCCCACAGCTGGTCAGGGGTTCAAATCCTGGTCTCCAGAGTCATAGCCCAGCCCTCAAATCACTACAGTACACTAGCTCTTGGGCCTCTTAGACTCACCCCAGACCTGATACATGTACAATATCAACATTTTCAAGATCTCTTCCTACCACGTGATTCCACTCCCATGCTATTCAGACACTTGTGCTTTTGCCTGTCTAAGTATTTATTTACATATTAACAAATTCCCACTTTAAAAGACCTGAATTGTTTACTACAATTAAAAGGAAATTAATTGCCTTCAATTTATAGTGCATCCCGCCCCCCATAAGCAATGAGATCTACATAGAGAAAGAGAGGTCAAAAATGATATGGATAATATCTGCACTTGATGTTTTTCTTTTCCTTCATGTCACTGCAAAGAAAGAATTAGTAGAATATGTTTCTGGTGTATGTTTTTGCTTAATTCTAAAACTCAATATATTTGTGTGCTTTTTTTCAAGAGCACTCATTGATAATTCATTATTTCTACACAGTAGTCTTCAGTGAAGTTCTCCAAAATGAAACATGATTTTCAGAGTACTTATTGGAAACCATACTGGGTTTCTTCTGTTATAAATACAGGCAAAAACTATACAGTCTATCTAGGAGCACATTTGGGCTTGCCATGGTCATAGTAAGCATTAGATTTTAGTAGTTCAATGAACTTTCAAGCACATGAAAACAGAGTCATAGATTTGTGACTACAATTTGAGAGGCTGAATATCTGATCAGACTGCTAGAGCCACAGCATCAATCAAATCTCATATGGCCTATAAATCATAACGTCTCCAACTTTATGAATCAAAATGTGTATTTCTAGAGGAAAGTGGATGAAATCATAAAGTCATGTGTTGCAGTTGAGTTCCTGTTATCAAATTTATGGCCAGAAATATCATTCTTCACATACTGATATTCTTTATATTTGTACAATTTGTATTTATGCCTATTTAGAAAAAGCCATTTGCAAATAAAAGACTAGCCTTGATACCTCCGGGCTTTGCGCACCTTTCTGGGTTTGTGTACTTTCGGCTGAAACTCAATTCTCCTTACCTTGATAGAATTATTAAACTTCTTTCTGGTTAAAGCTAGTGTTCCAACAATAGTGGTGTGATTTTTGCCCGAGGAGATAGGATAGTTCACAGAAAAGAAAAACTTCTTTCCTATGTTTTGATGTAAGGATATTGCTTATTTACTCTAACCTGAAAAGGCTTTCACTTCAAGCCAAGAGTAGACAACTTCATCCCTCCAAATATTTTTGGCTTTTTGCATCCATGAACCCTTGTCAGAAAAGCCAGCAGTGAGAAATTATGGGAGTTGTAGGTTCCATAACATCTGGAGGAATTCAGATGCCCTCTCTGACCTTGGTCAATAAAAGCACATATAGCAAATATGATGATAGTCTAACACTAGGTAGGAAATTGAATTTGGCTTGTGATGACATTACTCAGGGGAAATAAAACTCTCCTACTTTCCTCATTCTAAATGGAGAAGAAGAGTTAATGTATTCCCAGGCCTCACATAACTGAGCCAATGCTCCCTGACATTATTGTACTTTGTCACTGATTTCGTTGCTTGAAAGATTTTCATCCCAATCCAGTTATCATCAGATGCAGTAGTCAGGTCAAAATATGAGGATGAGATGCATGTCCAGATACATTTCTGGATCTACATTCTTCGGGAAATAGTGTCCATTCATATGAATGAGATCTGCATCAACCACTCTGCATTATCTTCAGAGGGATTCCCATGTGGATGAACCTATCCACATTCTCCTTCATTAATCAACTGGATTGGGATTAGGAATTGTCAGCCTGGCAATGAAGACTAGCTGCTTTCTTCCCCTCATGTGTGCCTCTGTGTAAATCCCTTCACTCCCTTTCATAATGGAATGAAACAATGCTAAAAATAAGAAGCTGGTCTATTTTACTGTGTGAAAGAGAAATGGCCATAAAGTATGATTCATCCCAGTTCAGCTCAGGACTGAAAATGTCTTTTTCTTTAGACAGATACATAAATATATTGCAGCAATCAAACCATTTGTTGCTGAATGGAACAAAAGTACGGCTGTGCTTAGGTTCATGTTCTAAAACAAATCCGCAATGGACACAGCCCTGATATCAGACCATTGGATAAGTAAAGCAGTGGCCATTGACTCTTTATGATGTAATTCCACTGGAGAAGGGCTTCTTCATTTCCCTTCCATGGTGCCATATGAATTTTGAATTAAATATGGAAAGACATAAAGGAATCTTGTAGCATGTTTGAGTCTAACTGGGAAAAAGAAATATATAGTATATGTTTTTGTGGAATATAATCCATTTCATCATTTGGGGCTTGTTATAGTGCTATTATTCCACTTGCAACTATCTTTGCAACCTTCTGTAGAATTCTAGGGTTTGTGGTTTGGTGAGTCCCCAGAGAGCTCTTGCTGAGAATTCTAAATGCCCCTCTTGAAACTGCAAATCCCAGGATTCCATCTGATGACACCATAGCAATTGAGGTGGCATAATAGTACTATAACAGTGTAGTGTGATAAGGCCCTTAGTCTCAAAGGTGCTACTGGGTTCTTTATGTCTGTTTAATGCTAAAATAGGTTAAATTAGAATAATAAATTAAATATAAGTTGTGCAGTATTACGTTATACCAGGAGTGAGACAGAAACTGAGATTACCTACCCTGCCATTTCATTTCTGTCTAGATACACTGAGTGGTGTCTTCTCTATTTGCATTTTTTTTTGTAACCTTCTTTAGCACTTGTTATGTCTACCATTGTTTCCAGTGTTCTTTTCATGGCAAAGTCCCCAATGCCTGCAGGGCATTACTTTGTTAAGCGATGTGCCTCTTTTGCTGCTCTTTAAATCTCCACAGGACTCGGAACGTACTCTCACCAAAGTTAATGAAAACAACGGTATACATGAGGAAGTCTGGGACAAATGAAACCAATTAAAGAGAACCAGAAACCTAATATTAATAGAAGGATACCTGAGTTTGATCCCTGTATGTAAAAAACACAGACACTGATTTGCCATGCACACACAAATCTGTTGAAAGGTCTTTACTGAACTTCTGTGATTATGCCAAACTGGTTCTTGTCATTCAGCATTACTACCAAGCTGAAAACACATAGGACAAAATACTTTTCAAAAAAGTTTAATTTGACAATCCGAACTTCATCATTTTTAGAAAGGAACATTCATTTTGATTGTGTTTGTCTTAAAAGCTTTTATCAAAGAAGGACAGGGACCTTGAGGCTTGCAATTGTTAATTCTGTTTTATTTATTTATTTTATTTTTTTGTAAGAATGAAATAGTATAAAGGTCTTGAAACTGAATCCAGAAATAGAAAGCCTTAGTTCCTCATTAAATCTCTAGAGCTTTGTAAAGCCTAACCACCTGACAAGCTGTATATTATAACTAATTGTATCAGATTCTACTTTTCTTTTTAATTTTTTTTAAAAATTTCATCATTTATTTTATTTTTTAAAAAAATCTTCATATTTAAAATTTGATGTTCATAAACAGCTTAGAATGTTCAGACATTATATTTTTTGCATATGTATTGTAATTCCATTAAAATTGTGGCCCTTTGTTAAGACAGAGCTGGAATAATACATTTTGCCCTTATAACCAGAAATCCATGTAAGAGTAGGTAATGTAGCTTGTACTCAGAAAATGGGTCACTTAATAGTCTGAAATTTGGCTGTATTGGGTATACTGATGTTGAAGGTCTGTTATCAGTTCTGAGATGGAAAAGAAAGAAACGTCTATTTATTACTTATTTATTAAAACTCTTCTATCCTGCCCGTTATCACAGGACCTCAGAGTGGCATACAATACAACTTTAAAATTTTCACATTGGAAACATAAACAATTTGGACAATATTAAAACATAGGCCTTTTCCGCAGCTTACCTTTTTGCGGAGCTGGGGTGCAGGGATTGCATGAGCAGCCTCCAGCAAGAAGCTCTTGTGTCCCCGCTGCTTCAGGTCCGCACGAGCTGCCTGTTCCCAAGCAGGCAGCACAAGAGCCCTGCCTCTTCCTTCCGCAGCACAGCCTGGGAGTTTCCCAGACTGCGCTGGGGCAGGAGGTGCAACCGCTGCAGCTCTGGAGGCTCTGCATGCACGGCAAGTGCACATGGAGCCCTGGAGCAATGTGCAATCGCACACCATTTTTGGCTGAAAGCCAAAAATGAAAAAGTGCACGAGCGATGCCTGCCCTATCCTGGAGCATCAAGAGATTGTGAGTGCGTTGTGCAGATCACTCCTCACAATCGCGCGACACTCTGGGCACCCTTTCGCATGGCAAATACCTTGCAATAAGGGCCATAGTAAGCACAACAATTATTAAATCCATTATAAAAGTAACAGTTAAACCACTTTTAAAACTATAACAATGTTCCTTTCTTAATTTCTATAATTTTCAAAGAAATAGCCATGTTAGTTTCTTGCACCATAAAAAGAAGGAAGCGATGGTGAGAAACAAGGGGTTAAAATTAGAAAAATGTTCAAAGATGCTTTTTTTGAATGTTATTAAACGCTGACAAGAATAATTCTGGGCTGAGAAGAATCTGCACAGTTCAGGAGTAATTAAGTGCAAAGTTCTCATATGGATTTCTTTACGAGTAATAAACTTCTGTTTCATGTGCAGAAAATAGTGTAGTTAATGATCTACAGTGCACAAAATTTGAATTTTTTGGGGGGAGTGCATTTTCTGAGCAGGAAACAGCATTTCAGCAAAAGCTGAATTTCTAAACTGTGAATAGACTTCAAAAGCTTACAATTTGGAGAAAATTGCTAAACTGCTTGTTGCTTTCTTCAAGAATTGATTTAGCAAATTACTTCCCTATGCCATTACTTTAACATTCTCTCCCCCTTCCATCCTCATTGTACCCGGCCTAACCTTATGGGGATTTCTTGTTTCCTTTCATTTCTAGCTCTTTCTTCATCTTCTCCTGCAGACATCTACCTGGTTGTATGAAATAAAAAGGGGAGGCAGGTGGCCATGGTGCAGGCAAGCAAAGGGCAGAGGAAAGGGAGAGAGAACATATAGGAAGGGAGAGAGGCAAACAATGGGAAACAAACAGTGGGAGAGGCAATAGAAGGGAGAAAGAGTGTGTGTGGAAGCAGTAGCAGAAGAGCTTGGCTGAGATCATTATGGAATACTTGAAAAATTCATCTCAAACCACTGCTTTGAAAAGAAAATAATACCTTTATACTAAAGCCCCAACAAGAGTACAACTTTATATCCTTTGTGTTAATATTGTTATACCTTCATTGCAAAGTAAGTAATAAATTGCAAGTAATTATGTTACTTGTAAAGTATTACTTCCAACTTTTGGTCTGTTTCAATGAAAGGGAAATCTTCAGCTTAAACCACACATTCTTCCACTGACTGCCATCCAGTTCCAACTCAGTGTTGAAGCTGGAACTTAGCACAGAATAAGATACCATAACATAACATACCCACATTCTCTTAATGACACATATTTTAAGGATGAGGCCCATAATGTATGTAATTTCCTGGCATTTTGTATAATCTGAACATAACTTGCTAAACCACAAAATTTGTTTGCCTGTTTGTGTGTTTTAGTAGAATACTACTTGTATATATAAAGGTTGTAGAAAATTTGGAATAGTAAAGATGTCCATGACCATATTTTTATCTTAAATTAGGATAATAATTTCTATTACTCGCTAGGAAACAAATGAGTGGGTTATTGGCATACCCAAAATTAGTTCCCTTAAAGCCACAGTATCAATGCAATACCAATAGGAATCACATTACATCATCAGATCTAGTATTTTTAACATTATTTTTTTTAAAAAATCCTTTTTCCTAATGCTGTTCACAAAAATTAAACAATCTGTTCCATAACAGGAATAAACAGTCATTACAATGAAGTTTCTGTGTGTTAGTTCGCTGATAAAAGCAGAAGAGCGGGTCTGTTTATTAACCATAGTAATAATAATAATAATAAAAAGGGAAATCCAGTTGCATTTCATTGTTGATATGACCTAAATCCCTTTGTTGATGTATTTTTGAAGATTTAGTGCAGCAAGGCTTATTCAGGCCTTGTTTTTCTAGATTGCAATGCTGCAGCAAAGCATTTTTGATTTCACTTGGGGCTTGCATTTTTAAGCAAGGGTTTATGTTCACATTGAATTTCAGAAGGGGGGCTCATTAATATTATTTTCAACTTTTCTTGTTGTTTTTCCTCTTATCCTTCTGCTCATTTGAATTTATTTCATCGCTCAGCAAACTGGCAGCACCCAGTCTGACTAGATAATGGCAGGAACAGAAAGTAATAGGCTGCTACTGTGGCTGCAACGGACACCCGCAAGTCTCAACTATTTCCATTTCATGCCTCTCATGCACCTTGTCTTTTTAAGTGCAGATATCAGTGTGTGTGTGTGCATCAAAGGCTTCCGAGTAAATAAGAGCTGAAAACAAGAATGTGGGCTTGAAGCCAAAAACGCTTTCCCTTGTCTCTAGTGGTGGACGTAGAGCAAGGGGAAAACTGTCTGGTCTGGTGCTGCCACTAATTAGAAAAAAAACAGACAGCAAAGCCTGGCACATTTGTCATCTGGTATTACATCACAAATGTGAGTAGAGTAGCGTTAAATGCATCTAAATGACGGGTCTTTTCTTCTTCATCTCCCCCCACCCCGAACCTGCTCACTAGTGCTCCTTAAACACAGATGGAACCTTTAACAGCTCCACTTATTAATTCATTTGTTATTCATGCACTCCTGATCCTTGTGACACTTTGTCCTCTGGCCTGACACCAAGTCATTTTTAATACATGATCTGCGGAAAGGTGGCCCTTGCCCTGCATTCTGCCTAGCAAATCCCTGACACACACACGCATGCATTTTTTATTGTTCTCACATGTTGCTGATCAGTCTGCGTGATTGCTGCTTTAAAAAGCACACCAGATGGGGATCCTGCTTTGCAGTGAAACAGATGAGATGCTCAAATCGATTGCTTTATCAACAATCAGTTACAGATAAAAATCATTTTAATGAGGGAAATTAATGGTGTTTGCAAACATGATGTTAATTAAAGAACATTGCATAGGTTTCTCTCCCCCCTCCCTTGCTTTCCATTCCCCCCCCTTGCACACAATTTGTGTTACCCATGACATCTTTCATTATTGACTCATGCCCCAAAGAAAAGGCGATTAAAATCTGCTTTTGTTTGATGTAGCTTTTATTGAAGAAAGAAATAGATCTTTCTGAAGCGTCCTGGTGAGATGAAAGTCTAATTATCTCCACAAATGAAAGGAAAAGCTTTAATTAGGCCTGTGCTGAATCTGTGCACTGTGAATTTGTGCATTGTGATGGATGGAGCCTGCATCTCCTCAGTGGCTGAGGTTGAAATAATGAAAGCAGAGAAAAGGTAACCTGCTCCCATGATTCAGCTGGCAGGGTTGAGCCAGAGGTACACCTGTGTTGTGTGAGAGTGCCCAGAGCAGCTGCCACAGGCCATGTTTCAGTGCAATGCATTTGGCTGTTCCACAGCCCCCTCCTGAGCTTTGATCTCTTCTCAGACAGCAGGGGTCCTAACAAATCAAGCTTTTCATGTTTCACTCTGTTTCACTCTCTTTGCTTCAACATTCACACTCCGACTCCAAAGAGGACAGATAAAATATTGTCTTTTTCTGATTCAATTAATGATCAGCAGCCGGCATGACTGGAGTGAGCATTATGCCTTACGCGAGCTATTTTATGGTTTTGCTGCAGACCGAAATGGTTGGTGGGTAAGGGGCAGATGGGGGGAGAAAACAAATGGTTTAAAAGAGTTTTAATTTATTTATTCTGATGGTTAATTAACTCCCTATTTATGATTTTAACAGCCTTTTTTAGCATAACATTTAATTTGTGGGCATGCTTCTCTTCTGTGGGGCTGGAGCCTGTAATGTTGTCCACCCTGGTGAGAAAGGTGACATTCAAGGATATTGTTATGATTGTAATAGCCCCGGGAGGCAAAATCTAAATGATGACAAATAATGCAATACTCTGGGTTTTATACCATCTCTACTCGATTTTTACCATGTTGCACAAAGCTTACTCTGTCTTCCTGTAGTCCAGCTGATATCAGGAAGGTCAAATTGCTACTTATTCACATCACTTGCAGCTAACACATTCCTCGCAGTGAATCATAAAGCACCTTTGACATCAAGGGCAGTCAAGGGGATTACTTGCACACCTTTCTAGATGGGATAACAATGGGAGGACAGGAAGGGGAATTGAAGACAAACTTGGATCAGCATGAGCAAGCTGACCTTTCATTCTTTCGGTCAAAGTATTCTGTATTGTTTTAGAAAGTGTTAGTCTAATTGCTGGCCCCTCAGTGAAAGCGAAATGCTCTGCAGCCAAACTGAACATTGTGGATGGAGAAGGATGGGAGCAGAGAGAAAGAGAAGATTATGCTCCATGTTGTTGTTTACAGATACAGGTGCTGGAAGTGAAAATACACTGCTATTTCTTGATGCAAATATTATTAGTGTTATTATTTTGTCTTTGTGTGTAAAGTGAGCAAGGCATAGAAGTACAGAAAAGGAATGAAACAGACTTTGTAATTCAGCAATATGAACTCTAATTCAGAAACAAAAGCCCAATTAGCATTTTTTTTATCACGAATGTGGTTTTATATCCTTTTATATCTAAACCTTTAAAAGGTATGTTTCTTGGCAGCTAAGCTCTGTGCACATCTGTAATTGGTTTGGGATCTATGGTAAATTAACTTCCACTTGTCAATCAAAAAAATCCAACTTCTTTTTTTTATTTCATATGCTACAGATTTTTGACTTCCTGGTAATTACCTGCTTAAGTTGCTTTTTTAACTTCACAGTGCTAAACATAGGACACCTCTTAGCCTTATGCAAAATTCAGAATGTTTGGATATGAATAGTCAGTCAAATATCATCTTAAAGATGATGGTGGTTGTGCAAATCATCTCCTGTTGTGGGTTGAACAGCTGGTAGAGGCTGCAATGCTGTAATGCATGCATCAGTTAGGTCAAGGCTCAGGGGAAAATAGGCAAGCCAGGGAATAACTATCACAACAGCTTTACAACTGCCTGCAAAGCAAGAGACACAGAAACACTGATTGCCACTTCATTTGTTTCTGCACAGATATTCAGAAGGACAGCCTCTCAGAGATGAAATTGCTTGGGAAGAAAGAGTGGAAGAATGAGTGAAAGAGACAAACTGAATGAATATGTGCTTGCATAGAAGCTCTTAAATCAGGGAAATCCATTTGCTTTTCATTTCACGTGTCAACGTTCACCATATCCTATATCCACCATGAAGTGTGAAATTAAGCAGGACCAAACTACCCCTTCTTCAGTGAGGACAACATATTTGTTAAAAATTAAGTGGAGGATGGGATATTTTGTGTAAATATGGCATCAGAGGGGCTTTTCCCCCCTCTCATCACTTGTATCTTTCATGATCACAGCACTCTCTAGGGCCATGTCCTCACTACACTGTTATACTGCTATTATTCCACATTCAAAATGTTGTGGAATTCTGGGGTTTATAGTTTACTGGGGCCAAAGAGCAATCAGGCTGAGAATTCTAAACACCTTTCCTTAAACTACAAACCCCGGGATTCCATAGGAAGTTGTCAATGGAATGATAGCAGTATAACAGTGTAGTGAAGAAATGGCCTAGGTATGCAGCATTCTGGTCACATTTCCATGAGAACCATGCTATGTCGTGATGGAACATTGTTTCCATGCTCTGGAACAGAAAGCTGGCACGAACCTTTACAGTTTCCAGGATCAGCAGGATCCCATTCTCTATGATTTCAGGGCCAAAGCCTGAAAAAGGAGGAAGTTTTGTGTGATGTCACAGATGTCATGAAAGGATCCTGTTAAAGTCACAGAGGCAGGGCAGGCAAAGATGAGCTGCAAAGTTGCAACTACTTCTGGATCAACTGATTTTGGAAATAGAGGTGGGGACAATCTGGGAAAATGACCCTTCAATCTGGGTAAAACCTTATGGAGCCTGACTCTACCCTGGCCTTGTGGACAGACATGAGAGTCCCAACCTGGCAAAGTAAATCAGCAATCCATAGCTGGGAGGGACATTTTCAATAGCTGGGCAGACAGCAAAATACACCCAGTAGCTGTAGCAGTTGGCTCCATTCCTAGTAGGGCTGGCTTCCAGTGTGGCCTTACCTGCACTGTATAATATGTGGAGAGTTTTCCAGACCCAATACTGCTGCTGAGACATTTAGGTGATTTGTGCCGTTTTTAAAAAAAAATCCTGCACTGCTGCCTCCAGGACTTGTATGACAAGAAGGTTCACAAGTCACAACACTGGACTTTCTCCAAGTGGTATGATAAGCCCAGGTGCATTGTTTTCCAGTCCATCACCTTGTTTCTGGTATTTTGGTGCACAAATAGTGAACAAGTGCAACACATACACTCACACTTTTGTGCTAAGTGAACTCTGATTTCATTTGGGAACTCATAAAGCTGCTTCATGCACAAAAAGCTTCCTCTCTGTCTAGCGTGACTTGCCCTGATGTTTGTTTTCCCCTCCACAAGACCCAAAGAAATACAAAAATTCCCTGAAACATCAGCCAATACTCTGAGACTTGCCAACCACAAGAGCCTTGCCATATAATATATCGTAGTGGCAAGTTTCTTTGTTTTGTAAAGATAGAAAGAAAACTTTCAGCTACTTCATCTAAAGCAAGGAGACAAACTTCTTCCATGCCAGGACCTGAAATTTCTTGTGAGGAATTCCTTTCTGAAGCCCTGAAAGACTACTGCTAGTCAGTGTTGACAATACTAGGCAAGGAACAGTAGAAGATAGATCATTGATCTGTCTCACTGTATGACAGCATCCTATCTTCTAGTGTTCTTCTCTGCAGTCATAGGCAAAAGCAATTGACAATTGAGTTTTGTTTTCGTCAGCTATCTCCCAGGGTCTGCCATTTCTCTCTCTCAAAATATCCTTGGAAAAATGTTATCTCTATTATATAGTGCCATAGAATATAGAGATCTTATGAAGGAAAGAAAATGGCACTGTCCATTGGAAGCTGCCATTTTCTTCCCAAAGCTGATTTGGAATGAAATTAGGACATGATATAAAATCTTTCCAAATGCAGGGAAGGGGACAAGGACATCAGTCACCAAGAGAAACTTGGCTGCCATTGCTTGTAGCAGTCAAAAACAAAAGTTTAAAAAAGGAAAATGCATCACCACAGTAACCAATCAGCCCCCTACATCTTTTGGTGAATTCTCCATACCTAAATGGGTGACATGGGCATCCCAAATTGACTGTGTTCCCTGATGTTAAGTACAAAAAGAAAAAAGAAAAAAAAAAGACTGTCACGTTTTTAATATACAAAGCCATGGAACCAAATATATGAATCATGCAGAGCAGGAAGTGTTTGTGAATTCAAGGCCACATAGACTTAACTGTAGATGAAAGAAAATTCAGAACTCCACAGAACAATACTTCTCAAATATTGATTTACTGTCTCTTTCTCCTAACCATATTGCGTGTATCAAATTCTATGTTTTAAAGCAGTTTTAAGGTCTGAAATCATTTGTCTAATACACTTTTGCTGTACTCTAACAAGGTTGCTGACAACATTAATTATTCTTGTTTTAGGTGTATTAATAACAAATGAACAGGCATGAATGTAAATTGTTACCTTTCCTAGACTTAAAAGGCATTAAAATATATTTTCTTTTTTTAACTTTATTTTATCCGGGGGATATTAAACTAGATAGCATTAAGACATAACACTGTTTGTGCAAAGCCTGAGTTTTAAATTGTATGCGAATGAGATTAACTTCTCCAGTACTATAGACAGGTTCTGTCTGGTCTTGGACTATTTTGCAAATTTGGGAGCTTAAATGGATGAATATTTGAGCAGTGTCATCCTAAAGTTCATCTCAGCTTGAGAGACAGCTGCCAAGCATATGAAACTTCCCAATCCGTCATGGCATATGTGTGAGCTGCATTAGTGTTTTGAGCATAACTATAGAAGTAGAAAACTTTCTCAAGTCTAGTCAAAACCCCTTGAACTTCCCTTGAAATTGCTACTGACATTCTACCTCAGAGCTTTCCGTACTGTGTGTCGTGACATGTTAGTGTGTTGGCTGCAGTGTGTAAGTGTGTTGCGCAAATGTAACAGGTGAAGGGGCTGCCTCTCCTGCCACTGCCACCACCACCCAGGGCTGAGGAAAACCCTGGTGAGGATGGCAGAAGGGCAGGCTTGGGTGGAGGGGCTGCCTCCACTTACTAAATTACTTACTGAATTACAGTGTTATGAAATGATGCAAGTCTAAAAAGTGTGTCACCAAAATGAAAAGTTTGAAGAGTTCTGTTCTACCTGAACCTCTAAATTTACCTAATTTTTTTCATAGAAATAATCCCTGAAAAATCCCATAATTAAACATTTATCAGCTGACAACCTGTTGGGCAGTTATGATGTTGGTTCTAGACTTATGATCTCAAAATGGGTTCTTATTCACATTCACATTGAGCAAAGGAGTTCTCCAGCACCTGTGCGCGTGCTGCGGAAGGATGATGCATCCAGACTCTTCCCAGCAGCAAGCTGCAGTATAACAAGGACTTGTCACTGGGCCATGCAGGGGATTCTGTTTCTGCTTGTTGCACCTTGTCTCCCTGGTAGGAGAGGGCTGGATGCAATATCCTTCGGCCACTGCTGCAGAACTTCTTGATTCAGTACAGCTGCCTGGGTTTTAAAGTGGGGCTTAGAGTGTTGAATTGGGAGATGGATCATAGCTATGACATATGTTCCATGCAGGATCTCAGCTATCATTTTTTAAAATGTCATTCACAATCAACCCCTCACAGCTGTTTCTGGCATATTTCCCCTTCCTGAGTCCTGAGTGCCTCAGAAACCTTTGTTTGGGTAGCTGCCTGGCTGAAATGTAGGTTTTGTGGGGTGGCGTTGTCAGATGTAGCTACAGTGACAAAGGACCATCATTGTAGTTATGCCATCTATGGGCAAGGTCAGAACCCAATATATGCAATGCCATCTCCAGCCTTCCTTTCTCTCCCTACCCCCATACCATTCATCTGTTCTTTCATTCTCATGTCCACAGAGTTCTTGAAAAACTGAAGAAGTTTCCCCATCCTTATCGTAAGGACAGTTATGCAATAATTCTTAGCTGATAGTTGTTTTAACATGGCACATACCATCATGGTTCAGACTTTAAAATCATGGGCCAAGATCCTGCATCATCAGACATAACTACAATGATAAGGTAAAACAAGTCCTCTGCATGAGTGGAAGAGGTTTGGCAAAGGTCTTCTAATCCATTCTCCCACTGAGATGCCAGTGCAAGCAGGAACTGTGGGAGGCAGGATTGAAAAGTGTTGTGCAATGCAAAAGAAAGTGAAAGGGAGAAAACCCTCTCTCATCTTATAAGGAAGCAGCAGGATTGAGGCAGAGTAGTAGAGAGAGAAGACAACTAGGGCCAAATAGGGAGGCTCTGTGGGCCACATTTTTCCCACAGTCTGGATTATCCCAAGTCATCTTCTAGAACATTTAGGCTGCAGACTTATCAACAATTTCCTGGGAGCAAAATCTATTGAATTCATTGAATGTCATTCTGAAATGAGATGGAATTCTTCACTAATTTCCTTCTTGAAGAAAGAAGAAAAAGCAATGTTCTTCCTGCTTCATGTCTTCAAAAACTGCAGGAATTTATTTATTCTGTGTAAAAATCACACACGATGGTTTTCTGCATAAAACAGCCGTTTCATTGCAGAAGATAGAGTTTTCTGTGTCAGAGGCAGCATTTCCTGCACAGGAAATAGCAATTCTGTGCAGAAACACAAACATTCTTGCCAGCTCAGGATTCTCCTCCTCAGGGTTTTCCAATACTTAAGATACACATTTTGGACTAGGTTTACCATATGCCCAGATCCTCTTTTTTAGACTAAAAATTCTAACCAGGCTGATTTTTTTAAAAGATCTCCAAGTTTTCTTACCTTAAAATTTAAGGTGCAAATTAAAGATTTGCAGGAAATAAGAATGGAAAGAATCAGGTACCTTCTACCCCCTCAGTTATCCAAAGAGAGAACTTAGCTCCTAGATAGGCAGGAAATTCTAATGAGGAGAAAAATTAAGAGTGAGGCACATTGGCTTCTAATTTCCAGAAAGCAAAAGGAATCCTAGTGAAATTTCTTAGTAGGGAAGAGAAGATGGATGGGTGGAGGAGGCAAGATGTAAAAGGTGAGGTGGGAGGGGAGGGGAGGAGAGAATCATAGAATCATAAAAATGTAAAGTTGGAAGAGACCCCAGGGGCCATCCAGTCCAACCCCCTGCCATGCAGGAACACCCTCAAAGCACTCCGGACAGATGGCCATCCAGTCTCTGCTTAAAAACCTCCAAAGAAGGAGACTCCACCACACTCCAAGGCAGCATATTCCACTGCCGGACAGCCCTGACTGTCAGGAAGTTCTTCCTGAGGTTCAGGTGGAATCTCCTTTCCCTCCACTTTAGGTGTCATGGCTGTGCCTTGTGTAGCAAGGGAGACTTGTTAGTGGATGAGAACTAACTGGGCAGGGAACAATTGCTTGGTTTGGGGGTTTTATTGAGGGATGTAGAGGGTGGGAGACTATTATGGAATGCTAGAAGTCCAGAGGAGCCATGGCTGGCAAGGAATATACTGTCAAAAAGTAGGCAGGAGACAGTGGACAGATTTACTCCCTCCTGGTGAAGGGAAGCATTGGGATTTATGGGCAGTGAAAGAAGGCACCCTGAAACCTCCTTATTCTTGGGATGGGGGGATTGCCTTGAGCTTTTGGTTTGGGGGAATAAAAGAAGCAGATACATGGCAAGGGATGAGGAGGCATGAGGAAGTGGTGAATGTCGATCTAACCCTTCCGAAATAGAGGGGTGAAGTGTCTGAGGCAGGAAAGAAGGAGAAGGGGGAAGGAAAATGGGGGAGAGGGTTATCTAAATGTAACCTCCCCACACAAAAGCCTACCAATTATCTCGTAGCAATTATCACAGCTTATATTGCAGAGGCATTTAAAGCATCATTATAGTGGTCACTGGCCTGAAGTATTCAATCAGTAAGTGTGTTAAAATTCTATGATTTTTTTTCATGTCTGTTTCTATATATTGGCTTGAACTGTCAAATTGGCAACAAAATTTCGAAGTAGGGATAAAGAGGAATCGCTGACTAACAAAACAGTATAGCCTTTTTGACTTCACTATAGCATAAACAGTGCCAATTATTTCCCCCCAAAATAATTAATTATATTGATAAATAAGTATAAATAAAATCAAACCAGTATATCCATTATGTTCCATAAGTACTCCCAAAGAAGTCTGTGAATGTGGAAAAAACAATGGACATGCACTTAGTAGTGATCAAATTAGTTTGACGATCATGAAAATGCTATTTTTGAGTGAAGTGGGAGTAGCAATGCTTGTCTTTAAAGCAATTGCTATGTAATGGGCCTCTCTTAGCATTTAATTTCTCAAGTCTTTAAGAAGTTTAATTTCAAACATCAAAGAGCTACCTGTGGAAGAAACTGTTCCAAACTAGTGAGTAAACAAATTAGAGTTAATAGGGCCATTAGCTTTTGTGGTAAAATCTCAAACTGGGTATCTCTCACTATGATGTGTAGAATGACAGAGTTTTATAACATCTTAAATTATAATTAGAAGCAGATATTGGCTTTTATAGCTCTGAATCCAACTGGCAAATGACATTTTACACAGTCTGGTTAAAATATCAATTGATCAATAAAAAGAGAAACCATTACACTGAATTTTGTCAATATTTGTGGCCTGTCAAAATCCTTGTATATTAGTATTTAACAGGTAATTCTCATTTTCAACAGTAGTATTATTGAAATATAAATTTGAAATGAAATTTGAAATTGAAAAAAAAGAGACTGGGGTTGTAATTGGATAGGAGGAATGACTTTAAATACTGATATTCAAAGCTAATTTCAGACATAGTATTGATTAGGTTACTTTAAATTTTGATTTTATTCCAGTAAACGGTGAAGAATAGTTTATCACAAGAAGTGTTTTATCACAAGAGTTCTTAATTCTATCATATGCTTAGTTCTGATAATGAATGAAACAAAATCTATAACAGACTAATCCTGTAGTGTTTCTACTCTGAAATCACTGAATTCAGTAGGACCTATGATCAGGTATATATGTGTAAGGAATGCACTGTAAATCAATTTAACAAGTGATGGTGTATGTATGTTATTACAGTAGCAAAGGTCAATAAATATTGCCTTGTTTAATTAACTAGGTCTATTTGTGAAGTTAACTGGGTCTTTTTACAGTTTTTAAAAGTCATAAAAATGGGGACTGAGTGTAATGTTCTAGCAGATGTTCAATGTGTAGGTTTGAGCACATTGTGAAAGCATTCAATATTTTCACAAGCATAACCATGTCAGTATCATGAAAAAAACATCACAGAGTCCAATACTGGATTACATTAGCTTAGAGTAAATTAGATTATAATTTAATTGATAAATAATTCTGTTATGGAATAAACTTTCATCACTAGAGTTGCCCTTCATAACATATATGAAGTGTTCTAACTTAGTATGTGCATAGTTATTTGAGAGAGGTGACAAGATTTAAGCTGTGAAGGAAATGAAAAGCAAAAATGTATTTTGATAATTACATTGAAACATGTATATAAGTGTTATATAAGTGTTAGACTGACCACTCACAAAGCAGAATTGATAACAACACAACTTCCATGCAATAGTAAACTAAGTAGCATTTGTGTTTTGATAAGAAACTGTTATCTCAGTTCCGACTACAAGTGACATAGCAGTTTTACGTATGAGAAGAATTTTATGCAGCTGCACATTTTAAAGGCCATATTTTATGAATTTCGTTCTTTCCCCCTTACTACAGTGCTAAACAACCACCTGCTTTCTAATAGCTATATGTGTATCTGTTGGTCAACTTAGAAGAAGATTTCATTCATGAACTCTTATGGCATGATAAAGGTGCAAGCCATTATGGTATCACAAGGCCCCTCATTGTTCATCTTCACCATGTGTTAGACTCTATATGGATTCATTAGGTTCTTCAACACCACACAAATTTGCTTGTGTGATAATATTTGAACAAGGAATACATGTTTGAACAAAAGTGTTACCCTGTATGTTGGGGGTCCTGGGAGGGGCACCCAAATTACCAAATAAAAACACAAGTTGGGGGAATTTAGCTTGAGCACTCTCTCGGCTAAACGAGAGGCAGGGTAACTTTAGCGAGGATCTTTAACCCAATGTATACAGTGTCAGGTCAGAGAGCGGCTAGACAAGTAACAAGCAATATTTTATTAAAGACAAAAAACACGAAAGACAAGACATAAACTAACCAACTGGGAAACAGAAACATAGAGCTTTTCGGGAAAGGCAATATGACACCTGGTCTTGTAGTCCTGGAGAGAGAAGTTTCTGGGAAAGAAAGCTCAGTGGGGCTCGCTGAGGGGAGTTTCCTTAGACAACCGGCAGCAAGGCAGGATGGAGGTCCAAAGTAGTCCGAGGAGGACTATGCTTGGCGAGAACAAAGGAAATTTGGAGCTGGACAAAGGAGTTGGAAAAGGTCAAGTTTTGCATGATTGGCTTAGCTCTTGATGACAATAGCGTGGCTGGATCGTTAATAGCCCGATACAAAGGAATGGCTTGGCTCTTGGCTGTGTGGCTTTGCGTGAATCTGAGCCAAGCAGAACTGGTTTGCAGGGAGGTTTTCCCTAAAGCAACGGAGAGGCTTAAATTGCCTGCCTGAATGGGGTTTTGGAATGTACAACCATTAACGGCCGCGCCCATACATGCTCGTCCAGGAGGCCTCTGCAAACACATGGAGTAGGGTGGCAGAGAAAGGTCAAGCAGAGGTCAAATTATTTGATATCAAAAGGATATCTAGTGCTCTCACCCGACATATAACCGTGATAACAAAAGCACAGATGGATTTTCTTCAATTGCCAGTTTTGCACACGTTTTGATTGCCACACTAGAAGAGGACAAACAAACAAACAAAAATGCACAATGCCAAATAATTTAAAAAGAGAAAAGAGAGTAAAGCCTATGTACTCCTTCCTGGGAAGGAGGCTGATGAAACACAGTGGGACCTGCTTCGGGATGAGCATGCATATGATCAGGCTATATGAAGCAGTTTCTGAAGATGCAATGTGACATAAAATCAGTAGAAGAACTTGAACCGTTGAAAATGATAGACTAAGAGGAAACACTTGCCCATTAAAGATAGCAGAAAATCAACTATTTTCTTGAAAGTGTCAAAGGAAGATTTAGGTGGATATTTAGTGTAGAAACTATAGCTGGACAAACACATTTAGTGGTAAACCACCTCCTCACTGTGAAAACCTACTGTACCAGCAGGATATGTGGAGTGAGTTTGACACTGCATTCCTTTAAAAGCCTGAGAGCAGTGGCTTTTAAAAGAATTGATCTCCAAGCTGTGTTATTCCAGATTTTAGCTTCATCAGTCATTTGAAGCAGGAGTGAAGATGGTTTAAAAACATTAACTCCTATCATAATATATTATCAAGGGGTTTTTGAAGCCAACAATAATATTTTCCCCCTTTTGTTAGATTCCATAAGTCATATAGCTCTTGGAATGTTAAACCTTGCTCAGTGAAGTCATTTTTATTCTCTTTTCCTCAGTAGCATAACACTTTTCTCTGCTTCAGCTGTTCCTCTAGCAATAAAAAACACAATTTACAAGTCAGTTCTGTCTAAACAATGTGAATTACATATTGATGATGCTTTGCAAGTTCTCCATTCCATTACAGGAAGCATTTTATACTAGGCCAGCTAGTTCTATGGTTTTTGGCAAATTAGTTCCAGTGGCTTCTTTGCTATGTGCTGCTAGATAAGCCATATTGTGCTGTTCCCATTGTCGATGAAATGAATGTGCAAAGAGTGTTAAAATAACGTCCTAATGGTGAATCTGACTAGATGGGGAAATGAAGTAGACAATTGCTGAGATAAGTATTTGTCAAATTGCTGAGGGTTGTCGGGGGGGGGTGAGGTCAAAGGAATTAATTTTGCTTCTTCCTCTTGGCTTTTTAAGGATTGTCATGCATTTAGCCCAAACACCACCTCTGATTTCAACAACAGCCTTTTTGCCCATACATTTTAAGCCAGTGTTGGTAGTGCTTTCCTGCTTCTGTTGTGTTCAGCTCCCATACACAGACACACAGATAAACATATACATAAATGTATAGGTTCCAGAATAATCTTATGGCAAGGACAGAAGAAAATAGGAGGGAAGACATGTTCAGCAGTTTGGCTAGGTAGAGCATATTGTTGGGTCTAACCTTTTAAGTTGCCTGGTTGAAAGACAGCTTGGAAACAATTTATAAGCTATTCTGAGTGCCTCAGAGGAAGATTTTAAATGATATAAAAATAATCTAATACTTGCAATACTACTTTTCATGCATTCACATTACAAATGGACTCAGTCAAAGAAGCCATGCCCCTGAATCTGTAAAACTTGACTAGAGCTATTGATGGTAGGGGGATTTGGGGGTCTCTCTTTCATAGAATCACTACATAATTAGAGGCAGATTTGCAGGCAGTTAACAACAAACCCATAGTATAGTTTTTCTCTTTTCTCACTGCTTCCCACTTTACCAAGCATTAGCATTTTTCCAGTGAGTCACATTGTCTCATGCTGTGTGCAAAGTATGACAACCTCAGTTTTAGTTGTCTTCCTTTCTGGTGAGCATTCAGGCTTGATTTGCTCCTAAGGTCTGTGCACTTGTCTTTTTAGCAGTCCGTGGTATCTGTGGAACTCTTCTTCAGCACCATATTCAAATGGATTGATTTCCTTTTTGTCAGCTTTGCAGCGTCCAGCTTTCACACAGAAACCCCTAGTGTTAAAGTCCCTGGTCAGCCATGGAAACCCACTGGGTGATCTTGAGGAAAGTCACACACACACTCTTTCTCACCCTAAGAAAAATAAAATGGCAAATCTCGTCTGAATAAATCTGGCAAGGAAACCCTATGACAGAATTGCCATTAATGGGAGCTGACTTGAAGGCTTGTGACAACAACACATATAAAATATATATATTACAGTTTAAAATATGTGTCAGATAATTATTTGCAACCTCTATATTTATTTTTCTCACAACATACATTTTAAATATATTTTTATAATCTTTTGAAATGCATTGTGCTGAGATATTCAAGATGTGCAACAACCAGGAGATAATTAAGTTTGTGTCTGCATATTAGTCTGGCTGATATGGATCAGTTCATCTTAAAATTTACAGAAGTAAAATCCTCAGTTTAAAGGATCTTTATTTATTTATTCATACTTCAGCAGTGGGGAAGTATTTTGCCAGGGGACAAATTAGCCCATTCAGATTGTGATTTTAGTAATATGAACGATGCATAGGAGTTTGCTTGTGGTTTCTCTACAACCCACTTCGTCACACTCAGCTACCTGACTGGTGGAGTGTAATAGAACTTAATTGCTACAATTGCTCTTGCATTGGTTTTAGAACTGGTGCAGTTTTCCTTGGATTGGTTCCTTAAACATCACTTTCAGTGGTTAAATATATCCACTGTCATTAATAAAGGTATCTGAATAAAACAATTGAAAACCATAATTTTAGTGGTGGAAAATAGATGTGCAATTTGACATTTTCTTGAGCGCATAAGTGGATGTGTATTGCAGAAGTGGATGTGTGAAGAAAGGCAAAGGGTTGTTGTTTGATTCTCCTGACCCAGCGTATAGAATCACAGAATTAGAATCACAGAGTTGGAAAGGGCCCCAGGAGCCATCAAAACCAAAACCTGCTCAATTCAGCATCTCCAGTTAGAGATCCTCAGCAAGTAGCTGTCCAGCATTTTTTTTTTTTTTTTGAAGACATCAAGAGAAGGTGACCTCACCATCTCTCCAGGCAGTTGGTTCCATTGCTGAATCTCTCCCACTGTACAGAAGTTGCCTATAATGTTCAATCAAAATCTACACTCTTGTAACTTAAAACCATTAGGCCTAGTTCTACCCTCTGAGGCAGCAAAGAAAAGGCCTGTTGCAGGATTGCCATTTTTGGGGACCAGAGATGATTTTTTAAAAATCTCTTCAGAGATTTTTGGGATCTCATGGAACCCAAAGCTCACATGGGGTCTAAGGGGCCAATGTGACTAGTTGACTACATAATTCTCACCCTCCACCATTAGACCAATGTGTATAAAAATAGCCTTTAAAAGCTAGACATGCTTGGTAAAAAATGTCTGTGTGCTTTTTTCTATGGACTCATGGCCTAATATTTAGCATATGATAAATTTTTGTCACTGCTTTTTCACAAGGTCTCTCAGAGGTTCTTTAGCTCAGAAAGGAGAATTTTTAAAAATGTGAATTAAACTGTTACAATGCAGACAAATGAAAATCAGACATTTTGGCATAGTTCACAGATCACATGTGTGTGAGCTATAATCTGATATTATTTGATTACTCAGCACTTGATGACTCTTTATTGAAAAGCTTGATATTGTGTTTGAACCTGATACAAAACTCTGTGATATTTGATATGAAGGCTTTCTCCCCCATGGATTAAGGTAGATTCTTGATGCTGCATTCACAACATGATAAACATTTATGTCTTCAATATCCTTGATATGGGGAGCTCTGAATAGTAGTTTTCTCAATCTCCTGTGATAATTCAGATTATCTCTGTGAGAGGTTTTTCCAGTTTGCTTTTATCCCTTCAGTGAAGAAGCTTGCTTATATATTTTGTTATGTGTCACCTTTCTCCAAATACAGAATTCAGGAAGCTGATGTAGTCAAACTTTCTTTTTTAAGCCTAAAATTGTTTTTATAACTAGGCCTAAATGTTATATTCTGGGCCTGAGTAAGCATGCTCAGTCCCACTGAAATGAATGCTATTTGCATGTTCAATTGTAGCCTTCATCAAGTTTTGTTGGAGCACAAGATATAAATGTTATTAATTTTTCTGCTCCTAAAATTCGTATGTTCATCAGACAATAGAAATATCACTTATAAACATGCATATTTCAGTTTCACTGAGCTATTCAGGTGCAAATGCAGAGTTCAAAGTGCGGTCAATGGGTGTGTTTTTCTTTCCTCTATGTGAATTAAATGAATGTGGGGGTTTTGGGGGGGGGTTGTTTTTTGTTTTGTTTTGTTTTTTGTGAGAGAGCCAGCATGGTGTAGTGGTCTGATCATTGGACTACAACTCTGGAAGTCAGGGTCCCCACCTCAACATGGAAGCCCACTGGGTGACCATGGGCATGTCACACAGTCTCAGCCCCCCCCAAAAAAAACTGTGATAGGTTTACCTTAGGTCACAATAAGTCAGAAATTACTTGAATGCACACAACAGCATTAGCAGCAGCAGCAACAACAACGTTTTTTGTGAATAGAGCATCTATGTTAAGCTAAACAGTTGGTTCTTATTCTTGATTATTGGTATGGGAGGACCCCTGGCACATTTACAGGACTAACATTTGATGAGATCATGCTAAACTAGCCTACTCATTCCTTGGTCCTAAGGGATGTTGAAGGCGGATTGGTTTTGGAGTCTTTATCAGCTTCATGGCAAAATCTTAACAGCTATCCAGTGGCATAAAATTGGTTAATTTGTATTAGTGGCCCTTTTTGCTGTATTTTTTGCATTGGTTTGGCAGTTTTATACTAGGAAAACACATGAACTCTGAGAATGGACTAGGGAAGTAAAAATTCTCTTTTAACAATATCTTTGCATGGTTCTCATAGCACATGGTCCTGCTTCCATACTTTGATTGCTTCTGCACTATATAAGCCTGTCCTTTTGCTGTTTTGCTTTGTTTGTTTCTGCACTATATAAACCTTGGATGTCTATCTTCTGTCAGCCTCACCTGAGCGGGGGTTGCAGCCTACCCCACAGACCCAACAGGGAACTGGATTGCCAGTCATTAATAGTCTGGCCAGAATGTGTTGTTTAGGGACTCAGTGCTACAATTGACTATGAGGGGATCATAAAACCCATCAGTGAAAAGCTGAGAATACTTCTTTGCTGGATGCCATCTGCTGCATGTTTTGTTACCGATAAAGCTTATGTAATAGCAGTAATATGTGCCAGTGTTCCATACCAAACAAAGTTGTAGGGCTAGAATTACAGCCAGTTTCGGCATAGAACAATGTACGCAGGAGCAGGTTGAGACGAAAGTTGAAAGTCACATACCCCAAACAAACAGGGTAAATATATGCAAAAAAAAATAAGTTTTTACACAAAATGTGATCATGAAATTTACTATTAGAAGATGTGGTGATTATCACTAGCTGAAATTATTTTTTCAACACATTAAACAAATTCATTAAAGAAAGAGCTATCCTCAGCTACCACGCCAGTTATCAAAACAAAAACAGTTAAGCTCTGTATTTAGAGGAAGTATACCTCTGATCACCAGATTCTGGTGGAAAACAACAAAATAACCATCACATTAATTCTCTGTTTGTGATCTGGGAAGGGATAGCTAATTGGCTACCATTGGAGAAGGAATGCTGGGATGGGCCTTTGGTCTGGTCCAACAAGGCAAATCTTATATTCCTCCACTTCAAACTTCATTTTTAAGCTAAACATCCTGAGTTTCTTCATATGCACCTTTCACTGTTTGTCTTCTAGACACATTGTCATCCTTACAGCTTTCTTCTGCATGCTTTTCAACCCATCAGTAGACTTTGTGCACAGTGGTTCTCAAACCAAAAGAGAGTTCTTCAGAGAGCAACAGGACAGTACTATTTCTGACAGACTGGGATACCATTCAGTCCAGACTGAATTGTCCTCTTGAAAGCCAGTCTAGGTAAAATCTAAAGAAGAAAAGAAGCATGGATATAAAAAGAAGAAAGCAGTGTACTGTTTTGTCACGGATGTGCAGCTATTACATCTCATTGTATAATGTTCATATTTTTCCTTTTGCTCTCTCATGTTGACACGGAGTGCACAACAAAGGTTACATTTACATTGAACTTAAGCCAGACCCTTTGAAACCCTGGTTCTTTGTGACCCAGAGATTTTTTTTCTTTGTCCTTTTTTTCCAGGTTTTATCTGATTTAGTAATAACACATCAATCATTATTAATTATGTGTTCAGTTTATATCTGCACTTCCTTGCACTTTAATCTTCATTAGCATATATGAGTTGGAGGGAGGACTATACCAGAGGGTATACAGCATGTGTTCCTGTGTTTTACTCATGCCTCTCTGGAGTCTTTAGCTGCTGAGAGAAATAGGCTTCTTCAATACCAAGCAAGCATATGCCGCCAGGGCCTTTTATCTGAATGCTTCACATTAAATCAAAAGGCACAATCTGAGCAGCCATGAGCCAAAAGAGAAATACATCTCTTTGCATTTGTGATGGCTGGTGATATATTCTTGAGTATCTTCTACAGCACTCCACTTGGGTCCTGCAGAACTAAATGTGAACAATATCTTTCTATGCTTGTTGAATGACAAAAGCTTCCTTATTTCAGGTGGTTATTTTGACATTCCTTCATGCACAATTCATGACAATCTATTACTAGTCAAAAATATCTTCAGTCTTAACGTCATAGAAGCACTGCTATTTACATTGCCCAGTGGAATGCAACCTTCATTGGCATGCCTCACATGATAGTTGTCTATTAAAACTTTACAAACACATGTGTCTTGATCATGTCATCTGTTTGCATCACTTTGGGTTTTCTTCTGTGGGGAGGAGCACACTAAACTTACCCATGGCCATCTCCTATCCTATCCTATCTTCTATCTTCTGCTCCTATCTTCCTTCTTACTTCTTGAGGTCCCTGGTTCTCTTTCCTTTAAATGATGAAGAATCACCCTTCTTCTAGATATGTCTTGCTATTGCTCTAGTTCTAGGATCACAACTTAGCCTTGAGATCAGGTGTGCTGTGGCAAATGAATTCAGACACAGGTCTACTAGACAAGTTAGCGAGTCAAGGAGCCAGATCCTCAGATTCAGCGAATCATCAGTGCTGATTAAGGGGGGATAATGGTCTATTGCCCTGTTGAGGCCAGTTCAGCAGCTGCTTGGTAGGGAACAAGGAGAGCTTCACTCTAGAAGAGAATATTATTGTGATCTAGCATATAATACATTTAGATGATGAAAATGCTTTCATATGTTTTTTTCCATACTGGAGGTTTTCAGCAGGTTAAAGTCAGAGCTCTGTCTGTCCAGGATATCCATACTTTTAGTTGAAAAGCCATTTATGACAGCTATTTGGAATATCTTTTACATGAAGCTGATATAGAAATCAATCTTAATTAAAATGGGAAGCAAGAGTGATGGAATAATGTGCCTTCAGTATCCTGCCATTGAACCACTGTGTTTACTAATGCAGACAGGTATGCTGTCACTATTCCTATGCTGTCAGAATTAAGTTATGGAGTGGAGGTGGGGGCAGGAATAAGCAGGAATCCAATTCAGTGTATAGTCTCTCATTAATGCACAGGAAGAAGCTGGGTTTGGTTATTGTCCAGCACTGGTATTGATTTTGATTTTATGTCAATAGGTGTCCTGTGAATTTTGCAGTGATGCACTTTGAAGGTGAATATATTGTCTCCCTAGGAAAACATGGGAAGATGCTTTTATTTGCTGAAATATACTGCTATGAATAGGATATAAGGTGGAATAAAACCTGTATTTTTGATCAAGTCAAAGCTAAATTCATTTTAGTCTCTGGATTTCGGTGGAGAAGTTAATGGAAAAGCTCACTGAATCTGTACCTCTGTCAAAATAGAGATTTTAAATCCCAAATCACAAGGCATAGGTAGCTTTACAGCATAATATCACATCTACCATTTGAAAATATATAATCATTCTTACAAACATGGCATAGTTAGTTGTATGTCTGGAATTTTTGCCTTTGAAACCTGGTGGCAGATGCTAGTAAATCTATGTTACTAAATATGGTAGAGCTAATACAGAGGTTAGGAGACTTGATTATGACACAGGAATCCTTGGTTTGTGTCTTTACACTGAGATCACTAGGGGACCTTAGACAAGCCACCATTTGTATGGAGGAGGAGGTAGTGAGGGAGAAGAAACACATTAAGTTGTGGTTTAAAAGGCCACAATGTCACTAACTAATCAGTTTCTCACATTCTGGCACTGTAGTGTCCAGTTTGTTCCATAGGTTCAGCACACATAGCCTTTCCAACATATCATACCAAATGGTGAAGAGTGGATGATATATCTACCTCCTACTGAACTTAGGTGTTGCTTGGGGATTCAGTCAATATACAGAAGCTAGAAAGTGAAGACTAAATATCTGCTTTGCAAATATTCACTGATAGCACTTTAGTATTAATTGCTGGGAAATATAATTGGTAGGTATTGACAGATCAAGGACCACCAGAATAGGCCTGTTCCTAAACTATTCTGTGCATTGTTGTACTAACTGGCTTCAAGTCAATTCCAGCTTATAGCAACCCTATGATAGTGTTTTCTTTGCAAAATTTATTCTGAGGAGGCTTGCCCTTGCTTTCTTCTAAGGCTGAGAGAGAATGACTTGTCCAAGGCCACCCAGTAGGTTCCCATAGGCGAGCAGGGATTCAAACTCTGGACTCCTGGAGTCCTAGCATCACTCTCAGACCACCACATCCCATTGGTTCCCATTCTGTGTGTCCCTTGTCTATCAGCAATGACAGTGGAAGAACAAGTGGAGGGATTTCAGTTTGCAGAAAGAATTGACAACAATCATCAACAGCAGCAGCAGTATTTGACAGCCAGGAAGTGCTGTATGCAAAATCAGACTGGGAGTGTGGTATTGTGGTGTTGGCGCTCATACACATGCTGGAAAACAAGATTCCCTGTATGTGTGGTACCTGTATCCTGTTTTACACTGATAGTGGTATGAATGTAAAAATGTTGCAAAGGTAAAGGGTTAAGAAAAAATTTTCACCAACACCAGAGTTCTAACACGATTTTGTTTAAAACTCTTCTGAGTAGTCTACAGCTGCCATTGCTGCTGACTGCTGCCATTCTTCATAGCACGCCAACAGCCATCTACCTGTTCTTCTGATGTCCTTGCTGGGAGATAAAAAAAATCTGTGTCTCTCTCATAGCCATGGAGTCACACAGAAGCATTATTTGGAGGTCACTTTCTGATGCTTCAGAGGGAAGGAGTTGAAAGGAGATGTTTCCCAGTTTTCCCCAGCCATGTCCTGTCACTGGCCAACTATGCTTCCTGGAGTCTGTCAAGATATCATACGATTCGTCTTCTCTCTCAGCTTTGCTACATGTAATAAAGTCTCTCACTCCAGAAGGCATCTCTCAACCTCATTTCCACATATAGGAATATTAATAGTGATCTGCCTTATAGGGTAGGTGTAAGATTTGCTGAAATAATACATCTGAAGTGATTTGAAAACTTGGGCAGGGCCCTATAAAATGCTTCTTCTTGTTAAACAATAAAATAGAGGGCATAAGCAGAGGCGTATAAGCATTTGAAAGCCACATTGGCCTTGTTAACTGAAATGTAACACATTTCTTAATTGCAGTAGTTGAACTTGTTAAATGACTATTGATTCCTCTGCTACTCCTCCAACCTATAATAGTGATTCCCTACCATGCCCCATCTCCCTCTGTTCTCCCAGCACATCATTTACAGTTCAATGTCAAATTGACCTTCAGTTTCATTAGCCATAATGCAAGTCCTGGGTTTCAGAAGATAAATGTCTCTTTATGTGGAATCAAAAATCTTTTCAGAGACCCCCTGTGTGCCACACTTGCGAAGTAATTTTAGTGCTCAAAAGTGTAGGCTTCCTTTGTTTGCCTGCTGTACTTAGAACAAGGCAGCACGAGAATAGCTGTCAGAAGTATAAACAGTAGCTACTAGCTTGCAAGAGCTCCTTCAACTCTGGCAGCCTTTTCATTTGATAACAAACCAAACCCTGCTTGTAAAGAGACCAAAGATACTCTGTTCTTCCTTCACAACTTTCCACCTCAAACTACCTTGTATATGGCTGAAGTCACAACTTTTATACCACCCACCACTTCCTCCCCTCCCTCAGTCTGCATGTACTCTAGAGGTATTAGTGCATCTCCAAATTTTTCACAGAGGAATATTCTGAGGTGATTAAAACTAACAGCATTGCCTAACACTGGGGATGCTTGAGGTTTTGGTTTGGTCCTTATCTGAAAAAGAAAGTGACCTGGTTTGAAACTTCAAACTACTTTGCTGGCTTTGCTCCTACATTTTTTATGATGTAGTGTCCACATTTACAGATGTACCAGAATGTGTGTAAAATTCTTCTGTTGTTCTAAGATGCATCTAAAACTTCATTTTTGTATACATTATACATAAAATATCTACACATTTTCATGTAGATTGTTTTTAAAGAAAGATACACCAGTTAATTCAGGGGATAGATCTGTGAATAAACAAAATTCAGTATGAAATTCAGACCAAAAATAGTTTGACCAGCCAAAACAAAGACATTTCTAAGTGAGTATCTGCACTTTCTTAGTATTTTGTGTAGCAGGTAATAACTCAAAAAACAATGTGCACATCATTTTGTGTTGCAAAGGATTCACTTGTTGTGTATATTGATTGTGGCCCTTTTCGCAACGCCAGCACTTGCGCAAGGGAGAAGAGCGGCTCATGCAACAACCCTCTCCTGAAACGCCGCCGCTTCCCCCGCCTCCTTACCGCACCTGGTGTCTTCTTCCGCGACAGGTGCTCTTCAGCCACGCCCCCAGCTTCTGCAGCGCTCCCTGGGAGCTGTAGGCGGCACTGGGGGCGGAAGCGGGGAGGAAGTGCAAGAGACCCGCCTGCGACAGTGCTCCACACTCCAGTAAGTGTGAGACGCCACCAGGAGCCTTGCGCGAGCGCCGTTTATTTTTGGCTGCAAGCCGAAAATAAAAAAAATATGTGCGAGCGCAGCTTCAGCCCCGTGAGCACCGCGGAAGTGGGAGTGCGTTGTGCAGAGCGACACTCCCACTCCCGCGAGGCACACGGGGCTATTTCACGAGAGGAAGCTGTCGGCTGCCTGCCTAGCGAGCCTGAAAACTGGGGTACCTGTTTAAACAAACAAGGACCTCCAAAGAACCTCTGGCATAAACTACAGCCTAGAGGAAAAACAGCCACTTCAGACCGCAATAAGGAAAAATACAAAAGGTTTATTGCGGGTAACAAATTAAGGCATTTAGCAAAAACCCATCATAAAGTTAAACAGTAAAAAACAGCAGAGTAACATACAAACCAGCACAGCGAGAAGACAAGAGAAAAGAGAGAAAGAGCAGTGCTTTCCAAACAGCTTATATACACTCCACACAGCTGTACATTATTAGGTACTTTACAAGTGCCTTAGTCAAACACATAAATTAACATACAGCTGTGTAGCCTTATTTCAGTCTACACCTTAAGCTTAAAGGGCAAGGTCAGAAGAAGCAGCGCAGCATCAAGTAAGCTTAACCCTTTACATATCGTGACAGAAGCCCGTGCGAAAAGGGTCATAGTGTGTGCGTGTGTGCATGCGCTCTCTCTCTCCCCGTGCACACACACACACACATAAGGAAAATGTATCCACAAAATTCCTTTATCTTGCAAACACTTGCAAAAACTGAGGTTGCAATTCTTTATTCATTTCATTCTCACACACAAGGATCCAAATTTTTTCTGTGATGGATGAGATTATGACAAGTTTTACACATTTTTTTAGACTTTACTCATTTCCGGACTTCTTAAAAAAAAAGTTTGAACAATAACATTGTTTTTTGTGCAAAAAAAAACATTTTTGCTCAGCCAAAAAGAGAGGGGGGCTAAAATAAGATAAATTAAAAATTCAACAAAACTGAAGTTTTTAAATTTCCCCAATGTACCAAACAATGAAAATTAAGAATGGGTCAGTTACTTAAAACAATAGTGTGGACCAAGCCCCCTTGGTAACATATTGACAGGACTAGCTTGGAGCTTAAGGCTCTAATCCTGTTACTGCACTGTGCTAGTGGCTGTGCTTTTTCCAACATTAGGTAGTATAGGTAATGGGAAGCAGGCAAAATCTGCCAGTTCTGATCAGCCTGCTTCCTCATGCCTGGCTTCTTCATAACTACTGTAACCTTGACCTTTTTGACTTCTGCCACCACAGCCTAGGCCAGTGTAATTATACCAGAGTAGTTCACAAACATGATTCCAGCCTAGCACTCCTTTGGCACTTTGTAGAACTCTTCTGACATCTCAGGCAAGAGTGACTACAGAATGAGGAATCTGGTACTGTTCATTGATCTGTTCCTCACTGGGATTTCATCTGCTTGTTCAGGTCCCTGTTCCTGGCCATATGGCCTTCTTCATATCACTTTGGAGAAGAAGAGATTGGTGCAAATGATTTATATCTAACAAACCATTTGCACCAATCTCTTCCTCTCCAGAGTGATATGAAGAAGGCCATATGGGCTGTGCAAGGCCACATTGTCAACAATCCGAATCTGTCTACTTAGTTATGATATCATCTTCCTCTTTTAAGTTTGTGCGAGACACATTGCATAGGCATATAGCAGACAGCATTATAATATTACACAAAAACTTACATTGCTGAGGTTACAGTGTTCTTTTTTTCACTTTCACAAGAAGACATGTTGGCATACATGTTTCCAGTTATAATGCATAATAGGTGATCACGTTATATAGGTTTGTAATGCCTCTGCAAATCTGAGAAAAGAAAGTTGCTATTCTGTTATTTTTCACAAGAATTAATGATTTTTTTAAAAGATGGTTTCTTTGGTAGTTTCTCTTGTTTTGATTATCTGTGGTTGCACTGCATATTACATGATCACAGCAATGTTCTTTGGAGATATAATCATCAAAGAGTGTTACTCAGTTGGGGAAGAACATGTGAGAGATATAAATAATGGAAAAGAACAGGGGGCCATTAAATATGTTGTTTTGTTTTTTTGTGCTGGGAGGCTGGTTTACATGGTAGGGGGTAGCCTTTTTCTAATGGAAGAATTCTAAAAACTGCTCCTTTCAGCCAATCCATCTGTTTGGACTGAAAGCCCCGAAGCCCTGGCAAACCTTGAAGGCTTTGAGAGAGTCAGCACTGAATCTGGTTCTCCAAGCTGTGAGCAGCTCAGCAGCTCATGCAGCTCTAATTTACAGATAAATGCATGCATCCCCAACATCATCTATTCCAGAAAATTTTGAATTTGGCACTTTAAACTGTCTCACCAATTTTTCAGTGTATGAAGTTTTCATGAAAATTGTTTTCATGTAGTGCATCAAAAGTGTTTTTAAAAAACAAACAAACAACCACTTGTTAATGCTAATTATCAATTGGTCTAAAGGAGAAGAGATCGCAGCTACCAAAGTGTTCAAACATGTGTGTCCCTGACTTGTAATAGGGTTGAAAAGCAGCTGGTTGTGTATGGATAATTACCATGACTCGGTTTGACGGACCCCTATTGTTTATCAAAGTTGTGAGTCTGTCTCTTAAACTGTTCAAACACAGAGCTCCAATAATCGTGTCAAGAAAGTCTTGTTCAGCCAGCTGCTTTGTTAAATCTCATTGCCTGTTCGTTCAAATGTACATTATCTTCCTGTGACTGCTTCAGTGCTCGTGTTGTGACAAAGGCAAGAGTATGAAAAGGCTGGCCCTCTCGATCCTCAACAAATGGTTCCAGCTTTCTGCAAATCTGCAACGCTAATTGCTTCTGAAGTTTGACAAAAATGCTGCCATTTCACAATATGCTTGCAGTCTCCTATGTGGTTTGATCTTGCTTTTAAACTGATATAAATAAGAATGAGCTGAGCTGAATTGAAGTCTGATTCCTGTTTAAGCAGAAACCTGTTACTGTTGCAGTGTAATAGAAATCAAATTCACAGTTCTTGTCTAAGCTGAAGCCTTATGTTACTGATGCAATGTAAAGAGGTTCAGAGTACATTCATATGCCATTTGCATTTTGAGAAGGCTGCAAAGAAAACCTAGTGAGGTATGTTCCTAAGTGTCTCTTACCTCTACAAGCAAAAAACATGGGAAATAAGACTTGTTATGAACAAAATCTCAACCCTTTATAACCTTTATACCTTCATCCCAGCCCCCAATCACTAAGCTATCCTTGCTTATGTGATGCAAATACTAAGTAAACAATAATACCCCATTCCTAGTTATGACATAAAATCCATAAATAAAACGAAAAATGGGAAGCAAGTTAATTAATACCCTCACCTCTTTCTGCTTCAGGGAAAATCACTTGCAGTCTGCCTGCTCAGGAACAGATGAGTGCAAACTAAGGCCCTTTCCACACGGGTGTTTAAAAACGGAGGTCATCTACACTGTAAAGTGGATTCGGGAGGACTACTTTTGCATAGTTCCACACCCCAATCCATGCTAAGGCACCCGGAAGTGGTGGCGCCGCGTGCTTTTTGAAAACCACTTTTCATGTGGTCTTTAAAAAGGATGACCGTGCAGCCCCGTCGCAGCGCACAGTGTGGATTTGCAGGTGCATGCAAGGGCTGCCGGGGGTGGGCTTTCCGGCTGGTGAGCTTCTCCGGTTGGTAGAGAGCCTCCGCCAGTCATAAGCTGCCATTTTGGGCCCTGCAGGACGCCACTGGACGCCGAGGAGTGTGGAGCAGTGAAAACACGCTGCTCCACATGGCGACGGACTCAGGTAAGCTCCATTTCAGCGTGGTTTCCCCCGTTTCTTCGCCCACGTGTGGAAAGGGCCTAAGGAAGGGCAATTTGCATCTTTTACCAGATTCTCCTCAAGTTAGATAAAGAGACCAATACCCATGGAGGGCATTTCATACTGTGTGCAGAACTCATGTAACAGAATGATCCATTATTCAAAAAGGGGTAGGGAATGGCTGTATGTACAAAAACAACATGTTAGGAAGAAGCAAGGCTAGAACTGTTCTGTATGACACCTTGTTTTGTATGTGGATATATGGATATGTGGAGAAGGGGAGTGGTAGATAATTCAGTAAAGTAGATCGTTGTCTGCAGTCAGAAATAGGGATAAGTAAAAATTAGGTCCGGTTTAGTTTAATTCCAAAATATGCAAATTTAATCTTAAATACAATGGAAAGAATTTTGGATTTTTTTAAAAAAAACTCTGTATGCAGAAAGCAAAACTTACCTGTCTATCCAGGTCTGGTTTTGAATTTCTCTGTAATCAGTTTCAAGATTCCAGCTGGTTACTCAGAATTCACTTGGTTTTTAGGCATCCCACCTAATGCCTGTTTGGATGATTATCTTGCCTGGATTCAAAGCTTTCATTAAAGAACAAAAATGAGTTCTTAGCCCTTGTGGGAGTGAAGTTATGGAGGAAAATATTCAGCCTCTTTTCTGTCCAATTGCTTCATGAAAAACATCGCTGCCTTTGAGCGTTTTTATACAATGAATGAAATTTATCGCCTAAGACTGACTGACAATATTGTTATAAAGTTTAACTCTTTCTGTATAGTGGCCTTAAAAGCTACAGGCTGCTTCAAAGCCTAAATTGCCTTAGACTGTCTGGGAGTTCACCTCCTCACTTCCCAAATTCCAAAATGACTCTGGCATCAGGGCTTGGTGAAAGGTAATGTGGAAGAATATATAAGAAGACATTGAGTGTGTATGTTTCCCCAGATGGGCAGGCATTGCAACTGATACTATATAAAAAGTAGTAGGAGCTGCCTGGTTGCTTTTTCTCTCTCTAAAGGTGCTCAGGATCAGGAGGCACAATCAATAGGTGAGAGAGTGCAAAGGAGAAATAATAGCTATATCCTTTTTATTAAAGTGAATTCAACGGGGAGGGAGAGCACCGCCAAGAACTCCAAGGGCCCATTTACACTACATAATGCTTCCACTTTAACTGTTATAGCTGAATCCCACAGAATCCAGGGGCCTGCAGTTTCATGAGGCACTACAGCCCTCTGCTGCAGAATTCTAAATGCTATCTCCCCAAATTGCCAGTCTAAGGATTCCATAAGCAGTCAAAGTGGAATAACAGTGCTATAATTCTGTAGTGTGATTCAACCTCATTGGTCTCTCCCTTCCTCTTTCCCTCCTTAAGTCAGTACTGACGAGCAAAATGTCTTTCAAAGAAACAAAATAGAAACAAACTTAAAACACACTGCTTTCAGCATTGGTCTAAAGACTGGTGTGGTTCTTTCTTTCTTTCTCTCTCTCTCTCTCTTTCCCTTTTTTCTTTCTTTCTTTCCTCTCCACTGTCTCTGGGCTTAGGCTTAATTCATTCTCACAAGCCAATAACACACAAAGTCAGCACTGGTTGTCAGGCAGCCTAGCTGTTCCTATCCCAAAAGATACCCTTTCAACATCAAAGTTTGAGCTCTCTCTTCCTTGTCCTCAGGTTTCCTGACTGGGCTTAAGGATGGTAGTTGCTTACTATTCATCTTCTTCCTAGAGCCATCCAACCCCTCCCCTCTCCTTTAACACTAGGTTTGTCTTCTCCCTCAATTCTCATTCCCTTTCTGGTTTTACTCACCACTTCTCATGGCAAATTCTTCATCCTCCTATGTGCCTCCAAACTCTTTCTCATCCTCACAAGAAATAACTGAAACCATGACTTATTGGATTATCAGCATTTTATAACTATGTGTCCCTTAAGTTCAGTAGACTAAATTTGGAATAGTCATGCCTTGACAGGATTGTCCTGTTGGTTTCTATTGCCTAGATAATCCATTGCTCTTTGTAGAATCATAGGCCATTTCCTCACTACACTGTTATAGTGTAATTATTCTACTTTCAACATCCTGTGGAATCCTGGGGTTTGCAGTTTAGGTAGGAGCATTTAGAATGTTCAGCCAGAGAGCTCTTTGGCCTCAGTAAGCTACAAACCCCAGAATTCCACAGGATGTTGAAAGTGGAATAATAGCACTATAACAGCGTTCTGTGGAAATGGCCATAGTTAGAAGGTTAGGGTATCATCATCGTTATCAGCACCAACATCATCTCTTTTTCAAACAGAATGGTGATTATTGGTAGCATTATCATTATGATTGTGTGGTGTTTAGGGGCAATTCTACAACTGCATTTGTAATTCCAGAATTTTTTTTAAAAGTTGACTTTGAAGGGAACTGGTTAATGAGAGCAATTCTACTGAATACCTCTACATATGCATTAATTAAGACTATGGCCTGAATCCTGTTAGTCAGTCTCAACTTAGTAGACCGGTTGAACCAAGTGTTAAATAGTGAGTAACCCGGTACGTGATTTCCACTGACTCGATGTGTCCATTCTAGTTAGGAGTACTAATAGGATTCAGGGCTGTAGTTTTAAAGCTTGGTAAAATCCAAAGGGATTAGTCTATTGCTATAGGTGTAGGAGGATACAGTATATTCAAGTGAAAGGACTCTATTTGATCGTCCCCATAGCCACGCTCCAAGGCAGAGCCCCAAAATACGAGGAGCTGTGTTGATTCGTATTAGCTTAGTAACTTTTGTCTGCCCAAGGAATAGTTAAAAAAAAAACCTCATGTATCATAATTGTATATTTTTTACCGTACCCTCATGTTGCCTGCCCACCACCCATGTGACCTTGGTCAGTGTCCCTTACAAATCCATACTTGCACTCACTTTTTCATTTGTGAAATACTGCAGGCTATGTGAGTTTTCAGGGAGAGGGAGGAAACTAACAGTATTAATATGCTACAAATATGATACCTGTCCTCTCACATTGGGAAGGAAATGCTGCCCCTCCACTCACACACATCAGATAGTTTGAGAGGCCCTGTTCTAGCTGAAGTCTGTTCTGCTGAGCTTCTTGCAAAGATTGTATGAAAATCAACAAAGCCATAGGGAGAAGGCAGTAGGACACAGCAAAGCAGTTTATATAATGATGGTTTGTATGATGATTAATGTACCATGGACTCCCTTGATGTAGCAATATTATGTTAAATCAAATTCCATTTTATGAGGGACAGCTATGGTTCTCTTACTCTGTCTCTGTTCCTCTGGACATCTAATTTGATAAGTATCACTTTTTCCTTGTGTGGATTAAAAGTGCATCCTAGAACAGACCTATCACTGGGTGCAAAGGATTGGCAAAGCTGTCTTTCAGGAAGACTCATTCACATTGATTATCTTTCTTTCTGAGACATTTTTGATAAGTTTCCAAGGAACCCCAGGGATTCTACAGAGCACATTTAGAAAACTACTGCCTCAGAGCATAAACAGTTCTCCTGAGGCTCCCAAAGACTTTTTTTTAAAAAAGCAACACACATACATACAAATACACACTCCATTTTTAGGATAGAAAAGTGCAAGTTGCTTCACAATTAGAAGTTTAATGGGGGTGAATTGTTTTCAGTACACATTTTTCCATTGGGCATAAATCCATTTAGACTCTGTTAAAATAAAAATTGGTTTTGTCCCATTGGTCCCATGAGCTAATGCATTTTAGAATCAGGAAAAAAAAAGGGGAAGATTACTGTCAGTGAACTTCTTCTATGATTCTTTAAAAAAGAAAAGAAAAACTATTCTCCTTTGATGAAGTAACCTGTTTATTGGACAGGGGAGAGGAAATTGATGTGATTGACTATATTGATCAAAGCTTTTGATCTAGCTTTTCATATAAATGTGGACTAGAAGAAAGTGCTGTAAGGCAGATATACAATTGTCAACAAAAACTTGCATGCACAAACTATAATGTATGGATTAATATCATATGAAGAAGTGGTACCTAGAAGTGTCTCTACAAGGCCCACTGTAAGGCTTGGTACTGCTGAATATACTGATTTCATAATTTAGGGATATGGAATTTGTCAGTGTATAGATCAGTTTTGCAGACAATAAAAATAACCATCAAGGAGACTGTCTTTCTTTATGTCCAGATGTGGTGGGAAAACATTTGTCAAAACGGTTCAGAGGAAAATAATAATAATAAACTTTACAGGGAAGTTCAGATACTGTATATCATATCAATTGCCTATTTCTGTTCTTTTAGATATGGCCCAAGATCATAAATTGACTAGAGGGACTGATAATTATAAAGGCAGTATTGTTGCAACATTGGGAAAGGAGACATTTCCAGCTTTTCAACAACATCTGTGCTATGCATGGGACCTTAAAATAAACAGACAATGGGGTGAGGGCAGCAGACAAACCAGTAGATGACTTTGAGTGTATCTGGAAAGCCACCAAATAAAAGGATGTTTTATGTTTATAAGATCAAGATACTATTCTGATAAGCCACCAAGGAAATGGGCCATTCTGTGAGTTTAACAATATCCAGTTTGCACAAGTGGGATAGCGGTGGTGGAAGGATGAGAGAAAGCTGACTCTGTTACTTTTTCATGAATACCTGGCTTCAGAAGTACACTGAACTGAAGCGTTAGAGGAGTATTGGCTTGGAAAATTAACTATGTGAGTGATTTTCAAAATCAAAACTCCTATAGTGCCTGGATTCTGAGGACTTCCAAAGCCAGGTGTCCATAACATCTGCATGTTAAACCGGTTTGACGTAGTTGTATCCTCCGTGGTTCTGCACAAGTTGAGGTCTTAGCATGGTTAACATCAACATTAAACTGATGTATTGTAAAAATGGAAAAACTACGATGTAAACAACCCAAACCATTTTTGCTGTGTTTTTTCCTACATGCAGAAGCGTTACATCGATTTACATACTTGAGCTAAAACGTAGCAACAGTTTCTACTTTTTTTTTTAATTAACCAATCAGCAGTGCGGCGTGGAGCAAGGGAGAGGAATAGGAGTTCCACAAGAATAGATGATGTGGAAGCTACAAACCATTTTTTCTGCTTTACTTCAATAGAAACTGGAGGGCATGCAGATAGGAATTGGGGTAAGTCAGCGTAAAAAAACACTGCTCATGACACAAGGTGAAACGCTCCTCCACTCTAGTGCAGAAATGGCCTCAGCGCCATCTGCCCCATTCTTCTGTTGTCAAAGGCAACTTGTTGCTATCAGCACTGCTTCCATCTTCTATATACCTATGCCAGCACAGGTGTAAGATAAATTATTGAGCTTATTTGCTTGGATGGCAAGAAACTGTAATTCAAACATTAAATTTTCTCTAAACACCAAATAAGTTTACTACTTGATAACATGTGTTTTAAATATTTGAAAACAAGGCTTCTATGTAGCTGTAGTCATGGATAAGCCTAGTCACTGACTAATGATAATTAATTTAAATACAATGTACACACCACATCCAATAATGCTACCAACCAGTTCACAAGGATTTCCATGAGTTGTGCAAGACAGACAATGGGCTATAAACATTGCCCCAGCCTTCAGTAGAAGATTTCTTCTGCGTATGGACTACACAGATGTATTTTGCCTAACTGAGGCCCTTTCCACACTGGGGTATTAAACTGGTGTAGCGCGACCTCTGACGGAGGTTGTCTACAGCGTAAAATGGATTGGGGCAGATTACTTTAGTGTAATTCCACACCCCAATCAGTGCTAGGGCGACTGGAAGTAGCAGTGCCACGTGCTTTTTAAAAACCACTTTTCATGTGGCGTGCAGCCATTTGCAGTCACATTGCAGCGCCCAGTGTAGATTTGCAGACATGCGCAAGGGCATGCCTGCAGATCTGCTGGGGGTGGGCTTTCTGGCTGGCAAGCTTCTCCGGTTGGTGGAGAGCCTCCGCCAGCCGTCAGCCACCATTTTGGACACCATAGGATGCCGCAGGACGCCGACGAGTGTGGAGCAGTGAAAACGAGCTGCTCCACGCAGCGACAGACTTACCCAGATGCAGGTAAGGTCCGTCCTAGCGTGTTTTTGCCCGTTTTTTCCTCTGTGTGTTTTTTAAAAAGAGAATCTTTGGAAATCTTGATGATGTCATCCACAAACACCTATGAATTTTCACAAATTGTTATAGGTAGAGCAGATTGTGTTCAGTTTTCTCTTAAGAGCTGTCTGAAACTATTGGAGTTAACACTATTCAGGTTAATTTTAATGCTGTTTCTTTAACTTTGTGTTTATTGAGTTCAAGCTGTGTTTGGTAAACATAAGTCCATAAACTAGAAAGGGTTCTATAATTGTTTCCATGGAAAAAGCACTGTTATAATGTAAGGAGTGAAATAGGCAGGATGCTGCACACATCTGTAGCATATTGTGTCTATACTGTGCGTGTAGGAGCACACACTCCTGCCAATGTATTTGTATATTGAAAATCATACTAAATTCTGATAGAGTTTTTAAACATGTAAATTTCAGATACTGTATGAGACTGATACTAAATAATAAATCATACAGTCATTCCCCACCAATCCAGCAGCAGGGATGCATTGCATGAGAAGCCTTCTAATTTAACAGAGAACAGTCTCTTGTGTGTAACTGGTTTTTCAGGATCAAACTATACTTTTAAACCTCAAACACTAAGGAAAAGAAACCTAGAGTGTCTTGAGGAAAAAGAAAGAAAATAGGCAGAACATCTTTTAACACAGATGGAAATGACTTGATAGAGAGCTCAAAGAGAAACAAAAAGAGTTAGGTGTTTTTTGTGGGTCTGTTTAATCTTGCAGGTAAAACAAGACAGCTCAGAATTGCACAAGCTATCTGATTTTAAGTAAGAATACAGGGAAATAAATAACCAGTAAGTGACAAATCCAAAGTGAGAAAAAGAGAAAATAACAAGACCTTTCTGGATGGTTCTGCAATAATTGTACAGTTGAAGTTCTGATGTCTGTTCCAGATATGTTTCCTAAAGTGTTTTGGTTGCAGTAAATTGCACCATTAAAACAGTAGTGTTTTGTGACTGAGAAAATGCATGCATTCTCTAGACAATATGTTTGTAGTTTATTTGACATAAGAAGTAGTCAGCATTTCCTGGATGGAATGATATCCCCTTAAACCTGGATGGGCAATGTTAATTGTTTTGGGCCTAAATTTAAATTGCTCATACAGACATGGATCACATCCTGCTGCTGCTATACACCAGAAAAAGTTTTTGGTGCAGCTGCAGCAACAACAAACATAACACACACACACACACACACACACGTAACTGCCTTATGATGACTTTGTCATAGGGTGTTTTTGGCAAGATTCGTTTAGAGGAGATTTGCCATTGCTTTCCTTTTAGGCTGAAAGAGTATAATTTCATCAGTGTCACCCACTGAGCTTTCATGGCTGAACAGGGACTTAAACCCTGGTGTTCCAAAGTTACAGTCCAATACTCAGGCCACAACACCACTCTGGTTCCACACTGGTTTCTGACAAGTGTATTGTTCAGTTCAAATAATGCATCCATTCGGACCAAATGTCTTGTTTTATAGCAGAAAAGCACTTCTGAGAGCATGTTTCTTGCAAAACAAGTTGCATGCTCCCCCCCCCGTGACTTGTTTCATATTAGAAGGGGCTAAATCTGTGGTGGCCAGGACTATGCACACCACAAAAATTGTCAGGTTTTTGCAAACTGAAGGATGTGTGTTGCCCATCCAAGCCATGTCTTTGGTTCAGACCTTTCTCATTCTCAATGGCATTTAAATTCATAGAGAAATCCTATAGAAGTCATCTCAAAAGCAAGTACCATTGCAGCTTCTCTTGGGCTACATTTTGCCCACTATATAATTTTGAGGGATCCAAAAAAAAAAAGAATGAACCATGATTTCTCCAATATTTTTAGCATTTCAAATGGGGTTCTACTTAATTATAAACTCTACTACAATTGTATTCTTAATATTTGTTATTTTTACCTATAAAAACAAGGACATCATTTTAAAGAATCATCTTACATAAAGATCGTAGTGTAATTCTTTGCAGGTCAACTCAGTAATACACCTCATTGTGTTCATTGAGATTTCTTCCAAGATGAATAGCATAGGATTGCAATCTAAGTCATATTAAACTATGATTTCTTTCACAATTGTCAGGGAAATTTACTTCTTGAAGCCAGTATAGCTAAGCTGACTAAACAGCACTATGTATATTAGGTAATAAATAAGATGAATAAATAATTGAAAGTTTGCATTCTGTCATCATCATCATAGCTATTTTAAAAAAGACTCTGAAGAATAAATTTCCAATAATCTTTAAAAATGGGTTTTTTTTATCACTAGACTATCATAATTGGTTATTTATTAACTTCCAGATTGGTCATTACTCGATTTTGCAAAGATGTAAAGGTGATATCTATAACAACCTGATATAATACAGTATGGTAACGGAAGCTCTGATTGAAAAAGTACCTAACAAAGGAAAACACAATTTTACTGTGATTTGGAATTGTTATGTTGAATATATGGTGGGAGGAGATCATGTTGATCTTCTAAAAACATTCAAATCTTTTTGGCTAACTGTGTAAGAAAACATGTTCAATATCTTTTAATTTTCTATTGTGCCTGTGTAACTCAAATGAAAAGTAATTTTATGAACTATTGTTGGATCAGGGATGTTGTTACAGTATAAAATCAATAAAAAGAAGCAGATAATTTTTTAAAAAACCTAAGTTATCATGACAGAAGCAAGGTCTCTATTGATTAAATTACTCTGCATTGGCTACAATGAGCTCTCCAAAATATACATGTAGTTAGTATTTTTCTAAAATAAAATGGCAAACCTCTCAGCCAAAAATGTGTTGGCTTTTATCTAAACTGATCAACCAAAAGTCTCCTTTTTTAAAAAACAAAACAAAAACAAAAAACTATGATGTCTGAGAAATTTGTCTCTAATGCAGGGAAAGGATTCATGGAGCTCTCTAGATCTTTTTGGTCTGTAAGTCCCAGCAGTCCTAGACAGCATAAGCAATAGTATGGCATGCTGCAAGTTGCAGATCACAACATCGGGAAGGCCATATAATCCTTATCCCTCCACCAAATTGCACCAATTTTTTTATATATTTTATGGGAAAACCATACTCGTGCAAAGATCCAACGTTGTTGTTGTGGTGGTGGTGGAGGTGGTGGTGGTGTGCCTTCAAGTCATTTCTGACTTATGGTGACTCTAAGACAAAACTATCATGGGGTTTTCAGGGGCTGAGAGTGTGTGACACACCCAATGTAACCTAGTGGGTTGCCATGGCCAAATGGGGAATTAAACTCTGGTCTCCAAGGTAATAGTCCACTGCTCAAACCATTACACCATATTCATGCAAATATACTGCTTACTTTTTTGTGTGTTAATTCGTTAGAACAGGAGCCATTTTTTTTCAAGAGACTATAAATTGTCTGCTCTTTTCTTCAGTTCAAAGACAAAAGCTTTTTGCTTTTCAAATATGTTACTCTTCAAAGATGTTGGCATGGATCCCTTTGAATCAAAAACATGTTTTTGTTGTTGTTTTCCTAAAGAGATGCTAGGAAGAACATCACAGGGTTGTTCATATATAAAAATAGGGATGCAGTGATTCTACTTTGGCCTGAAAAGTTTGTAGAGTCAGTCTGTCATACAAATATTGGCCACAGACAGGTATGATAAATTGTATGACAAACATGGTCTATTCAAACACTAAATTAATACAAGAGGGATCCGTAAGGGCTGTATTTGGACTTGTAATGATTTAGGCAGATCAAGTCCCATCCTGCTTTTGAAACATGAGAGGAGGATAGGTATCAGTAGTTTTATGGTTAAGCATTGATTAATGGTGAGAAATGGAGGTGCCTTCTCCTGAAAACATATATGGAAAACCTGCTCCCTAATGCTCTGCATGCCCATGTGCATTTGTAGCTACAAAATAGATACCCAGAATTAAACATTTCCTGTAAAAAAAAAAAATTAAACCCAAGTCATGGGGAATAGGAAACAATTTGGGGAAATCTTTACAACAATGTGTTTATATGTATAGGGCCTTGTCATTTAATTATACTTTGCATAGCTATCAGCAGTAGATGTGAAATGAGGTTAATTGAAATGACCAAGCAATGATAATTAAGGCTTAAAACTCCTTTTTGCTGATCTAGAAACCACTGAAAAACAGCCTTTGAAAGAGACAGACTAAAATTAGTGGCTGCAAGTAACCGAAACAAGAAAGGCAAACCTGATATAATTTCTCTATGTGTGTGGGTCCTTTCTTTTTTAACCACCCAAGATCATGTTAAATTATTCTTCCATTAGCTCATACTGTTGCCTACTTCCAACCCTTGCTGAGCTCACTTCAAGAGCTGAACCCAGCATGTGTCCTATAGTTCAGAACAGGAAGCACTTTGGTACTCAGTATTCATCAGAGGTGTGGGAGGGGCAGCAAGAGGCAGGGGGGAGAATGAAAGAAATCCAATGCATAAGATCCCACTCACTTCATTTTATTACACTTGGCGTAGAAATGAGGCACTTTGTTCACCATTATATGGGGTGGACCCAGCTCATGAGAATATTCCTTTCATGGTTGGCTAGTTGTTTCTCTATGTTGTTAACTGGGCAGTAAGTTATATAAAACTAGTCCACAGTGAAAGCAACATTGTTTGCAATGGACATGCTAGAATAATGAACCACAAGGCTCTGATGATGTTTTCAGGTATTTCTTTTACGGTAGATTTTTTTTTTCCAGCGTCCTGTGCTTCCTTCACATTTTCTTGGATACTTGGTTCACCTTATTCATTTAATTTATTTATTTAACAGCCTGGATTGTACCCATACTAAATTGGTCACAGTTACTGAATGCAATATTTCTGTGCAAGTCCTGCGCCATTTGGGAGCAAACATGCAGCATTTGTGATGTAGGATTTGTAGGGAATGTAATGCATAATCACAATTTTTCTTCTCCCCAATGAGAAAGAGTGTCTGCACATCATTGTCCTATCACAAAAATTGCCAACCACTGCAGTATTTATGTCCTTCAAGAAGAGTGGGGGAAAAACAAGATTGTTTTCTTATTTGTTTCTGCTGCTCATGGTGTTTGCATTAAAAACATTGTTTTCCTGCAAAAAAAAAATGTTCGGGCAAAATGCTAGTTTATGCAAAGTACAATGGCTGGCATCTTTGTTGATGTCTTATAGTTGTATGCATTCACTTACACATGTGGTTGTACTTTTTTGTTTGATGCATAATGTCTATATTCTGTTGAATGTTACAAAAGCAAAGTTATGCATGTGATACAATTTCACATCTTTATCCACTGTGTGCTACACATTGTGCATTGTAGTGCTTTATTTCATGGTGGTTGCACTTTGATTGCATGTGACAGTAGACTGCACACCAATGTGAAATATATATTTGGTTATGGAATATCACAATTCTATAACAAGGTAGTGTAGTACAACTGATGTACCTCTGTGAGTATTAAGTTACACAACATTTCTTTGGGTCTTTCCACACTATACTGTTACAGTGCTATTATTCCATTTTCAACATCCTATGGAATCCTGGCTTTGCAGTTTAGGGAGGGACATTTAGAATTCTCAGCCAGGGAGGTCTTTGGCCTCAGTAAACTACAAACCCCAGAATTCCATAGGATGGTGAAAGTAGAATAATAGCACTATAACAGTGTATTGCAGAAAGGCCCTTTGATACAGTAACTTGGCCAATGTTTTCTGCACAAATGCAATTTTTATAAAACCTTCTGAAATGTGAAAATCATCAAAAATGTGCAAAAACTCACTTGGCAAGCTGAACATGTTCAAAATGTTTTGCTCTCAAAATGTGAGAACAAAAGGAGCAAACATTTCCATCCCTAATGAGGAAGTCCTGAAATAGCTAGCACAATGGAGTGGCTATATATCGTTTTTCAGAGAGCGTTCCTCATTCGTCTCTGCTCTATGCAGGTTCCATATGATAAAAGAAGAGCAACCTTTGTTGATTTGCTTTATAGTTGCCCTTTAGGCAGGCCACTTTATTTGTTCATTTAGCCTGTGGTAGAAAATTTCAAAAGACCTGGGACACACTTTTTACAAGCCTGAAAATAAACCAGGAAGTGGTCAAAAATTCACTTCCACTTTTCTTTTTAAAAATTTTAAAAGATTAAACCACCACTCCTGAAGACGCAAGAAGGGGAGCATCGCAGGTCTCCAGTGGGGTTCATGAGCCAAAGAAACAGGGAGGTATGTGCAACCCACGGGATGCATTTTGCTGATACTATTCTAGCCCAAGATTGTTTACTTCGACACTTTAAGTTATTGCCATTCTACAGATTCAAAGAATACAGCAAGTCTTTTCTCCCACCTGTGGAAAAAAATTGAGAGATATTACTATAGCATGGAATCAGTGGGAAAATATCCCTGTTTTGGGTTCTTTTGCATTTGATTTTTTTTACATTTTAAGTTCTTTGCATCCTGAATATGAAGATATGTGCAAATTTTGGTAGTTTTTAAAACTGAAACAAAATTCTCTCTATATTTGTACATTAGGATGAGGTAAATTGAGTTAGTACAGCCTTCCCCAACTTGGAAAGGACTAGATCTGCAGAAGAAAATGTTTAGGATTTTGAAATGTTTTTTGAATTTTGAATTTCATTTTGAAATGTTCCAGGCCTAATATACCACTTGAATTCATAAAGATTTAAATCGTAACCTTTCTGAGTTATGCACTCCAGGTCCTGAGCCTGAATGCATCATCACTTTCAATTTCTTTCACATTTGATTAAAAAACAAAACAAAACCTCAAGCTCTTCCCATCCAAAATATAAAGAAATGTTTTAATTTGGTAAAGTCTTCTTTAAAAATATCTAAACAGTATTCTCACCCATCCCTACTGTCTGATTCATAGGGAGCTTTGTTACATTAGCTCCCAGAATATTCTTCAAGATTCAGATGCTGTGACTTCTACATTGTACAGAGGTCCATTATCTATCTGTTTGCTTGCCTCCAACTGTTACTTACGGTGGTATAACAGTACTTCTGGAAAACTATTTAGTGAATGTCAACTTCATCTGTACCATTCCTAGCAATGTAATTTTGTTGGTTTTCACTGTGTCCCTCTCATCAGATAGGAAATGGTTGCAGTCCATTTTAGAAATGATTATTTCTTCGCTCTAAATTAGGGGAAGACAACCTGCCACCTTCCAGATATTTTGCAGTACTGTGCCTGTCAGACCTCAAACATCATGGCTAAGTCATTATGAGACCTGCAGTACAAATATGCATTTGGCCATCAAGGATCTATTTGCACAGTTATACCAGAATTCCCTTTCTTTTTATATGCAAAAAAGAAGAAGAAGAAGCAGCTAATTTTGGAGGGGACAGAGACAGCTCCAGAACAGAACAGCACAGGAGTTCTGGAATGTAATTAGAATACATACTCAAACCATGGTTTGCCACATCTACCATATCAAGATATGGCTGGCCCAAGAGCGCTGCAAAAGTATGGTTTCTGTTTTGCAAGAAAAAGTGAGTGAATTGCATGAGCATATCCAACAGCCATAAAAAAAATGCCATGTAGACATACGTTTGCCTGTCTGAGGCAGAGATGCCTGATATTTGTAATTGTTCATATCATGCTGCATCTATTCTTTGGGTACCTATAAATCTGCTGGTTTTTGCAACAGCAAGTTCCCCAACAAAAATTAAATAGTTACGTTTCTGCAGATAAAATTTCTTTTTTTTTTAAAGCAGCAGTGATTCTCTGTAAATATGCGTTTGATATGGAAGAAACCAGAGCAGACAAATATTTTCAGTTTCTTCCTTTCACCCATAAGAATATCAAGTTTTAAATATATGCACCTAGAAGCCGATAAAATTATAGCTTTCAGACACTTCATAACTCTCAAAGAGATCTATGATTGATTGCAAGGTGGCATAGCTGCTGGCAGTTTTTGTCGGCACATTTTGATGATGCAGTTTCTTAGGTGAACTTCAAGTACATCAGTGACACCTACTATGTTCCAGACACTTTGAGTGATTTCAAAGCTAATAATTTATGAGAGCTTTTGGAGAAAGTTATTAGGTTTGTCTCAGGAGAGACATTTTTTTAAAATCCTTAATTCTTTGCTGTACATTCTGTTTATCTCATCTTATGTTGTCAGTAAACAAATACATAAAAGTTGGTGCATCCAAGTCTGCATTGTAATAGTGGACAGTAACTTTCTTTACGTTAATGAAGCTTCTTCTTTGAAAACATTTATGCTAGTGAATAGCTCTGAAGCAGCCTGGAAGCCAGGATTGTTTCATGTTGTACAAGGTTAATGCAGCAGCATTGATGTGGCCACAGAACACCTGTCATTAATAATAGTATTTGGAGTCTCTACTCAGCTTGTATATCCTGTAAGCCATATGCATTTCTAATATAGGTAACGTGTAACTATAATCCATTGTTTTATCTTGTCATTGTTACACAATAGCCAAACATAAGTTTTGAATGGGGCACAGGAGGATGGAGACTGAAGATGAGAACCCGCTGATACTGTGACATTTGTTTTTTTAAAAAGATGGTCAAAGTGAAATACAGACTTTTAAATCCTCTTGTATTGCACTTTGCGAATAGGACCTTGAGAAAAACATGAAACAAGTAACATTGTTACCCTGTAGTAAGTTAATAGTCTAGGCTGAAGTTCTGAAAAATGCATTCAAACATAATCTGACGTCTAAGTACCATATCTGAATAAGTGGTTTCATGTCATGGTTTTTGACCTTGATCAACAAACTACAGGGGATTATATAAACTGTTGCATTAAGTCAATTAAGAGGACAGCCAGCAGTTTTATCATGGGATACTAGGATTATTGCTAAAGCTTCAGGAACAAATTAACATGTCCTTAATATGTGTAGAAGTGCTTAATGAACAAATGTACATGAGGCTGAGGGAAGTCAAAGTAAGATGGACATTATATTCTCGAAAAGCTACTTGGTTTTATTTCTGTCCAGTTTTCAAACATTCAAGGGCTAAGACACCATCTGGATGCCTTTGAAGTTGTTCCAGGCATCCAGTTTTGATGGCTTGCCCTTAAACATCTTGACTTAAGCCTCAATAAACAGAATTCTAAAGCATGTCAAGGCAAGATATTTTGATGTATCTTGGGCCGTGACTACAGAGGATAGGGGTTGGATAACAAAGACACCTCTTTTTGTCAGGTAGTATCTAATCTGGAATAGGAAAGGAAAACCGAAGACAAGTATCTTAACATGCGGTTTATGAATTCTTCTGCAAAGTTCATCCCACTGTCTTCTGTCTGGCTTACTTCCTAGTGGATATGTTTAAAAGTCAGTCAGGCTTAACAAGCAATTGTAATTCTTTCAGTTCATTGTTAGAAGAAACTTGTTCAAGTGATAAAAACGCATGTTGCAAATGTTCTTATCCTCAGAGAGAAAGAGTAGAACATGTTCAACCACAATATTTTTTTCTTTTTTTTTTCTTTTTTTTTCTTTTTTTGATAATTTGGGATTTCTTTGGGGGGGAAATTGCAAAAAAATGTAGTAAGGTAGTAGTAACAAAAAAAGAAAAAGAAAAGGCTTGACTTTTGTGCAGAAAACAATGTATTTCTTCACAAAAATGTGACAAACAGGTTTCTTCACAAATAGGTTTTCACTTGTTATTTTTTACTAAAAGATCTTACAAAGTGAAAAACTGGCCAAAAATATAAATGAAGCTGTTGTAATTTCATCCAATGGGAAGAAAACTCTTGAAACTCTTCATTCAATGAAGATTTGTATACCCTAGTAATGATTAATAAACCATCTGAAAGAAAACTTCAGGAACCATATGGAGCAGACCAGTTCTAGCTTCTTGTTACAACAAGAATTGCAGTCTTGCTTCTGGAATACAGAATGTTGTACTTCTGGCATGTTCAGGTACATGCTTAACAAATTATGGATTGTTTAATGCAATGCAGCACAAGCACAAGGATGTGGCAGTAAGGGGGAAAGTAATCTCTTATTTCATACTTCAGCCCCATGTTCATTCAAAGAGTTCTTCCTTGAGAGCAAGGGAAAGCTGGAGATATGAAGTGAAAAGATACATGGAGAATGAAAGGAAAATTAAAGGAAAAATAGATAGAAGGAACAACTTGTGCAAGTCCATTTTACTCCTTTCCTTAGCATATTCTAATGGTGCAGAAATTACTTGTTTAACTGGATTGCATGTGAATTTTCATTCTCTGAGAATGTTGTTAAACAAGAGAGCCTTTTTATGCATAGAAAACTATGGACGAAAATCACCTCCATCACCACAATAGCAACACATAGGTTTACTTACCAAAAGTTTTATTTTTAACACATTGTTTTACTGTTTTTTTTAAAAAAAATATTCCCATAATGACCTCCACAAAACTTCAGTCATTATTTACAAAAGCACAATAAATCACAAATAAAACATATACTTGAATAAATCATTAATACACTAAAATGCATTTAAATTTTTCTTAAACAAACACTTTTTGGTTTGGGGCTCAAACTAGTTTAGTGCAAGGTGAACCTTCATGGGGAAGAAATTCTTCTAAAGGGGAACTACCACTGAGAACTCTCTCTCTCTCTCTCTCTCACACACACACACACACACACACACAGAGGCCATTTCCGCATTGCGCTGTTATAGTGCGATCATTCCACTTTCAGCATCCTATGAAATCCTAGGGTTTGCAGTTTAGGGAGAAGACAGCTGGCCCCTCCCTAAACTGCAAACCCCAGGATCCATAGGATGTTGAAAGTGGAATAATCGCACTATAACAGCGCAGTGTGGAAATGGCCACACACACACACACTCTTTCTCTTACTTCAAGTAGATCATGGGCCCATAACCCCTCTGTCTTAAAGAATAACATGAGCTGTTATTTGAAAGCATGAAGACACCTGGTAGAATCATCTGGATCTTACCCATTCCAGTGTCTTGCCCAAGAAAGAGATATTGGCAATTTCATACAATTAAAATAGTCTAGGGAGTGTTTAAGGGGCCTAAGTCTCTAAGAGGCACCAGATCCGGTCTAACTTTGGAAGCTAAGCAGGTTCAACTCTGGTTAGTACTTTCATGGCAAACCACCAATAATGTTAGGTGTAGGCTATGTTTCAGAGGTGGGAACTTGTAAAGCCACCACTGAGTATTCCTTGTCCAAGAAAACCCTGTGAAATTCATGTGGTCACATAAATTGACAAGCGACTTGAGGGCACATGCACACAGGGAGTTTTTCCTTAGGATCAGCTTCATGACTGCCTCTTTCAAGGTAAGCAAAACAACTTTTTATCTCAGAGAAGTGTGCATCAATTACCCCCTGTGTGCAGTGCAGTAAAATATGACAAGCAAGGGACAGTCAAACAACAATCTGTAGGAAGTCACATTAGCTGTGCCTTGAAGCTTTGTGAACCAAAGTCATCTATGACAAGTCCATATATGTACAAACATGTGCAGAAAACAAAATGTTGAAGCAAGAGAGAGGGAGAAAGAAAGAAAATGTTTCTGACATTTTATAGATGGCAAAGACCGGGTTACATAGAAAGGATCCAATAGAAATCAAAGTGCCTTCTTTTTCTCCTCAGCAGAAAGCACAGCATGGAGACACAGCTAATCCATACAACTAAAGAAATTTGGTAGCATAGGAAATGCTGATTCTGAAGTTGCCTGAAGGTTCAGGTGAAGGCAGAAAGATAGACGAATAGTCAAGGACTTTGTATTTTTCCAATTCAGATTGATTGGTTGGGGTGGGGTAATCTGGAATGATTTGCTAATATTTGAAACTGGAGAGGTGGGTTTATATATACAAAGGCTCAGACAAAGATTTAAAAATAATCTTAAAGCTGCAGCTACATTTCTTTTCTGATATTCCTTCCTTCCTACTTTTTGTGCTACTATCTGCTGATACCAGCAAACAGTAGCTAGGTGACTAGGGATGCTTGAGGAGTTCATTCTTTGAATGCAGATACGAATTGACCTCATCTGTACCTCCCAGACTTAGGTCCCGGAGCATGGGAAATAAGCAAGATGAACTTGGACTCTTAACACAGCAAAGCAAATATGATATAATAGGTGCTACTGGAACTGGTGGGATGAGTCTCATGAGTGGAATGTAGCAACAGAGGGATATAACCTATTTCAGAGAAACAGATCAAACAGGAAAGGAGGAGATATAGCACTATATGTCAAAGATGTTTACACCTGTGAAGAGATCCATGACTTAAATCCTGGAAACCAGGTTGAGACCATCTGGGTAAAAATTAAGGGGAGAGAAACAACAGGGATATCATTGTGGAGCTCCACTACAGATCCTGAAGCCAGACTGAGGATTTGGTTGATGCTTTCTTGGAATAGATGATCAAACATTCAGAAGAAGGAGAGATGTAGTAGTAATGGGAGATTTCAACTGTCCTGCTATTTGTTGGAGGTCAAACTCTGCCAAGAATATAAGGTCCAACAAATTCCTCACCTGCCTTGCAGGAAATTTCATTGCCGAGAAGCTGGAACAGACAACAAAGAGATCAGCTATTTCAGATACGATCCTAACCAACAATGATGACCTCATTAATGATGTGGAAGTGGTGGGATCCTTAGGTGGGAACAATCATGTTCTCCTGGAGTTTGTTATACATGGAAAGGGAAACCAAGCATAGTCAGACACACATTCTACACTTTAAGAAATTTCTATCAAAAGTAATCTCAGAACCACTGGCAATAATCTTTGAGAATTCCTGGAGAACAGGTGAAGTCCGAGCAGATGGGAGGAGGGCAAATGTTGTCTCCATCTTCCAAAATGGAAAAAAGAGGATTCAAACAATTACCACCCAGTCAGCCTGACATCAATATTGGGAAATATTCTAGAGCAGATCATTAAACAGACAGTCTGTAGGCACATCAAAAGGAATGTTGTAATCACTAAAAGTCAACCTGGGTTTCTTAAAAACAAGTTATACCAAACTAATCTTATCTCTTTTTTTTTATCATTATAAGCTTTGTTGATAAAGGGAATGCTGTGGATGTCGCATGTCTTGATTTCAATAAGGCCTTTGACAAGGTCCCCAGTAATATTCTTGCAAACAAGCTAGTAAAATGTGGCCTGGACAATGCTACTATTAGGGGATTTGTAATTGGCTGACTGACAGAACCCAAAGGGTGCTCACCAATGGCGCCTCCTCAAACAACTAGTGAGGTGCCACAGGGTTCTATCTTGGGCCCAGTGCTATTCAACATCTTTATAAATGACTTGGATAATGAAATAGAGGGCATTCTTATCAAATTTTCAGATGATACCAAATTAGTAGGGGTAGCTAATACTACAAAGAACACGATCAGAATTCAAAATGACCTTAATGGTTTGAAGAGCGCCACCAAAAGTAACAGAATGAATTTCAACAGGGAAAACTGTAAGGTATTACACTCAAGCAGAAAAAAAATGAAATGCCCAGGTATAGGATGGGGTATCTGATTTGATCACAGTAACTGTGAAAGGGATTTAGTAGACCACAGGCTGAACATAAGCCAACAGTGTGATGCAGCAGCTAAAAAAGCCAATGTAATTCTAGGCTGCACCAATAAGAGTACAGTAAATAGATCAAAGGAAGAAACAGTACCACTCTAATCTGCTTTGGTCAGATTCCACCTGGAATACTGTGTATAGTTCTGGGCACCACAGTTCAGAAAGAATATTGACAAGCTAGAAGGTATCCAGAAGAGGGAGACCAAAATGCCAAAAGGCCTGGAAACTATGCCCTATGAAGAAAGGGAGCTGTGTATGTTTAGCTTGGAGAAGATAATGTTAAGATGTGACATGATAACCATGTATATATATTTGAAGGCATGTCATATGGAAGATGGAACAAGCTTGTTTTCTGCTGTTCCAGAAACTAGGACATGGGGCAATGGCTTCAAACTTCAGGAGATGAGATTCTATCTAAATATTAGGAAGAACATCCTGACGTTAAGAGAAGTTTGACAGTGGAATATGCTGCCTGGGAATGTGGTGGAATCTCTCTCTCTCTGGAAGTTTTTAATCAGCACCTGGATGGGCATCTGTCAGGAGTGCTTTGATGATGCATTACTGCATGGCAATGTTTTGGATTTGATAGCTGTTGTGGTCTCTTCCAACTCTATGGTTCTATGTATAGATTAAAATGAAGCTCTCTTTCAGCATTTGCATTGCATTTCTCAGACTTTTGTGATGAAGAATGTTGCACCAATTGACATAACAAAATGGGAGGGGGAGTGAAAAAGAAATGGAGGTTAACGTTTAAAAAATGACAGAATTGATCTATGATGATACTATTATGAAACTGTCATGGACTGAAAATGGATGGTTCTGTTCTTCCCTATATAATTGGTCAATTAAAAATGGAGGGAGTATATTGAATTCAGATATCTCTGTACTTCATATTCCTTGGGAAGAGTGTTACTTTCCACTTTTTCCAGCTATCAGTCCATGCCATACTGTTTCCACAAAAGCTTTTTTCTTAAAGGAGAGGGAAGGTTGAAACAGTGTAGACATGTATATATATTGCTGATGTATTTCTCCTAAACAGACACATATACATGTACTCTTGTCAAATATTTGCATTTTCTTTTTGCCTTTTATGTTTGAAGAACTGCACCAGAAATCTATAAAAAGTGCAAATATGAAAAAGTTGACTGTGTTCTAGAAGAGCAAATTTGGTAGCTTTATATCAAATGGAAACTGAACAAAATTATCCTCATCTCTAAATATTCCTAACATTTTATTAAACACATCAACAGCTCAAAAATGTTTATGACCTGCCTTCTTTTCTATATCATTTTCAATGAGTTATCACTTAGCTATGATAATGTCAAAAATCAGAACATAACAATGTCATATTATTTACTGAAAAGAATTATAGGAAAATCTACTTTACTTATGGATCAGCGAGTAAATGGCTGGATGAGTGAAGTAAGCATTTATGTGCTTTCAGTACATTTATTGGTCAAGAAGAAGTGTGCTATCAGAAGCTGATTAACACTAATTCAAATAGTCTTTGCTGATGAAAAATGGATAACTGGATTCATAAATTCTTTACTCTCCAAGTGACACATAGCTCAATTTAAACTAGTAGCAATCCTGCTGAGTTTACTGGAATATCTCTAGGGAACAGATTGCGCCAGTATGTTTTGTTCTAGGTATTCCAGATATTCACACATAATTGTTAATCCTATAATCTTATCCTTTGAACTGTCTGCTAAAAAATTAATTCCTTGGGGGGAAAAATCCAGCTTAGTAATGAACAAATTGCATTACCAGGTTATCTATGAATATTGCAACAATTAATATTGTGAATTATTGAGCTAGTGTGGGAAACCTGAGAACAGATATAACATAATAGCATTACAGAGTAATTCAGCACATGTCCACTCAGACATAATTCCCACTGAAATCAGTAGGGCTTCTTTTCAACTAGACATATTTAGGATTGTAGTTGCAATACTTCATTTATTTCACTAAATATCCTTCTTTAAGCAACTGTTCAAATCCTTAATGGTTGTGGCTATGTTCAAATGGAGAGGAAAGGTACTGCTGACCACCACATTTAAACATTTGCCCTGTCAAATGACTCAATGATATCATCACATTGTGGCATATTACTTTTATTTTAAGTGAATAATCATTGTTGCTTTATCTTTCAGTGGCCACCACTTTTCATAGTAAATGTACCTCTCTTACACTCTGCTGTGCTTGACTCATCCTGTTTGTGCCCTTGGTCAGTGGCATAGATGTGTAGTCATCAAATTAGCAGTCCATTTCATCAATTTAGCTATACACACACACACACACACACACATACATATAATTTGCTAATTACATATATATATATATATATATATATATATATATGCATCCCTATGCATGTGTGCGTATGTACACACAGAGTAATTATTTTACAAGCAGTTCTTATTTCTTACTGCACCATTTACTTTTACTGATTTCTTTCACTAATAGTTAAGAGATTCTGGTTCCATTTTTGTTCCTTACTTGCACAGATCAATTACCCTCAAACACCTCATAGCCAGTGCTCTAAAGCACAACAATCAGTACATACATACATTGAATCAAGAGAGCCCTGTATGTTTACAGTTCCTGAAGTCTTCTTTCTAGTCCACCAATGACTCACATTCAGGTTTTTTGCTACAGGAGCTTTTCTCTATGCATTCTTCTGTAGCCTTCAACTATCTCTGTCTCTCTAAGGAAGAAAAGCGGGGTATAAATTCGATAAATAAATAAATATTTTTTCCTAGATAAGCTCCTTTGGCAGAAGACCAACCAATCACATTCAAGGAACCCACCATTCCATTGAACCACCTACCTGGACACTATTATCCAATTCCCTCCTATACTGCCATCCCCTTTTCCTTTTGTGTCATGTCTTAGGCCTTTTCAACATGTTACCTTATCGTGGAGGTGGGGGGTGCCATTTGCGCAAGCAGGTTCTTGCGCGAGGTGCTCTCTTCACTGCTCCTTCGTCCTGCAGCTGGCTTCCTGGTCGCGCAACTGCCCCACCCCTTCCTTCCGCAGTGTAGGCTGCGCTGGGGGAGGAAGCGCGACCGGCGCGCCTGGGATGACATACCGCAGGGCAGGTAAGTGCACGCGGGCCCTGGGAGCATTGCGCGACCGCGCAGCATTTTTGGCTTAGAGCCGAAAATAAAAAAAATCCATGCTCTAGGCTCATGAACATCACGTAAATGGGAGTGCGTCGTACGGACCGCCGCTCCCATTTACGTGACGCTCAAGGGGCCCTCTCACAAAAGAAACTGCGTGAGAAAAGGGCCTAAATTAGATTGTAAGCTTAAGGGCAAAGAACTGTTTTGTTGTTCTTTCACTTGTAAAGTGTCATGTATGATGATGGCACTATATAAATACCGTATTTGCTGGAGTATAAAACACACCTATGTATAATACTATTTGCCAGCATATAAGATGCACTGGCATATAAGATGCATTGCATTTTCAAACAGTATTTCTCAGGAGAAAAAGTGAGTCTAGCAAATAAGTAAATGAGGATAAGGATGAGGATGATGGCAACAATAATAAAAACGACAACATTTCATGGAATGTTCTAAATGCAGCAAACTCACTGGCTCAGTTTAGATTTTCTCTCTCAGTGTATGAATATCCAAAACCTGCCTTCTTAACCTTCTCCCACAGTGTTATAGAGATATAATTCTTTGCTGATTTCATTTCCAAAGAGAGCAATGAGTAATTTTAGCAACTTTCCTCCTATTGTGAAAAAGTTTTTGAAATTTGCACTTTTCTTAGACTATTTGGATTTATTTTGCTTGACATTTGCACATAGTATTTATTTATTTAGTTAGTTAGTTATTGTGGAGGAATCAGTATATTATTTTCTGTGCAGATAATGCTGTGGTTGGGAATTTAATATGCACAAAACTCATATGTGTGGGGGTGCACAGAAAATGATGTTTCCTGCAAAAAAGCTGCTTTTTGAGGGGGGAAATGAACAAATTTTACACAGAATATATCCTGAACTGTAAAGATTCTCATCAACCTAGGATTATCCTTATCACTGTTCTCTGACACTGAAGAAACACAATTTTGACAGTTTTTTTAAATATATTCTCCATTCCTATGATGTAAAGAGTGTAATAGTTAAGTATTGCAACTATCAACTGCTGCATTTTACTGCTATTCACTGCCTTAGGACAATGTTATTATGTTAATTATGCTGCTGCTTGCTTGTGGTATTATCATTTACACAATGCTTTTAAAAATACATTTTAAACATGGAACTTTGTTCCATCAGTTCATTGCAATAGATATACTGATATACTGAGAATATCTGCAAAATTTATTCTTGGAGTAAAAACAGAATGCATATCTAGAAAATAATGGAAATTAGTAGAAAGATTCTCATGTTATTGGCAAAATATTGTCAAATTTATCAGTCTGCTTTTAGAAAGGGGGAGGGAGGTTTCCCTTTTCTAAACACAGATAAAGCCAGACACATCCAGAATCCAGTAACAGATCTTAATAGCCCTTTTGTCAGCCTCCAGGGCTAGATTCAGTTAATAGTGTCTATGTTCCCACAGCTGATTCAAGAATGCCTCTGAGGTATCACAAATCATCCAGTCCTCCAAGATTTAGCTACTTTTGCTAAAACTCTCAAGTTTTCCTCACAATCCCTTACATTATAATTCTAAGGAACTACAATTTTACTTTCAGCTTCAGTTTGAATGAAATTTCAGTGGCAAATCAAAGGAATAGAAAACAATTGCAGACAATCAGTTCAGCCACAACTGGTTTGGTTTCTTCTCAGAGGTCTTAGATGTTACTTCCAAGTAAACATGCTGGCTGGGAGAATTGAGGACAATTGTTGTTGTCCAACAAAGAACCCTTCCATACCCATCTCCCTGTAAAGCATCTATGTCCCCCTTCATCTGACTTCACCTTTATAAGGAAGTTGGCAGAAGCTGAACATTCTCCCCTTTTCCATAGAATGACATTTTTGGATGTTACCGCCATCTTATTTAAAAAAAAGGAGTGTCAAGCAATTAGAACCTAAACCAAACTCAGAAGAAATTTTTCTGGTAAGATTTCCAATAATTTCTCTCCCAGTTCACCCACTAAAAAAAGAAAGGAACTTCATTTAATATTCTGAGTAATCTCCAAGTGGCATGTGACAAGTGAGTTGATTGTGCCCTCCCCTCAAGTTATCACCTTGGAGGTGTGGGGTTCTGAGGGACCACTTCAACCCGTTAACAAGGGGATGTATGGTAGGTTGTTGGCCAAAATAAAGGAAGATAGAGTGTCTTTTGTCTAGAATCCTACCTTGCAGCATTGTTGGTTGCTGCTTAATATCAAACTTAATATCACACTTACCATTTGTCAAACTTTGACTTTCTCTTGCCTATATTCTTGACTGTTATGGATTCTCTGTAGCTTTTCACATACAAGAGGACTTCAGATTTCAATCTTGCATCAGTTAGGCAATGTTTTAATTCCCACTTAGATTAAGCAGATGCCAGACATCAAAATAGTTGCATGCATTTCTGTTAGGTGTTTCAAATGCTATTTCAGATATTTTTAGACTTCATAGCTTGGCGTCATGATTGTCCTCTGGTGAGAGGTTGACTAACTCGAAAATACTGACAACAATAGTTATGTGGATCTTTTCTTAGAGGGCCCTTTGTTCCAGTATGTGGTATTTTCCAAAGATATAGCACTATACAGTAAAAGGCTTTGTGAGAAACACTGAAATCTTTTGAAAACAATACAAAGAGCCATTAAAACCAATGTGAAATTTCAGACTGAGAAAAACATGTCTTGGAATTAAACAGCTGTATGCTTTATAGTTTTCTGCCAGACCTTTGAAGACATTCCTTTAGGCCTGGAGAGAATATTTGTGAGTTCTCTTAACCCTGGAATCTTTGCTGATGCTACTGGTTTAATGTTACCAATAAAACTGTGAGTATTAGTCTGTCTTCAGTGGTTTCTGAAGTATTGCTGTTGGCAACTGCAACCCTTCAGTGACTTATTGCAGAGAGTTGACTTGGATGCTTTGTGCTCAGTTGAGATAGTTCAGGTTAGGAAACAGCATATGGGGAAAATCTGTATCGAAGATCAATTCCATAGTACTTTAGAAGAGCAACAGACATAGAAAAATACTTTTTAAAAAAAACAACGAAAGCAGAGGGCCACAATGCCAAAAATATGTCACAAATCTCTGTGATAAAGACAGAGGAATAGCAGGATATAGATTTGAATTTACAAAGAATGAGATGAGCAGATGTTCTGTCTATGAATTGATCGCTGTTCAACAGAATTGGATTGCACATTTAGTTCCAGACAGTTGTGAGCTTCCTCAGCCAATGCCCCTGTAGAATTCAGTTTCTGTGGTGCATATTGTCAATTATATTGAAAAAGAAATATGAGACCTCTCATTGATCATAGATTAGTTTTGTTATATATCTAATAATTGGGGCATTGGGTGAAGGGGAAATATATGATAAATTCTTCATAACACAATAATTCTAGTTCTTATGCTTATTAAAAAAAGAAATATAAAAAGAAGTGAACAATTAGCCAGAAAGTTCAATTGTTGACCATATGCTTCTCTGGACCTTTATGGCAAATGACACTGTGGGGGAAGGTAATTATTTGCTTATCTCCAGGATAGAGACCAGTGTGATTGGCACTTGGGGACAAATTACAGCACATGATGTGAGTGGGACTATAGGCTATTTAAGCGTGATTGCCCCTTTATGTTCCCTCTTTGGTCTTCACAGCGCTACCCATCCTTCCACACTCAGTGTAGTGTTAGATTTGTCTGGTCACTTTGGGGTTAGATAGTATTTTTTTCCTCTTTTACTTGTTGCCCCCCCAATTGCTCACTATATCTGTGGGACCTGGATAATTGGCTTAGGATGGTGTCATTAAATAAGCTTCCACTGGCAGGTATCAGCAGGGGGGAGAAGATAAGACCTCAGTGACCACCTTTTGGCAACCTTTTGGTAGGCCTCTGGATATCCTTCTCTAGGGATCTGCATCTCAGAGGGTGGGGAAGGAGACTACCCTTGAGGCTAACCTGGGATTCAGACTTATAGGATCCTGTAGCTTGGATAGGAGTTCCCTGGGTTACCTTCCAATTATGCTGGGTCAGGGAGCAACAAAAGCGTTTTGGATTGCCCTAAGGGCTGAACTGTTTCACCCATGGGAAATCTAAGGAAGTAGTCACAGGGTGATACTTGGCCACATCTGGACCTGCATCAAGATCTCCTCTCCTTTTCAGGCCAACACAACTTAAATAGGTGAAGTCAAATAAACTGGCCCCTACTGAACTCACTTTTCCATGACTGATCTCATTATTTCATGGTTAACAATCAAACAGCTTTTGTATCATTTCTAATTATACCACCAATTCTGTTCAGCTGTTCAAAAATCACATTTTTTGTCCAGAGACAGACACCAAAGGCTTATAAAGCAAAACTTAACAGCACAATCCTATGCAAGTTTAGCAAAAAAATTGTCCCAGTGTCAGTAGTCTTACTCTCAAGCATAAGATTACAATTGAAACATAGAAAAGATCTTTGTGGTGGTTGCAGGAGCAAGAAAGAATAATAGTCCTGTATACTAAGAGAATTTGTATTCAGCAAGTAGCAAAAGTCACTGTGGTTTAGGGATTTTTTGGATTCTTAGATTTCATTTTTATGCATTCCCTTCATTCCATGCCCTCTAAATTTCAGTTCTAACATTAAAGGTCTAACATTAGTTTCTCAGTTGGAACATGCCCTGATGGCCACCCCCTTCTCTGAGTAGAGAGGCAAAAGGCCTTTCTGAATGCCTGGGCAGGAAAATGGTGACATCAGTGGCCAGGGACAGGTGCCCTCTTGAAGTGGTGCTGGTCCTTTCCCCTCTCTGTAAAGTAATTCTTGACTTATCCACGGATCTTATTAAAATCCATAATTTTGGCCCTAAAACCTTTTGCAAACTGCTCTGAATATCATTTTTTTCAGGAGAAAAATGGGATATCAGTGCAATCAATGAACAAAATAGTTGCCTATATTAACATATATTAACATATATGCTTGTAACACTGATCATGTTCAGCTGGCATCCTGTTAAGGACCCTGTCATTCATCTTTAATTAAGCTTGTTATTATCCAATAGGGTTTTTTAAAAAAAATGTTCTAAAAATTTAGTGATATAATAAACATTACTGTTGATGAGAAGCACTATGTTGCATGTGGTCAAAGAATGTAGTAATGAACGATAAACTAGTCCATCAATTTATAGAAGAATACAATCAAATCTTGGTACTGAGATTATGAGTGTTACCCATGATGCTGAGATGTTGCTTCTTCTTCTTTTTTTTCTTTTTTCTTTTTTGCGCATTCAGATGAAAGATAAATGGTAATTCTACATTGAGTGTAGAAAACTATTCTATAGGGCAGAGCTTTCCAAACTGTGTGTCGCAAAACATTAGTGTGTTGCCTGCAGTATGGAGGTGTATCACACAAGTGTAACAGGTAGAGGGGCTGCCTCTCCCACCACCATGGCAGGCCAGGCCCAAGTGAAGGGACTGCCTGTGCCACCTCCCCCAGGCCAAGGAAGACCCCAGTGAGGGCAGCAGTGGTGGGCCAGGCCCGGGTGGAGGGGTTGCCTCTCCCAGTACTGCCTCATCTGCCGTGGGCTGAGAAAGACCCTGGTGAGGGTGGCAGGAGGCCAGGCTCTGGTTGTGTCCACTTATTGAATTACTTACTGTATTACTGTGTCACAAAATGATGCATGTCTAAAAAGTGTGTCACCAACATAAAAAGTTTGGAAAGCTCTGCTATAGAGTTTGTACTATATTATGTCCCCATATGTTTTTTTCTATAATATGACCCAAAGATCCCCCTATAACTTGAAACAGAAGCCTTCTTTTTGCCAGCTTCTGGCCAGAATCTTCCTGATGTCTTATCCTAACATAACTGAACATACATTAGCATCTTACATTTCAAATGCTGCATGAAAAGATAGCTACTACTTCTTGATCAACAATATTTCCCATCATCTCAACTTGGACTGCCACTGAAATGTCCTTGCTCCATTGCTGAACTTGAAGTTTCTGTCAGCATTCAATAATATTTCAGCAATTGCTTCTAATTTATTTCCTCTTCAAAACTGTTAATGCTTTACAGACATGCTACCCCTAAAGATGTACAAAGTCATGCATGTCTCGGCTTGGATGCTTAATCTTATCTAGTTTGCCATCTTGTCAGGTACACTTATTTTGAGGAATCCTCCTCAGATAAGAAGGCTGACTTACCTTAGCTGAGAACCCAGACAATGTACATTAAGCAGCAGATGAAGAGGAGACCCCTCTGCTATCATGCAAGCCAGTACAGGGTCTGAACAGGGGAAGGAAGAACCAGCCAACCCTTGGAAATAGTAAAAGCAGAGACTACAGACCCTAATGCTCCCCCTCAGATGCAACATGTAATCAAGGTCTTCTTGGAAAGAGAGCATGTAAGAATTCTGTGTGAGTGCTGACAGACCTCAGTGTTTGCAAGGCAGCACCAGAACTCTGGCAACTTGTCAGAACGATACATTTCCTAGCAATGCTCTGTTTGAAGTTTCCTCTTTCATGTTTCTTTTTAATGGATTTATGACTTCTACATTTTTTCACAGCTTCACTTGCTCATAAGCACTGGGATATTGACAATAATTAAGAGCTCTTGACCTTGATTATGGCATATACTCTGCTCATCTTCCTGACTCTTCCTATTCTTGATAACTAACTCAAGCTCACTCCCACACACCCAGACTCTATCAGCATAGCTTTACTGTTGTTAAAATCAGAGCAGAACAAAATTTGTCAGGTACACTATTTGGATCTTTCCTTCCTGCCCATGGATTTTATGTTTATTTTTTGGTATTTGTGCACATATTCTTGTACATACAATTCTGAAGTTGCACCAGTAAAAGATATGTGCAGTTTTGATGTGAGGCAAGATGAAAACCAAGTGGCAACTAAAATTAAAACCAAAATATCAGTAAAACATACATGGACAGCATTGGTGAGAAATCTCTCTAAGTATCCAACTCCTTGTGGTTTGTTAGAAGAATTCAGTGCAGGGAAGGAATGGATCCTAGTTTTAGTCACAACAGACAGCAATTCTTTTAAAAGAAATAAAGAAGAAACTACAGTTCTTTGAAATGTGCATGTCTGAAGCTAACAGAAAAATAAAGTTTAATTACCAGAGGAATTTTAGGATTTGACTTTTATTATTCTACTAGAGTATTTACTCGGCGTTGCCTGAGATTTTATTTTCCTCTTAAGAACTCTGCAAACTGTCTTCTCCAGTACCCGTAACTTTTCTCCATGTTTCCCAATGCAATTTGTATTCAGAGTTATTTACAAACACAATTTGAGGTCCTGAGGGAGTGCACTGTCCTCTTCCTTGCTGCTAGAACTTGCTTCCATAGCAATCGGCCTATTCCAGTACCTATAACTTTTCCCCATAGTCCCCAAACCAATCTGTGTTCTCTGCTGACATTGATGTACTGGCTTTTGATTTGTTTTGCTTTCTGTTGAATTTATGCAATGGCTTTAAGTTTTTCTGGAACTATTTTTTATTTTGAATTTCAACTTTAAGACTCCTCACATATGGAACTCATGCAATCTACTGTGTGATCTTGTAACTATGTTGTGTATGTCACTTTAATTTTTCTCACATATGCCTCGCAAATGTTTTCTGCCATCCTTATTGATGATAGGCCTCATCTCCATAGCAACCGGCTTGAGGCCCAAGAGCTAAAGGTCCCTAAACTGCCAGCCCCAGGATTCCATAAAATCTTCACAGCCAACCAATCATATGAGGCCTTCTCACCTTACACACCCAATTGTATGAGGTCTTTGCCTGCCTGACACAGACAAACAGATAAACTCACAGACAAACTTTGACTTTTATATAGTAGATTTTGTTGAGAGTGATGCTGTTTCTGAGATCACTTAGAAACTGGGTTGTGACCATCAAAACTACACTGCTTAACAAGGAACTTTCCAATTATGGCACAGTGTTCTGATCTGGATCAGTGTATGCTTATGCACATAAGCATGCCTCCATTTACACATCAAGTTTGGCCAGGAAAGAGATTTTATTGGGAAAGAGAATGAAAGAGGATAAGTTAATTCATTCACAAGGCAGAGATGGACAAAAGAAATTTTGATCTTATCTGGCTGAGTCAGGAAACCTTCCACAACAAGGTTTAATAATATTTTGCAGAAGCTTTTGTGAAATTTTCTGCAGATGTTCTGATGCCTGTCAATTTCATTTGTCTGCCTGTGATTCTGTGGGTGTTCCTTCTTCAAACTCTATATTACTTCCACTTTGTCAGACCAAACAAGTTGGATTTCACTATTTTGCATTATTTCTAGTTGTCCCCTCATTATGTTATATAACTTCAGAGTAAATGTAAATAGAGTTCTAGTCTAAGGGCTTTATATTTTACATGTAATTGTGAAATATACGTGATTAACAACTGTATTTTTTTCTGTTTGAAACTATGTGTTTGTATAATTCTCTTGTGACCAGAATTTGTGGCATATGCCATTTGCAGCACATTTTAAGACATGATGAGAATTGTAAAAAGCTGATCAAATGAATATAATTAAAGAACAAAACCAATATCCTGTTGAAAATATTGCAGAGATTCTCAGCTACATAAAACTCTCAGTTCCACAGGAAATCATTGTTGTCTGGAACTTAGCTAATTCTCCTGGTAGGGGGAAAGATCTTTAACCACCGATGAAAAATGCTAAAATGTAAAATCTAATTCAAGTCAGTGTTCTGATTTAAACATTATAGTAGAGAAGAATTTTTAATGCTATTTTTTCTGACTTGTAAAACTTGTGAGCCACCAAGCTGAACACAGCCTGTCGGGTATCTATACTGTGACTTGTCACAGGCTCAATAAACTTCCAGTTTTTGTTCCTTGCTTGGGGCTGCAAAAACTCATAGATCGTCAAGCACATCAAAATACATGGCCAGTGGGCTTTGTTCAACTAGGTGCACTACAAGTTCAAGAGGTCTGATATATAATTCCTGGTGTTCTTTATGATTTTTCACTGTCTTTTATTATTTGAAGTGCTACATGTTGGGCTTGTTATAGATTTGCCAGCCTTAGCCTAACTTTTTGGCTAATGGTACCCAGTCTGTTTAAAAAGCATGCCATTTAATTGTACAATTTAGTGCACATACAGGCCTTTATGCTGGAAACTATCACCAGCACGAGTTAGTGTGGCAGCCAGAGAGTGACACTTACTGCAATAGATCTTCTGTCTGCAAGTGCCACACTTCTCTTCATCCTATACCAAATATAAGGCAAGCTATGTTCGATCAAATTGAAGGTATATATAGCATAGCATTCTCTCAGGAAGCAAACCAGCAGAACACAATCACATGTGCACTCTCCATCTCTCAGTCCCCAACAATGTGGTAACTGATGATATACCCCTTGTAGCTCACGCCCTGCAGATTAGTCATACACATCCTAGACTTCATCTTGCAAGAAGAAAGAATGATTTCAACCACATTTCCCCATGAGGTCACAGCAGTAATTTCTGCCTGTCATGTCATATTTAGGAGAACCTGGGCTTATTTGTTCTAAGTGTTATCACACGATCACAATATAGCCAAATGTACGTGTAAGAGGGATTTATTTTTATAGTGACTTGTCTTTGCCTAGCACGCTTGTTGAAAGCAGTGTCATGGTAAAATGCACCATAGTGAGTGGCAATGGTCAAGATCCTCAACCAGAAAATGTGTTGTAAAATTCCACACAAACAGGACTATAACACATTTCCAATTCACACGCAACCCAAAACCCACCTTTGAGCTGTTGCAGCCCCCCAACACAGTCATTTGGTAGAGAGTGGTGGGATGGCAGACCATTCTCAGCTAGGTTCCTATAGCAGAACACATAGCATGCTCTGCAGCTCCTGGAAGATGATGCCATTGCTGTGTGTCCACTCATAGGAACACAGCTAGATAGTGGTCCACCATCACCGCCCTTGTTCTGCTCCCACTAGTAAATGGCCACATTGGGGAAGTGCAGCTGCTTGGTTTGGAGGGGTGGTGGTGGTTATTGTTCAGTCAACAGAAGATTCAAATTTCCACAGTGGTCAAAAAAGTGAGTAATTCAGGCATTAAATTAGACCTAAGCCTTTTTATGTCACTAACAGAATGCCACCCTGTTAGATCCAAGCACTAAATATGTATAGCCATCCCCAGAAATTCTAATTATCTGATTAGGAATCAAAGGGCACATGTTCATCATGTTTCTGCAGTGGAGAACCATCTGTCCAGTAAATCCCTTTAATAACACAGTGTACCAAGGTGAGAATGTGATGCTTTCCTGTTTGTCACTGTTTGTTTGGGGGAGGGTGTAAATATGCTCACGTGCTTGATACAGGGGAAAAGGTGAAATGTGAGAGCAGGAATGAGTGAGGTAGAATGTACAGGTATATTGAGTGATGATTCACTGCACAGAGGGAGGGAGGGAGATGGAGAATGCAATAATTGAAGAAAAACCAAAAAATTAACAAAGATATGTTTTGGACCGCAATATGAAAGGTGACTATGCGGGGGGGGGATTTGTTTATATCTACAGTGTAAGTAATAGTAAACAATAATAACAAGTATTATGAATCAATGTTTTAAGTCAACTTGTTTGCTCTGTCCAAATTACTAAATCAATATTGATAATATTATTACATCACATTATATATTACATGATAATAAATATTGATAATTATAGCCACACCTGACTATTTGACTGAACCTAAGGCATTGTTAGAGCCATTCTATTTTACCAGATACAAAAAGTGATAGCTAGGAGAATTTTATAAGGCATCTCACAACCAAGGTTTCAACTCTACTTGGTCATTTAGTGTACAGGTTTCTGAAACTGGTTTTCTATTAGTCTGAAGAGTTCAACTGTGGGGGAAAAAATACTCCCCACCCCCTTCAAAATGGATTCTCTGCTCCTGAGGAAATAAGTCAGGTGTAGATGTAGGAGAGGCACAACTTCCAAAATTATTTAAAATGGTTCAGAGATGACAAAACCGTATTCAACAAGGAATGGCATATCCATTCCCACTTTCTGTGTGTTATAGTTAGCTCTGAATGAGAGACTTGCAGAACACTTCCAGAACAGAAGACTTCCAGAACTGTCATCAACAGCCCTGCTCAAGTCTTGCAAAATAAGAGCGGTGGCTTTCTGAACTGAATGAATCAATTCCTCCACATACTGCCTTCCACATTTCCAAGAATTAGCATCTTTCTGATAATTCATGTTGTCTCACAATACATCCAGCATAGTCACTCTGGCTTCCAGGGAGCGGTCAGGCTGGATTAGTTCTCAAACCTATTTAGCTGTTTTCTGTGGCAGTACAAAGTCTCTGTAAAACTCTCTCCCAGCACTATATTTCAAATGAACTGATTATCTGTTTGTCAGCTTTCTTTACTATCTAGCTTTGATAACCATACATTGAATTTGGAAATACTATGGCAATGATATATTTGTACATTTGAGAATATTATCTAGTTCTTTCAAAGCTGCCCTTCCAAGTCTTAGTCTGATTTCTTAACTACAGTCTTGATTTTGATCAATGAGTCAGCCAGGATATAGAAAATCTTTCGCTATTTTAATGTCTTGTTTATCTACATTAAACTTATGTAAATCATCTGTGGTCATAATATTTTTGTTTTCTTTGACTGACTTTAGAGAAAATTCCATCCAGCCATCAATTATTCTTTGAGCCCAAGCCATCTTTTCAACCATCTTCTTCTCATCAGAAAATATTTTTGGGGGAGGTGCAACTCCTTCCTACTAAATGCAATTATAGCATCAGGCGCCACAAGGATATCTTCCTAATTAAAGAGATTAACAAATACTAACTACACAGAAAGACAAAAGGAGGGTAAACTATGTATGAACTGGACATTTTATAGAAGTCAGCAGATATTTGTTGGCCATTAAGGAAAGGTTTCTATATCTTTGGATGTATGTATGCAAATTTAAGAACAATTCAAGATTTAAAAAATAAACAAACATTAAGGCCATTGTTTTAGCCTGATCCAATTATTCTCAGGAGCTAGCATTGTGTAATGGTTTGAGCATTGGACTACAGCTCTAGAGACCAGGGCCTTTCTGCACTAGACTGCTACAGTGCTATTATTCCACTTTCAACATTCTATGGAATCCTGGGGTTTGCAGTTTAGGGAAGGGCATTTCGAATTCTTAGCCAGAAAGCTTTTTGGCCTCAGTAAACTACAAACTCCAGAATTCCACAGAATATTGAAAGTGGAATAAGAGCACCATAACAGTGTAGTGTGGAAAAGCTCTGGAATTTGAGTCTCCACTCAGCTATGGAAATCCTTTGGGTGATGCTGGACAAGTCACATTCTCTCTGCCTCAGAGAAAGGCAAACTCCTTCTGAACACATCTTGCCAACAAAATCCCATGATAGGTTTGCCTTAAGTCTGAAACAACTTTAAGGCACACAACAGTAACAAATTATTGCTCCTAATGCTTTTTCCTTTCATGTTCTCAGTATAGCATTCTTCCTGTTGCTTTTATTTGTACAACATAAAATCACATAAAGCAGTAAAAACACCAAAAATTGCATGTTATTTATATTCAAAGTGTACATCTTGTATGATACTCTGTGCTACAAAGCAACTTGGTACTCAGAAAGAGGAAATCACAGGTGTATTGTCAATCAAGTATATTCTAGTTCTAATTCTCAATTATTTTCTTTAATCAGGCTTGCATTGTGGAAATGCAAGAGAAATTTGGTGATATAAATATTTATAATTTAATAATGTGGCTTAGTAATAGACTAATAGGGCTTTTTACATTAATTTCTATTACAGTTTTATTTAGTCTGTTGGTCACAGTTATAGTTTTATTTGGAAGGAAGGAAGGAAGGAAGAAAAGAATGGTTCTTTAACAATACCCTAAGGGTAAAACAATACCCTAAGGGTCAAATTTGAATTTTGGGCATGAATTTAAAAAGAAATCAAGGGGGCCATGTCTCTAGGAATTTTTTCAGTATGGATTCTTGATCATTATTACCTGTCCCGCTTCACAATATTATGAAGCCAGGTCAAAAAGTATTAAAGTATTTGAAAGTATACATCAAGCATAATCTCTTTGAAAAAAAGTGAACATTCTGCCCTGATTATATTTAACTTGTTCTTTCATTCAGTCTTCCTTCTATTTCTATCTGGATTGTGTTGGAAGCTGTGACAGAAATAAGCTGTGTTGGAAGCTGTGACAGAAATTTTAGCGCCATGATGCTTTGAAAAATTTACATGTTGCAATTTTCTAAAAGCGCTGTGACCTTTTCTTGCTCTCCCACAACTTCACCGTGGCACGGTGTTAAAAGTTCAAATTTGTCATGCAGTTAATCCTTGATGAATATGACAGTGTGTGGCATATCTAAAAAAGTTTGGCTTAGGAATAAAAAGTTAACACTGGTCACATTTTTAACCCTTTCAGCTTGATCCTTTTGTGGCCAAGGAAAGAGCGTGGGGTGAAACAGACTGCGAAGCATCTTCAGATCACTATATCTAGTGATGCCACTTCACCTAACGGCCCTCCACTGATCTGATGAATATTTTTATCCATAATTTCTCATGAACAAAGAGGTATGTGTTTCTCTTTATGTTTTCTTCACAGCCAAATATTGCACTGAAGAGATTTCCTGAAATTGTAATCATGGCATGTGGCTGTGGAATGTCTTTAAAATATATCTGTCCTAAATGACATAGCAGGCTTCTACAGTGAAGAGATGAATGAAAAGTTGTGCTCATTTTGTGCATCAAATAGCTGATTTAGGGGGAAATCCTAAACATTCTAAACTAGCTGTACCAATAGATTTCTGTGCCTAGTTCAAAGTGTTGGTTTTGTTCTTTAAAGTCCTCAGTGCGTCCAGATGATTTGATTGACTACATGAACCTGCATGATCTTTTCAGATATACTTCAGACGCCCAATTCACTGATCTGCTCTAAGGATAAGAAAGGTTAACAGTCAATAGAGACAGGTGCCAGGATGCAATGGCATCCTGTGATGTCCTCCTCTGGGCAGAAAACACTAAATTTCCTTACCACTCCTCCTTGAAGTGTATATGCTTATATTGTAGGTTCTGAACTACAGTTCAGAAATGGTTTACTGATGGTTACAGACTACTTTAACATTTCAGAGGCTTAATTACATCACAGACCCATGACTTGTCTCTTCTCTTCATAAACTCAAGGCAAAGAAACTCCCTGGTGGTCCTTCCCCCAGATTCCTACAATCCCTGCATACTTGTATACACCTTCAACTTGCAATTGATTGGTTCCTCTTTGAAGATGCTGGAAAATTCCTGCCCACCCCAGTTGGCTAGCTCTGGATAAAGCCCTCCTGATTGTAGGAAATAAAGGAGACTATAATAGAAGACTGGCTACTGCTGCACTTGCCTGACACTAGGAGGAATTTTAAGTCTGCTGTGTAGTCCAGTATATCTATCTGGTAGTCTCAAGTAGGCTCTGACTTCACTGTCACAGAGTGGGTTGCCAGGCAGGGACTCACCCTGACGGGGCAGTAAAATCAAGCTGCCTACCTCTGCTCGTTTTTCCTCCTCTAAGGGGAAAACTGCTAGGTCTTTTGAGACCTTCTGCCTTGCTTTGATGAGGCTTGGTGCTACCCATCCTTTCCCAGCTGTTGCTGATTAGCTTACTAAGGCCAGTATCCAGGTGAACTGCCTTCCAATTTCTCTAACATGGCTGCCCTTGTCATTGGGTTAGAAGGCTTGTCTATCCTTACAGCCTCCAGCTCTTCCTTGGTGAGTCAATCCAACTTCTTGAATATATTTTTGGTGGTTCATGTTGCTTCCTGCAGTCTCTCTTCCACACACACACACACACTCCAAACACCTGCTCAGGAGGACTGGAAAACTGTATAGAGGAAGTATCTGGTGCCACATAGGGCTGGAGTGAAAGAAAAGCCCAGTTCTGTTGGTATTGGACATGGAAACACACCAATATTGGCTGGTGGTTGCTGTTACTTGATACCCCTGATACATATATATCTCTGATTTTGTATTTGCTTACTCTTGGGAGAACCTCAAAAGCATATGTGTTCTCCTTGGCTTTTAAGTAAAAAGATATTATGGCTTTTGCTGTTTTAGATATTAAAGTGAATTTTTAACCAGCTTACTTTTAAATGGCTTAGATTTAAAATACTTTCAAAGTTTGTTTCACACTGAACTCTACTGTTTCTGTAAGTCAGCATAGGAAGAATGCAGCCTTGAAAAGCAGCTAAGAAATATATTAAATAAATAAACACCAGACACAAGTTCTATACAACAGAAAATGAGTATGATTAATCTCAGCAGAGATCTGTTAATGTGACCTTGGTCCTCAACCTGTGTGTGTGTGGGGGGGGGCTTTGTTTAATGAAGGAAATGTTAACTGTGTTGATATGTCTTATACCAAAGAACAGAGAGGTACAGGTTTAATTCACAGATGGGAAAAGTTTGTCATCCCATGGCTATTTTTGTGGTCCTCTATTTAAACAAAATAAATCTGTTTTTTATTCAAAGCACAACACACCTCCTAGAGAGTCTATTTTAGGCCTATTTTAGAAACTGAATTTGTGTTTACTTCTTTGTTAAATAAAGGCTTCTCTGAGACCTAGAATAGCCTGGATGGAAGTTGCTTCTGTGTGTTTGTGTGTGTGCGCGCATGTGAGAGAAAGAGAGAAAAGGAGAGAAATTGTGTTTTGAGTCCTAATTTTTGCCCCCTGAAAGGGGACGGGGATGAGAAAGGGTTTTGCATCCTAATTTTAAATGTTAATAATCCAAGGAAAAATGAGAGAGATGAGGCAGTGGTGTGGCCCTCCCAAGGCCTGCAGAAGGCTAATGCTGCCCTCCAGCCATTGGCATTTCCCCATCCCAGTTTGTCAAGTAAGATCAAACTATATATTTTACTGGGGAAGGGGTGGATGTCGAACCATAGAAGGCTATAATGCTTAAATGGCAAGATGGCAGACTGCCAAAAAGAAGTAAATGCTGCTGGTTTGTACAATATATTTCATGACCTTATGGTGAACAAGAGAGATATTTCAGCCTTATATAGAGTTGGAATCAAACAGTAGTTCGATTGGGAACATTCCATAATCTTGTTTTGTTGATTTCTTAAAATTGGTTCTACATTTGAAATGAGTGAGATTGGAATTGTACCTTCTAATAAAATATACTGCCTGGAGCTTTCTTGTTGGAAAGTGTTCAAGGCTATGTTTCCACACTGGAAGAAACATTTGGACAATCAGAATTTTATTTTAATGTACTGACAGTGTATTTAGTCAATAGGGAGTACTTAAATTAGGTAAACTGGACAAAAAAATTGCACAAATTAGGAAAATGTGTTTTAAATAGCACAGATTTCAGTATATGAAGAAAATAGAAAGTCTTACAATATGAGAAGAAGACAGTAGCAAAATGCAGTTGGGATCCAGAGAAAATTGGTAGATCTGAGTTTCAGCAAATGTTGCATCCTTATTAAAAAACCAGCTCTGGAGAACAGAGAAATCTTCTGGGACAGATTTTTGTCATCATGGAGTGCTGCAGGAAGGAAGGAAAATCACTCTTTCAACACTGTTAGTTATAGAAGGATATAGTTGGGTCATGGCTAATGTATTGTTTTCTCTCATTCAAAAGCTCAGCTGAGAGCCAGTGTGGTGTAGTGGTTTGAGCATTAGACTATAACTCCAGACATCAGGATTTGAATACACTGTTAGCCAGGGAAACCCACTGGATGACCTTGGACAATCATACACTATCTCACTGTCAAGGGACAGCAAAGGCAACCTCACCTCATGTACAAATCTTGCCAAGAAATCTTGCCATTAGTCTAAAACAACTTAAAGACACACAACAACAACAACAACAACAACAACAACAACAACAACATAAGCCCAGCTACTGGAAGAGCTAACAAGGAAGTGAGAAGTATTAAAATCAATGTCTCATTGTGCAGCAGAATTGAAATAAAAGATATTCAGTGAAGGGAACTGAATAAATAACAAGATATTTGTCATAAGTGTCTGAGATGCTAATAATGAACCACCTACTTCCACAATGGTGGAATCTCATGGATTGGTGGCAATTCCAGTGTCCATAATCACAAACAGGTGATTAGTGATGGGAGCGCCACAATCATATATCCATAATATTCTTTGCTTCTCTATAAAAATTATACCAGAGCACAGGAGGACAAATCTAAAACTGGCAAAAACAGCAAGACATGCGAGTGGCTGCACACACACATTATGACAGAAACTAGCTGTTTGTCACCTATTTATTCATATGTGTGTGTTTACAACTTCTGTCATTTTAACCACAGAATTCCACTCTAATTTTAAACAGTTTAAAATCAATGATTAGTTACAGAATCTTTAACAATGGGAGGCTCTATTAAACATGCAGAGAAAACAAATGGAGCCCATGAATTTAATTCTAGTTTTCATTATCTGTTACTTCTGCTTCATACCCTAAAGCTGTTGATGCTTCCCCCCCCATATTCCTCCATCTAGCAGAATGTTGAGAGGGTTAGGGATTACTAAGACCAGTATGTGCAATGGTTTTCAATTGTGAGTTAATTTAATGTGAAAATAAACTCCTGTCTCTGTTAAATCTGATGATGCAACAAGTTTCTAAAGTACTTTGGAATAGTTTTCTTTTTTATAAGGCCCTGAAGTGCCGCAAGCATTCTCTGTTAATTATTAAGTTATTGTTTAAATAGGATTTTTTTAAAAATGTAATGTAACAGCAAATTATAACAAAGTAAAGAATCCAAATAGCAGATAAACCTAGTTCAATTTAATGTTTAAGATTCTTGAAATGTTCACTGTCAGCACTTCTGTGTATGTGGCCTCTATTCAAACTCCTTCCTATTAAGCCCTTTCATTTCCATTCCTTTATGTCTTATATTTATGTACATCTTCTAGTTATTTATTCAAAAGGAAACTTAGCATTAAAGCAGCAACCAAATTCTAATGGGATCTTCTATTTTGCTGCAATTTTTAAACTGGTCTGAGTTCTGGATTACTATAATGTGCTCTATATGGGGCTGCCTTTGAACAGTACTCTGAAACTTGGCCCAAAGAGCTGCAGCCAGGTTGTTAACTCGGACTGGCTGCAGGGAGCACACAAATGCCTTATTGCAATAGCTCCACAGGCTGTTGGTCCATTTCTGGGCACAATTCAAAGTGCTATAAAGCCTTTTCCACCTTAGATCCAGGTAATTTGATGAACTGTATCTGCCTTTATGAGCCTATAAGTGCTAAAAATTATCTGGAGAGGCCGCCAGAGAAGTAGAAAGCATTCTCCTGTCTCTCCTTCCCCTATGCTCTCATGTCCACCTTGCCATTGCTCGTTTCTTTCACACCACCATTCACAGTCACATTCTCCTATCTCTCCTAGTCCTTCCCTTACTCACCTTGTGCTTGACAGTGTGCCCTCTTATCGCCTCCTTTCTCTCACTCCGAAGGGAGTATAATTTCCCAGGTGGATTTGTTTCTCACAGATCAGTTTTAAAGCAGTGCCTCCACAGCCCATATCTTGGCTTCTAGAAAGGCTAGAGACTTACTTCATTCTAATGGAAACTTGGAAATCCAACCAGTTGATGATCCAGTGGGAACTGGTTGGGATGCCTAGAATCTGGATAAAAGCCAGGTTCATAAGGCAGCTCTAATTGCCACTAAATCACCCTTTGGAATTCAACAAAATTAGAGTTTGGAAACTTTTAAGTGGATTTTGGTCTTCAAGCACAAATTTTCCTGCCATTATTATATAAAGGGTTTAAAAGTACACAATAACTTAGGAATTCCCTCTTGTTTTACCTCTGATATCTCATTTGTGCACAGAATATTTTCTCCACCCCCAAATTCTTGCTTTTAGAAGGATTTCACAAGGCTAGACCTGAAGGAACATATGGTGGGTTCCTTAGACACAGTAAGGGTTACTTCTGATTGCAGGGTTCAGCGTCATCTAATAACTTCCAAAACCTGGAGGAGAGAGAGATAGCCTGCACATGTGTATGCTTCTCTTTAGCTCATAGGCCTTATATATAAAACTTGTATATGATCCGCAACAAGGATGGTAACCAAAGGCTATTTTGTGGAGAGGAGTTAATTCCCGAGCATTATCATTTTGAGATTTTTCTCCATAGTGCTCAGCTCATTTTACTCTTGCTGACCTTAACAGAAGAAAAAGATGGTAGTGAAGAAAAAAGAAGCTTCAAAGCACCTATTTTCTTGAATTTCTGGCTTTAAAGGGGTCCTCAGAGCCAAAGTAGTACAGGAGGTAGGGCTAGTCAAATTGTTCATGCCTTCCATAGTGCATTGAGTCCAAGGACCCTTTGAAGCTGGACTTTTGAGAAATAGATGACTTAGATCTATCTGTATGGTTCTCCGAGATGATGTTACTGCTGCCTCTATTTGCAAGTGTAGAAATTGTTAAACTGCTTATCTAATACACTGTTGAGTGAGCAGTGCTATACAATTCTGACCTATATTAGGATAGCAGTATTTTTTATGTGTTGCACAGGAGATAAAATTTGAAACAATCCCCTTATTTTTCTTACTGTCTAATAGTTATTTGACTGAAATGACTCTCAGAGATACTTATTTTTTTGGATATACTGGATACTAAATTGATATAACTCACTTGAGATACTGCCATGTGAGACTGGGAGCTTATTTGGAAACTTATTCTGAAAATTTCCCCCATGCTGAAGCATATGTAAACATTATATTTGCTAATACTATGCATACAACCTTTGCTGTGCCATTTCATTTCAGGAAAAGAGAACTTATTTTTGGTTTGTTTCCTTATCACATGCTTTTTATCATGCTGTTCAAATGCTGTTCATGCCATTAAATAGAATCACTAGTATGACCTTGTTCTGGAGGGGTTAAAATGAATGAATAACTTTCTAAGCCTGATTCATTTTCTTTATGTGAACATTTTGCATAAGTGACCATTATAATATTTGTCCTTTGCTTTGCACCCGCCTTTTATACCAGTGATCACACCTGGTATACATTTGATTATGTAAAGTGATACAAAGGCAAAAACAGATTTTTCTGGGCTCCAAATATGTAACATTTCTTTCCAGACAGTCCTCTGTAATGTGGATCTCAAATGCATGAAAATACATCAATTTAGAGGCATTGTATTTTAATTTTTAAACAATTGTTACCATGTACTCAGTTTTTAATAAATGCGTCAATGGATGCAATATTTTGAGTTTTATATCACAAATTCAACACCCTCAACAGATTCTCTAGACTTCAAAGAAATTTAATATTAGTATCATAAAAGGCCCTTTGAAGACTACTACTGTAACATAAGAAAAATGACTGCTTGAGTGCGCCCTATCGTTTTGAAAGTGTTTTATTGCTTTAATTTCCTGTCTTAGTAAAGTAACAAGCAGCATAATAGAAGATATACTGTTACAGAGTTTGCAATTTATTAGGAAGCTTAAGCTGGTTGAAACTTTATGTTATGTGAAAAAGAAACCCTATATTTAGCTGGAAAATTCAGAAAAGCTCCAATCTTAATGTTGTAGTAGTTTTCCATGGAGTGCAATCTGTGACTGATAAGTTGCCCAGTGTGTTTGCATGTAATAAATCCTGGAGTTTAGACCTCTCAAACTGTGCAGGTTGTGTGGTGTTAGCTTCCAGCAACGTTAATGCTGTTTCATTTGGGAAGTGTATGTAAGATGGCTGCTACTCTTTGAATTCTTCTTCAATAACTAGAAGGTATCTTTATAGTCAGATTTACTAAGTATATGCACTTTCATTTATTTCTCACTTTTTTGTATGCATTGTTGAAATTTAATTTGATATATTTTCATTCCAACATGGTTACATTAAGTCTTTTAACCCAGCTAGGTGGACATTAGTTCTCAACTGTGCCAGTTCATACAGAGGTGGAAGCTTATTCCAGCGAAAAACAATCAATTTCGTTTCTACAGTGTGGATCTGAAGAATGTGGCATTATGACTAATGTACAGAAATGTGTGTAAAATGACCTCATAAATAACTGGAGTCATTTTCTGCCCAGTATAATAGATTATTCACTGGCTTGTATTGCATGGGGAGCAGATATACAGCCATCAAGCAGCATACTTGTAATGGAAGTTACAGTTTATCAGTGCAGAGCAAGGAGTACAAGATTCACAAGGTCTTCCTAATCCCACCACGGTTTTGCCACCAAAGGATTACAAAACATCTGTTAGTAACAGATTGTTCAGTATTTCCACAGAACCAAACATAAAAAGGGAATACACTTGCCATGTGGCCTAAGCCTCTGAAGCACCAAAGAGAACAGTTGATCTGGAGATTTGATTTATAATAATAATGGTCTACAGTGGATTTGCAAGCTGTGTGATCCATTCATGAATTGCTTTTATCTTTATTGATTATACGGAAAGAATTTTTAAATAATCACAGGTACTTGTACAAAATTGCAATATTCCTAATGATGAGTGATGGAAAGAAAGATTAAGTTATCCAAGTGGACACAGACTGAATGAATGCAATATTTACTCCCTTAATATTGTACTGATTGTAAAGCAGTATATTTGTCTAGAAGGGGCTAAAGTGCAACAGAAAGCCTGCATATTGTGGTATCCTTGGTTTTCTATGCTAGTCTTTTAAAAGAATAATGATTTACAAGCTTTATTGCTAACTGAAGCACAAACGATTTCCTCTAGGCTTGCCACAGACAATCCTCAGGAACATCAGATGAGTCAACTGCAGTTAGTTCAGAGTGAATTGCTTCATTTTAATCAGGGTGACTTTAGCCTTTCAGTCAATATGCTGTAATGGCATTTTGTCAGAGTATTCTCCTCCCCTCCCCCCTTAACCGGCTGGATTCATCACTTTATTTTAAAGCATATTTTAGTGTTTTTGACATTTATGGAGTCAGCAGCTCTTCAAGGAAGCCTTTGGAATGTTGAGAATTCAGTATTTCTCGTATTTTGGTAGTTAAGGTCAGGGAGTCAGTTGTCACTGAACTCAGTTGAACTGAGATCTCTGTAAACTTGCTTTGTATTGTGCTGAAAGAGTGACTGTTACATTTTAAAGAGACAATCTAAAGGCAAATGTGTTGTTAGTACATTGGATCTATGATGTACAAAATGTAGCTTTATAATGATTCATATTTAAACAGGACTAAACTGAGAAAAGAAAAATTGAAAATGAATCTTATATTTGCCTCATTATTTAGAAATAGAAAACTGTAAGCCATGTATGTATGTATTTCACACCTTTTCCCCAGCTTTAGGACTCAAGTGGTTTACAAAAGTTAAAACAGCTAAAATTAAAAGCTCACATCACTAGAACATACAACAAATATAACATAACTAGTGCATATACGCAGTGTTGCATGAGATTTTATTTTCTCATAGATAATACTTGTTAGAAAGATTTGAGATCCTGTGTCTCTAATACCACGGACTGTGTTGTCCAGTACTTGTAACTTTTCCCCATATTCCCCAATCCACTCTGTATTCAGAGTTATTAACATACAGAGGTTGAGTTCCTCCTTCCTTCCTTCCAGGCCTCGTCTCCATAGGAACCAGCCTATTCAAAGTAGAGACAGTTGACTGAGGCCCAAGAGCTCTCTGGCTGAGAATTCTAAAGGTCCATAAACTACAAACCCCAGGATTCCATATAATCTTCTTAGGCAACCAACCATATGAGGTCTTCACCTAACATAGACAAACAGACAAACTTTGTCTTTTATATATTTGATTAAAAGCATTTCACAAGCATATATATTTTAAATATCAAATAGACACTACAGACCATTATTAAAACCACTTTCCCCATCAACAGTCAGTTTCCAAAGGCCTGTAAAACAAAACAAAAAAATATTTGCCTGTTACCATGGTGTGTAATATAGCCTCCCCAGGAGAGGAATTTCAGAGCTTGGAAGCAGTTACCAAGTTACTGCTGTACACTCACAACACATAACTACTATGGGAGTGGGACAGAGAGAAGGGCCTGCTCTGAAGATCACAAAGCCCAGGAAGACTCATATGGAAGACTTTGGTCCTTTAGATAACTCAGACCCAAGCTATGTAGGTCATAACCAGCCCTGGGAAACAGACAGGAAACTGCATGTAAGTAGCCCTGGTCAAAATACAGCTACAGCTCTTTGGGGCAGCTGAAGCTTCTGAATTTTCTTCACAGACAGTCCCACACAAAAGACACTGTGGGTTGTAGCTAAGGGTTATGTCACCATAGCAAGATCAAAGATTTCAAGGAACAGGCACATCTGGAACACAAGGCCTGATGGCAAATGGAGTCTTGGGTTTTGCAGGGACCTGAGCATCCAGTCTCAGACCAGTCAAAACCAGGACTGCACTTAAACTTCAGACTTGTGTCTTCAAGGGGAATTTAAGTCCATCCAGTGCAGAATGAATTTCTGTTCCCTGATCAGCACTTCAACTGACCAGGAGCATCTTTGCCTTGTCTGGATTAAGATTCAATATGTTTGACCTTATTCACCCCATTACTCATTACAGGCACCAGTTTACAATGGAAATAGCTTTCTTGGACTTGTGGAAAGAAGAAATAGAATTGGGTCTCATCAGAATATGGCCCAGTGTGATTTAGTGGTTTGAGCATTGGACTACAACTCTGGAGATCAGGAAATGGATCCCCATTCAGCCATGGAAGCCCACTGGGTGACCTTGGGCAAGTCATACTCTCTCAACCTCAGAGGAAAGCAAAGGCAAATGCCCTCTGAACAAATCTGGCCAAAAAAAAAAAAATCCCATGATAGGTTCTCCTTAGGGTCAACCTAAGTGGGAAATTATTTGAAGGCACACAACACTTTACCCCAAAACACCAAACAACCTCTCCCAGCAATTTTGTGTATGTGTTAAATATCATGAAGGACAGAATCAACCACAAATCAGTGGCCAAGTGGTTGAACAAGAGGACCCCTTCCCCCAGTAATTTTCCTCCAAATTATTATTAGAAGGGTTTTGACTGCAAACCCTGTAGAAGCCCTTGCTTGTATGCTTCTAGTATTACATGGAAATGAAATAACCAGCATAATAGTTATTTCCTAATGAGTTAAAACAGAGGAACTGCAGAGAGAGCACAAGTCCATGCAGCTCATCTAACTGGATAACTATGATTTGACATATCGATGATACCTAAACTGAATCCATGTGCAACCACCAGGTCCTCTGAGCTTGCAGTGGGCAGCCTAGCAGGGGAAAAAAGACTGTTTACTTCTGTATTGTATAGTTACAGTGTAAGCTAAAGAAAGGCTGCTAGCTGTGGTAGATAGAGAACAGCAAATGGCCTTTCACAGGAAGAATCTTATTTACTCATTTTCCCCCTCTGTAGTCTATCCTGTCCTACAGCAAAAACATCCCATTTCACAAAAAGAAAGAGAAAGAAAGAAAGAAAGAAAGAAAGAAAGAAAGAAAGAAAGAAAGAAGCAGCTTTAGCAGACTGGTATTTGTTCATATAAATATCTGTCAAAATGTGCTAGCAAAGTTCTCTTAGGTTAGGCTCTCACAGGAAATGTGAGTTTTGCAGTCCTCAAAGTTGAAGTTAAAAAGAAAAATTAAGTTTATGCTTTGTTTTCATTAAGGGTACTATTGGTGCTACTACTAGATGTTTTGACAGGGTACAGTTGGATTCTTACATCTTGGTTTGGTCTAGTTATAGTCCTCAACAAAGTATTGACAGATTACAACAAAGGCTAGTAATGTTAGATGAAACACATCTAAAATACCATGATCCTTGAGATATGATCACTCTTAGGTCAAGAAATCAATAGCTTTTAGTAATTTTCCCTGTATCGTAAACTTTCAGTATCGCCAAGAACTTTATTTTCTTTACGCCAAGACAGTTTAAGTGAGAAGGTATAAAATAAAGTCTTATATAAGATAATACAACCTGTATGAAGTCCGTTGCATAATTATGATGTATTGGAGATGCCATATATTATTGGTCTCAATGATATGTCAAGGCTCAAGATACATAATGCTCGCTTATCCTCTGAGGACAATATTCAATTGTTCTTTCTTGCTGTGCTAGAGCCATATGCTTAGAGAAGATTAAGAGGTGACAGAAAATCTGTATTAAAATAACCCTGATTTATATGATCCAAATTTACAGAGTGATTTATTGGTTTTTGTTGAATCTTTTTACACACCTACTGCAACAACAACAACAAAAGTTTTAGAATAATGATATGGGGGGGGGAATGTAGGATTTGCTTCTAAAAATAAAGGTGTCATTTTTCTATTGTGTCTTCTTAGTGCTTTATATCCCCAACCACTTCACATAGCTTAGTAGAAATAACTGAATAGCGAACAAAATAATTTAGAGGTGTAAAGAAAAAAATTATAATATGATTCCTGAAAGGCCATAACTTCAGCTGATCTTTTGAGGGTTTTTTACTGTAGTAATTTTAAATGTTTGTGTTCATATTGCCCCACATGGGAGACATAGCATGGACTTACAGTTAAAACTGGGAAATACAATCTGTGTTTGAAATTCCCATGCATAATATGGGAACATAGATAACCATGAATAAAAAGTTACACAACATACCTAGAAAGCTTCCATGTGAATGATAACTTTTAAATCATTTACAGCATCTTAGGAACAGCAGAGCTTCATTAAACTGATTTTTTTTACTTACCTGTTACCTGATCAAGATTCTACATCAGAAGACATATCATACAGTTCCACACAGGAGGAACTAACATACATCTCTGCTAACCCCACCCTTCTTTTAAGCTGCTGCAGCCATTCCATGGACACTGTGGTTTAGTGGTGGTGGAGGGTGGAGAGGATAGGGCAGCACCCAGCTATGTTGCAGGTCCCCTCCAGGACAGCCCAGGGGTCCTCCAGAAATCCCAGAGGTTGACATCATTATGGTGCATGCACTTGGAATCATAGAATTTGAAGAGTTTGAAGAATCATAGAGTTTGAAGAGACCACAAGGGCTATCAAGTCCCATCCCCTGCCATGTAGGAAAAATCAAAGCAGTCCCAACAAATAGCCACCCAGCCTCTGTTTAAAAACCTCCAAAGAAGGAGATTGCACCACATTCCAAGGCAGCATATTCCACTGTCAATGTTCTCTTACTGTCAGGATGTTCCTCCTAATGTTTAAATGGAATCCCTTTTCCTGAAGTTTGAAGCCATTGCTCCATGTCCTACTCTCTGGAGCAGCAGAAAACAGACTAGCTCCATCTTCCATATGGCATCCCTTCAAATATTTAAAAATAGCTATCATGTCACCTCTTAACCTTCTGTTATCCAGCCTAAACTTACACAGCTCCCTAAGCTGCTCCTTGTGGGACATGGTTACTAGGCCTTTTACCATTTTGGTCACCCTTCTCTGGACACACTCCAGTTGGTCAATATCCTTCTTGAACTGTGATACGCAGAACTGGGCACAGTGTTCCAGCTGGGATCTGACCAAAGCAGAATAGAGCAGTACTATTGTTTTCTTTGACTTACAGGAAAATAGATGGATACTGCTCATCTCCCAACATTTGCCAGCAAAAGGCCATGTTGAGTGGGATGCAGCCACCTAAAAGGTGGAATTTATAATGGAGTTTGGTTTTGGCATGATAACTAGATGATTCCAATCTGTACAATAAGGAAAAAAGTTAATTACAGAGGCCTAAGTTGGATTTACATCCTTATGGGTCACTAATAGGATGCCAGCCATTGAATTACTGTAAGATCAAATTGATTATCCTAAAAATTAATTGTTCCTTTAATTCATTTCCTTATGTCAGAAGAAGCCAGAGGGTTAAAAAGTGACTGTGGTAGGATTAGAAGTGCCTGAGCTGTAACCACTTGCAGTTCTACAATTGGAAGAAGAGAGCCAACTACATTTAGATCCTGCTTCAGCACTTTTCCATGAACAAGCTGTATTAATAAAAGGGCCACAACTCTTTCCACTAATGGAAGGGGAAGGGCCTCTCTGGATGGAACCCAGTCCTTGTCTCCCGTGCCCCCAATTAAGTTACTCAGAATTATTTGGAAACTTAATAAAATTAGATAATGTAGACTGATTGGTTTCCAAGGAAATTGAAAATATGACAAAATATGCTTGAGAAACGTACACACTCAACTTTGGTCCTTTTCTCACGGGGTGCAGAAATCATGCCGCTACGATCCAGGCGGGTTTTCCCTTAATCCCCACTAACACGGACTGAAATTTTAGGAGCATTCTCACGGCTCCATAGAGAAAAGACTAGGCAGCATCAATGCATTCACACAATATTACCCTGGCCACTCCCATAGGTGTCCTTTCCCCGTCCTGTCTGGCAGTGATTGGCTGTGCTCAATTTTTAAAAGAAACACTCTGAGCGTCATCATGGATGTCAGTACGCACATGTGTCCCCGTACATCCTCCAACAAACCCCCCCCGTCCCGCACCTTTCTTTGGAGCCGCCGTGGAAACATTTTCCCCCCTCTGTCTTTCTGCTTGCTTTCTGCTGTTTTGTGTATGGAGCACGAGCTACTGACGAACATTGCTGGGGTGCTAATTTCAGCCTTGATAGCAGCACTCGAAAGCACTGGGGGCAGTCTTGTCGCTTCTGCTGGCCACGCCTAAATCCCTCCCTCTCTTCATCCCCCGCACGAATCAGTACGCACCGTCGCTTTTTCACGAAAGGACGAGCGCGGATTGGAGGAAAAAAACCACATTTCTTCTGGTTTTTAAAAAGGGCGCACGAATGCTGGATGGTGGCTCCCCCGCGCGGATTGAGGTGAGAATCAAAAAAATTAAATGCGACCTGGTTCTCTCTAAGGTGAAAAAGGCCCCCGTTCGAGGTTGACCTGGGAAGATTTAATTACCCCATGAGAAAAGGGCCTTTATTTCCAAGATAAAGAAAAGGAAGATGAATTGAAAAGAGCACCTAAAACATCAGGGTGAAATTCAGCAAGGAATAAACACAGTTCATAACCAAATTCAGGCTTCGGATGATTTAACACAGAAGAAGTTGTTTAGTCTGATCCTGTTCAGAGAATAGCATTGGAGACAGAAGATATTTATCACTTTCAGATGATCACAGTATAACAGCAACAGCAATATTGGTTAGTTCTGATTAGATATGTGGGACTACTCATAAGTTTTATTTGAGGCTTAATTCCCCCCACCCTATCCCACTACACACGACTTTACATGGTGAAGCTCATGGCTGGCAGTTTTCCAGATTTGTATAATAATGGGGTTGTTGGAAGTCTGCAGTATTTCCAATTTTCTTTAATGACCAGTGGTATCTCTTATGAATTTTTCTGACTGTTGAAAATGATTATCTTTGGAAAGTTTACATGTTTGTTTTGGAAAATTTCCAAACTTCCTTTTACTACTGCAGTAGTCTTATAGGACTGTCAGCCTCTCTTTCTCAGTAAACCAGCAGATTTAACAACTTAATGCCATTAATAATAGTAAGTCAAAATTTTTAGAGGTCACACTTAAATCAATTAAAAGCAGCATTTGTTGCATTATGTGTACCTATATGACTGAAGTGATAAAATACTTTGCTAATATTACAAAAGAATCTCCTAAGCTGTTGGAGATTGGGAATCAAGGAATCTTGATTTGATCTCAGGATTGCATTATGATACAATCAAGGCGTATGGACTCTTCTTAGATTTTTATTTTATTTATATTCCACCTTTCTCTCAGCATGGGATCCACGGCAGCAGACAACCATTTTTAAACACAATAAAACTCAAAACTCATAGTACTAAAGTTAAAACATAATTAAACTGGACTTCCATTTAGAAAAACACAAGTTAAAAGCAATTTTAAAAACACACATAAAATTTAATAAAATATAAATACAATTGCCCCATTAAAAGCTCCATCTGCCACAACCCATTAAAAACCAAATAAATAAAAAGACAGCAGGAAAGGGGCCATCCAGACCTCCTGAGGAAGGGAGCAGCCACTGAGATGTTTCTTTCCCAAGTCCTTGCAAGGTGTGCCTTTTTTTTGAGGGGAACAAAGAGAAAGCCTTCATATTGGGGAATATGGTTTTTCAAATGGTCTAGACCCAAGCCATGCAGAGCTTTAAATGACATACTCAGCAGTTTGAATTCTGCCAGAAAGCAGATGGGCACCCAGCTGAGCTGTTTCAGCAAGGGGGTTATAAGATCCCTATAAGGTGTTCTAGTCAGAGAGAACACAGGACAAAAAAAGAGAACATTTCTCATCTTGCTAGCAATTGCCTGGTTTATTTGAAGCGGGGGGGGGGCAGGAGTGTGATATTCTCATCATCTAAATCAGTAGTACTCAATATAGGTGGCCCAGGGACTGCTGTCAGTCAGCAAGCCATTGGCTGCTGGTACCTGGTGAGATTCCAGACAGAAATAAACAATTGTAGTCATATGTTATCTATCCCTGTTACAATGGAAAAATGGCAGCACTCCCCCAAAGATTAATTGGGAAGCATTGCTCTAATTATCTGAAGTTTTGGATTCTATCCCCTCATGGCACTGTCTTTCTGTGGTGGTGACAAGAGGCTATGCTGATGGTAGCAGTGCTGCTGGTAGGGTCTCCCATGTCAGAGAGGCATTTGCTGAGGAGCCAGACTAACTGTGGCAAGCAGCTACTGGCCAGCAACAGTAGTGGTGGATCATACTGGTGGAGGATCTCTCAGAGACAATGACAATGGCACCATACATTTGTTAGTAGTGTGCAGAAGGAGGCACAGTATTATGGCACTGCACATCCCCCATGATTGGCATGGCTTAATTGGCAAATAATATTATATTGGCACCATATTCATTGGTGTTGATATAAATGATACCTGAGGTGATGGCAAGTTCACACTAGAAGAGGCAAATTACTGGCTGTAAATGTGACATGGCAGGGCAGGGCAGCTTCACATACAAATTAGGCAAGAGACCCAGTCAGTTCAGGACAATAGCACAGCCATTCTGAACACAATAGGCATGAAACACCAAGCTGGACTCTCAGAGCTGAAATAGGGAAGTTCTTACCAAGTCATGACTGTCTTAACCCTAATCCCTGTACACCTGGACATGTTCCTATTGTTTCCCCACCTCTCCACAATTACTCAGCTATGATGAGAACCATCATCCCCTTTTCACTCAAACACTAAAGCCATTAACTCCATCTGGATTTCACTGTTTATGTTGCAACTCCCATTGTCTGCTTAGTGGGAGTACGAGTCATCATCATATCCACAGGATATTTTTCAGGTACAAGTACTCCTGATTTTAGGCTGCTCAGTGCAGTCTTTCACCATTCCAAATGCCACTCTGTACATCCGATTCCCAAATGAAAACTGGCCTTAGGTTTGTACCTAAGCCACGTCACTGCTTCCTCCGCTTCTCGCTAGATTGGTAAATATTGCCCAAATCCCTCAACACCCTCTATCCCACATTCCTCCCTTTCCTTCAGTTAGTTCTTGTGTAAGTGTTTGAGCTTTTGCGTGCTTCTGTGAATCTTGTCAATAAAACACATTTTTTGTTTACATTTTTAGTCTCTTCCCTGCACAAGCCCGTAAACATTGGTAGGCAAGGTCTCACTAAGTTGCCCTCCTCTTGCAAGCCTCCTTTTTTTTGAACAGAGGAACTGACATCACATGTTGGCCCTTATGGCACCCTCAGTTTGGGGTAACAATGGTAAACTTCTTTTAAATGATGAGACAATCCAAAATTAAACAGGAGATAGTGCCAGAAGATGGGACAGGTTAAAAGGCACTCAATGGAATATTGGGGTACAGCAGAGGACAAGTACAGGTAGCACTGCAGCTAATGACACAAGAGGACTCAAGCTGAAAGGAAGTTCAGCTGTTGACATGCTCAGAAAGGAAAGCTGCACAACACATATTATAGGAGCATGGAATGTGAAAAGCATCAATCAGCAGAAGCTAGTTGTAGTAAAACAAGAAATGGAACATATAAACATAGCAATACTTGGGTGAGTGAGCTAAAGTGGACAAGAATGGGACATTTTGAGTCAGATAATTGCATAGCATTCTGCTCAGAAACTGAAAATCTAAGAAAAAAATGAGGTGGTAATAAGAAGAGATGTAGCAAAAGCAGTCAAAGTATAGAATGCAAAGTCTGACCATATGAATCATATGAATCATACTTCAGGGGAAAACCATCTATGTAACCATAAACCAGTCTTATGCTCCCATTACAGAGGCAGAAGAAAAAACCCTGAAAGATTCTGCGCTAGATTCCAGGAGGAAATTGATCACAAATTCAAAGAGGACTTGTTATTAATCATAGGTGATTGTAATGGGAAAGTAGGAAACAGAGAAGAATCAAAGATTATAGAAAATTTGGCCTAGGATCAAGAAATGAAGCAGGAGACTGGCTGACAGATTTTTATGAGGCAAACAATTTGCTCATTGCAAATACATTCTTCAAGCAACCGAAGAGGCAACTGTACACACAGACATCACCTGATGGCCAATATAGAAATCAAATAGACCATATACATAATTGGAAGTAGAAGATGGAGAAATCTGCAAAATCAAGCCCAGGAGCAGACTGTAGCATGACCATGAACTGCTAATATTAAAAAATCAGAATATACAGAATAAATCTAAACAATTAAACCAAGCATCATGCCAGAACAGGACTTGAACAACATCCATACAGAATTTCAAGATCATTATTTAAAGACATTATCAGGGAGGAATGCAAAGAGAAACTATCTGCAGCCAGAAAGAAAGAGAATCCTTAATGGATGATAGATGGAACCATCCGAGCAGTTTTGGACCAAATGAAAAGTGTTACCTGAAAAGGTGTGGGGCATTGGGGTCCACTGACAAATGCCAACTTCTCCTTAGAAGTGGAGGAATCATAGCTCAAAGGAGGCCTGCAAGAAGAGAGTAATGGCAGGATCTTTTCACGTACATATACCAGTACTATCTGTAGAAAGGACTCCAGTTAAAGATAACAAAGTATTGTATTTGAATTGACAAACGTATGAGAAATCAGACACTGTTAAGAATCATACAAGGCTATTGGAAAGTGAGTCAGGAAAGGTTGGAAAGAGAGAGATTGGGTGGAAAGGATAATAGTTATCAATCCTGAAGAAGGGGTCACAGCAGAAAGACTCAGATAGCATCTCGGAGTAGCACAGAAGGACAGCAGTCTGGGCTACATTCTGTGCACAACATACTATATCCAATGTACTTTAAATGGCTGGTGTCAAAGCTAGGGTTTTTATACCCTATTCCACACCCTGAAAGGTGTATCGATAATACTGTAATGACTTTCCCACAGGACTCATTTCACCAATATGGGTAGTTTGTCTTTCATTGTATTCAGAAATACAAAGAGCTTGGAGTAGTAAAAGGATTAGCGCAAACCCATCAGCATTGGATTTTCCAGTGTAATCCTCTGTGGACTTATGACCCTGAACATGTCTCAGGTCATCTTGACTCCAAAACACATTCTCTGGTCAGTGTGACTTTGATCATGTTCTCCAGTCATTAATAACTCCAATTTATGAAAATTGCATATCTCACGGGAGGGGTGATAGGATATGGTAAATGGGGCAAAAGTAAAAGGGTCAGAACCCTGAATGCAACTATTCAATGACTTGTGTGCAGGGACAAAGAAAACTGCTAAAATAAGTGCAGAGAAATAGATGACAAGATGAAGAAGAAACTTCTTCCACAAGATTTAAGAAATCAAAATGAAATTTAAACCAAGAGTGGGGATGCCATACAACCAGCAGGGGAACACATTACATGATCAAGTAGAAATAAAAAAAATGATGGAAACAATACAGTGAAGAACTGTATAAAAGAGATGAAAAGATGACAGATTCATTCAAATAAGAACCATTTGAAGACAAACCTACAATTTTAGAAAGTGAAATGGAAGCTGCACTCAGAGCACTTATGAGAAATAATTCACCAGAAACAGATAGCATACAAATAGAGCTGCTTCAAGATATAGAGATAAAAATCTACTCTCGTTCTAACTAAAATCTGTCAACAAAAATGGAAAACAAAATAATGGGTCAGAGATTAAAATACTCAAGATACAGTCCAATCCCCAAGAAAAGGGACCCCAGGGATTCCAATAACTACAGGAGCATTGCACGTACATTGAACAGAACATAAGTAAGCAGAATTTGACTCAGAGGAAGGAGAAATGAAAACATCTACAAAACATCAACAATTTAAGATATGCAGATTATACCATACTAATAACAGAAAATAGCAAATTGGAACAATTACTGAAGAAATTCAATGAAATAAGTGCAATGTTTACAGTTGAACATTAAGAAAATGAAAATAATGACCAGCAATGATTTACATACCTTTAAAGCAGATGATGAGGATACTGAATAGTACAAGATTTTCTATACTTTGGCTCAGTCATTAATCAGAATGAAGACTGCAGTCAAGAAATCAGAAGAAGATTAGAACTTGGGAGGGCAGCTATGAAGGAACTAGACAGGATGCTGAAGTGTTAGGATCTATCCTTGAGTATTAATGTTAAGATTGTTCATGTCATTGTATTTCCAATTTCTATATATGGTTGTGAAAGCTGGATGGTGAAGAAAGCTGATAAGAAGAAAATCAACTCATCTGAGATGTGATGCTGTAGAAGAGTTCTACAGATACCATGGATTGCTAAATATCCCATATGGTTTGGAGATAGAGACAACAAACCTACATTTTATGACAGTCACTCCTGTGTGTGCTAATTAAAAGGTGAATATTCAACATTGTTTAATATACAAAGGAACTACTTCTAGAAGCAATAACATTTAACAAGTAGTTGTACTTACTAAGTACAGGGTTTATACTTTTTACAAAGCTCAGCTTTCCACAATTTTGTTTTCATATGTTCAAGAGGTTACTTTGAAATGTGACAGATTTGTGAATGCCAATCTTTTCTCTTTTATGGAATTCCTAGAAATACAGTAATACACATATGACACTCTTAAATTGTGTATATTATGCTTTATCACTTGTATGTTTGAAGAATAAGAGCCTTTGCCCCTGCCCTTCTTATACCCCAAAGGAAGCCGTAAGAAATAAGAAGCTGCCTTCTGTCTAACCCAGTTTTGTCAGCTATGATGGATGATGGCTTTTCAGGGTTTCAGGAAGGGTTCTTTCTCAGCTCTACCTGGAAATTCCTCATATTGCCCTATCAGCAGGTATTGGGAACAAGATACCAAAGCTGCACTTAATTTTAAGTTAAACTAATATGCACCAAAGAAATAGTCAGCAAGGCTAATGTCATACAGTATAGACTTAATAGTTATTCCAGAAGAACTATTTATGGGCAAAAACCCAGCTATAAAGTATGTATGACACAGAGCTGACCACATTTTACTTCAGTCATGTCCCAAATAGATATGCAGGAGAAGGCCTGTCAAGTGGGCTGAAGCAGCATTGACCACTCCACCATATGATCTCCCTAGCAGGTTTTCAAGGAAAAGCCCATTCCAGGAGGCCTCTCACCAGAAGAGTGTGAGAACATACCTCATTAGGCAAATTCTTCATCACAATATGTCTCTCAGGTATTCATCAAGAAATCTGAGTTTGTATGCTCTTGGATGGAGGCTTCTTACCTTCCCACTGCTGAGCAAAAAGTCACACAGTTCCCACTATAAAAAGTTGTTTGGACAAAACAGATCATAACGTTTATTGGACAAATAAAAAAAATCATAACCTTTATTGGACAAAATGAAAGATCTCACTGTGTCCAATACAGGCTTCCCATGAGGAGCAATGAATGCTGCAGCAATGCAGTTGACCCTATTGTGGACTTTGGCGATTTTTTTCTGTTAATAGCTCAGACTAAAGCACTTGTCATGTCTCAAGATCTCAAAATACCCTGTGCAACATAATGAGGCTAATGTCCAAATTGGTGGGCAAGGGCAAAACTGAATGCAAAGCAGAAAAAAAGAAAGAGTTAAATTGCATGACACATTTGTGTAGCCAATCAGTTTGTGCCAACCTACCAACGAAGAGCTGTGTGCCTATCCTGGAGCTGCTACCTCTTCTGTGAGCCTAGGAGATGACTGAATATCCACAGATGAGGGCCATACCCAAATAAGGGCCCAGAAAACTAGATCTGCCCCACCCCCGGGGCAAAAAGAAAGAGAGAGTAGGAATAGATTGGATTAGGACTGGAGGAAAACAACATCTGACGCTTATGGATTACAGTCAATTGCATCTGTATGATTTTTTTTAAGAAAACACCCTAGAAATTTGTATCACAGCAATTGTGTTTTGGCCTAAATACCCTAAAGGCATCAGATCCCATCTGAACTTGGAAACTAAGCAGAGTCAGGCCTATTTAGCATTTGGATGGGAGGCTGGCAATGGATACCAAATACTGTACGCTGTATTTCAGAAAAAGAAACTAACAAAACCACCTTTGAGTAATCCTTTCCTAAGAAAACCCTATAAAATTCATAGAGTCACCAGAAGTCACCAGATGACCTGAAGGCACATACACACAATTGAAACAGACATTCTTATTGACACAGGTAACACAGTACCTGACCCAGACAACACAATCCCTTTTTGTCTCATTGATTTCAAGACACAGAAACTGCATGTTTTAATTCTGCATATTAACATCAATTGGGCCTTATGATGTATAGCTTTTTCTGGCTTACACTCAGTGTCATTATGTTGGCCAGACTCCAATGACCTGTTGGCTAGTGACTTCTTTATCAGTGGAACTATCAATGCACTCTGGAGTGCTGGGGGAGAAAAACAGGTTCAGCCATTTTCAGTTCAAACTAAAGCCCAACACACATTCACTACATGGGAACTACTGTTTATGAATGGCTAATTGGTGTATTCCCACTGGATTCCACTGTTTCCACCAAAACTAGTGATCCATCCGACCTCTTCCAACCCATTCAAGGGCTGGGAAATAAAAGAGAATAAGTTTTCTGGTGCCATGGAGAACTACAGTAGAGGGGGAAGAAATTCTCAATTGGATATAGAAATGTGCAGAAGTTGATGCTAAGGTACACAATTAGAACTTGTCCCTTTGCAGGTAGAAATATTGGTAGCAAGAAAAATTCAACTAGGTTAAAAATTATTTTAATAATGTGTTGTGATAAGGGTTTTTAATATTTTTCATTGACTGACCTATTATTTGTTGTTAGTTGCCATCTTTTTTGACTAATACTGACCCTATACCCTGTTAGCAACAGACGTGGATTTTTTTTTTTATTACGTTGTAGTCCTCCTTGAAATGGAGGGGGATAGGATAGGGTGAGATAAAGATCCATGAATACAAATAAACAGTAAGGAATTCTAATAGTGGATAAAGTAATTCAGTCATCCATTGATCATTTAGATTGCTAAATTTTGAAAGGTGAAATAAGGATTAAAACCTTCCAACCCTTGTGAATTGAGAAATTAGCAAGATTGATGACAGAATACAAAATACAAAATAAACGAAGTTGCTGATGACTTTTTAAAGTATTTTGAAACCACATCTTATAGATCTTAGAGAAATGTCAGTCTCAGGAGTTCTGAATGTCAAAAAGAAAAATAAATCATATTGTTTAGACTAAGGATATTTTTCAAGGTAGAAAGGTGAAAAATGATGAGAAGCATATTTCTTTGTTGTGGTTTCATATTTTTTGTGGCATGATGAAGTGAACTGTATTTCCAGTCACAAAGACTAAATTTGAACTAGATACACTTGAGTACGGTATTTCAGTCAAATACTCTTTTGCAAAACTCTGCAAGACCTCTACATTACTGATAGCACTTCTGTTCTTTAAATGTTTAACATTTGTTTTAACACATTAAAATCAATGCCCAGTTAAAAAATTAAGCAAGTGGACACAACAATAAATGCCTGTTCAGAGTAGCCAGAAGACTCTTAAACAGATTATTTGCTATACCTGCAACCATATTTGAGATAGCATATTAGGATTAGTGGGACACTAGGAAATAATTTGTGTGGCTGAGAATAACATTGGATTAATTTTTGTTGCAAGTTAAAAATATTAGTATACAATTCTATATTTCAGTTATCACAAGAAATATCATAGGACATACATATTACCAATGATTGTTATGAAATACAGGTTTCACTTGCCAAATAAGATGCTACTTACCAAGTTTAGGCTGCAATCATGCACATACTTACTTGGGAATAAATTCCTCAGAATCTAATGGGATGTTTCTTATTTTTTTCCCCTGTTCTCTGATGAATTATGTTTATTAGTTATTAAAGTACTACTATGGTAACTTCAGTGGTATCTTAACCATGGCTGGCATTTCTATTGGTTGAAGCATCCTCATAAACAAAAAGAGAAAGAAAGAACAAAGAAGTCACAATGTTTACAGAATCAGCGCAATAATCTTCTGGGCAAGCAAGCTATGAACAAAATATTTTTCCATCTGAATGTGACAATATGGTTTATTAAAAGTTTTCTAGCGCTAGAATTAGACATCATTCATTGAAATAGAGGTATGGGGAATGGAATGGAAAGTGAGCACTTGAACCTGCCGTTGTAGAGAATCCACAGCCTGAGAGAACTCACCAAGAAAGTGCTCTTCCATATCCTCACCAAACATGCCTGTGATGGTGGTGAGACAGAAAGCCTGTAATCAACTGATTTAACCGATTATTTTCTTACTCTTTCGTCACAATAATCTGTGGATTTGGGAAAAATACCAGGAGTACTGTGGATTTGGGAAAATAAGAGATGATGTTAAAAAGAGTTGTTGTATTTGAAATGGAGGATACCAGGATTCTCACAGGGGCCTACAAGTGCACAACTGTGCATACTGTTAGTGGTATTAAAAGTTTGGAATAACAACAGAGAAACTGTTGTGATATAACAACAGAGAAAGGGAACTTGTTGCTTACATCTCACTGTAAGGGGAACATAATTCAGTGGAAACAGTTGGGGAAGCTATGTTGTGCAAAAGTGAAAAGATGGATCTGTGCACGCTAGTCATCCTGACAATGCAGTATTTTCCACAATACTGTTAGTGCTATAGATTCCTTTTAATAACACTGTCACCCGTAATTCCAATTACTGCTGGCTAGCTCTTTATTTTCTTCTCTTTGCAAGTTCCTAGTAGTTTAAGTGCCCATGAAAAGAAAGAAAATCAGGGAAATAACCCATTACGTTTGTAAGTAATATAATACACAAGACCTAGGCCACCTTTTTCTAATGAGTTCCTAATCCATTGGTTTAACCCTTGGCCTTTACATTGTTTCCTACACCCAAACCCGCATTTCCAATGATCTTATGTTGAAACTTTTTGAAGCATATGTGTGGAATTTTAAGAGGCATTACATATGTATTTGACAGGAAGTATTCACTTTTGAAGACTATTTTACTAGCACGCACACACACACAATTGTACAGGTCTTATCTTCCAACTTGATGAATATTGTCTAGGATGTAGACAGTTCTTACTTTGAACTTACATTTCTGTGAAGAATTGTTTAAGTAGCAAAGAATATTCTGTTACTACCAGAGCTGAAATGTTTATGTCTTCAAGTTTATGAACTAAGTTAAGTCAATGTGTTACTTTAACAAGTGGACAATTCATTTTGAAAACACTTAAAATAAGAAATCATGTCACACAATACTCAAAATGTTCTTTAAGCTCCATTGCCATGGTTATGACAACCAGACTTAGGTTTCTGTAAGAACTGACAAGAAATTTGCTCAATGGGTTTCTATATGAAAGGCATAGTACATTGAAATTGTACATAGTGCAATGAAATACCAGGTTACATGATGCTTTCCGTATTCTGCTGATTGTGCACAGAACTCTCAAGAGTTGTTGAGTGGTCTTCTTAACAGAACTGGCCCACCATAGTTTCCAAGTATCTCATACCAAGAAAGAAGTTTCTGCTTGAAATATGATCATTTCTGCACAACAAGGCTCTGGCGAGTCCTTCTGTTGCAGCCCCAGCAGGGAGGGGAGTGCACCAGGAATGCTCCCACACACACACACACCTTGCCAGGTTGCTGCAGAGGGGAGCATGCTGGCCCCATCTCTTCTCTTCCACAACACAGCTGGGCACTTTGCATTGCTGCATTGAGGTGGGAGGTATCACCAGCACACTTTCATCCTTCTGCACAGATGGGAAAGGCAGGTGTAGGTGTAAAACATATTTTTTCTGTTTTACAAATACCAAGTGAATGCACTGCTTGGGAGCAAGATGGCGGCAGGCTGATGACAATATCATGCAGAAGCGCAACTGGCGGATCATTGCTATCCTGGCCTCACATCAACACAGCCCCCTCATGTGGAAAGGGCCTAAGTTTCTCTTCAGTTCTCATACTGACTCTATGGAGACTATGTAGCATTGGTCTTTGTGGGTATCCGTTGCTGCCTGTTAATGATTTATGAAAGGAAAATGTTTGAGATACATTTCTGAAGAAGTATTCTGAGAAAGGAGACTTCACTTAGTCAAGCAGCAGTTTAGAAGAGTTCCAAAGATTGAGTATTAGTGACTCTTGGATCTGTTATAAGAAATTGGTGTCTCAAGGTGCCTTAATACAATTTCTGTAGCTAACAATTCAAAGTCTTTTTTTAAAAAAAAAACACAAACTCCATAAAATAGAAAATTATCAGTTTTCAGTATCAAATTATGTTTTACGTGTACTTCCATGATACTTCTTTCCACTTGCCTTATCTCTAAGGAAAACCACCCATAGATTTGGATTTGTTCTGCTAAGGAGTACTGATAGCCAGGCAGGAATTTCTTAGCTCTTTTCCTCCCAGCCATTTGATCACTCAAAATATCCTTTCTCCAGATACTTTCATCCGCATATTAAGAGGTATATATCTTGATATATTTCTGAATGGAAGGAAAGCTAATTTTGAGACAATTTGGAAAATTCCTTAAAAGAATGAATATGACATACTAAGGGCATATTTAAAAGAAAAACCATAGGTAGGTAGGGCTACAAAGAGTGGGTGGGGGGGTCAGTGAAAGGTTTTGGAAGGGCAGGCTCCCTAGCTGTTTGCCAGAAGTAGATCTGTGTGACAGGTAGGCGTTGCAGGTGGATAATGACTGGCCAGCCAACCAAGGGCCTCTGGGCCGGTAGGGTAGCTTTCGGCCAAGCAGGTAGGGGTCTCTAAGCTGTGCAAGAAGGAAGTTCTTTATATTTTCCTCTTTCTTCTTGACTTCCTGCAAGCATGGAAGAGAGTCCAGAGACCAGCTGCCTAGGAGATGCCTTAGCAGGCATACCTTCGGCCTTCCCTGTAGCAAGGAGGGCAGGTAGTTAGGGCAGAGAAAGAACAATGTGGCCATTTGTGCAGCAGCCAGAGAGAATATGGGAGAGGATCTCTTGCACCAGGAGCAGCCTGGGGCCTAGTTTGGCTGGAGGGAGGTGAACTTTTTTCCTTTGCTCCCCTACTTAAACCGTTTCACTGCTGGCTACAGGAGTGACTCTGGAGGAATCCAGCTTCCTTTCCTGGCCTGCCCAGCAGCAGTTTTGAGTCTCCGGTGGAACGGTTAAAAATCTTTATGCAGGATTTCAAGTCTTGCATATCACTATTATTTTCTTTGAAATTCAACAGTATTGGATTGGATATCAAAAACAATTAACAAGGATACTACACAAAAGATAACAAATATGCAGTATGGTTGGGCCCCTTTTGAGACAGCTAAGCTCTGGCAATTTGTCCTGGCTTTCCCCCGTCGCTTGGTGGTAGGGTGATGCTGTGGATCATAGAGCATCATATCACTGCTCAGTATGTCATTATATTCATTCTTCTTAAACAGAATTTTATGAGATCTGGATTTTGAGCTGTGACATTGACAGAGAAAAGTAGCACACGCTTCTAGCAATCATATGTTCAAATTTCCAGCTTCCCAAAGGAACCAGAGTGGGGAATGGAAATGAAAAGGAGAATCAGAACAATAAATAACATGTAATTTGGCCCCCAAATATCCAAAATAAGCAAGTTATGCTGTGGAGATTTACTTTACTGGTTCTCATTCCAAAAAGTGAAATGTCTTTTCTTTTGATTACTAGCAATAGTGAGTGCAGTATCTAATGGAAAGCCCCAAAATATTTGACTGCTATGTGTCCATCAATGCCAGGATGAGCTATATAACTGGGATCAGGTGGAAGAAGGCAGTAAGTCATATGTGACAGAATTCTTTTTTTAGTTGTTTTTAAATGACAATTTGTGTCTTCAGCCAACCCATCAGTAATGCCAGCCACAGGCCCTTGAGTTGTGAATTTTAATCAATGTTTTCATTTCTTGGTGCCCTGTCTGGCAGTCTACATGGTCTTTAAGGGATTTATTGGGTCTGAAGAGGACTGTGCTTGCTGTGGGTGAAAACGGTCATGTCACAGTTGCTTCACTGCTTTCTTAGCTTCAGGAAAGATTGCAATCAATCTTTTGAAAATACAGGGGATAGGATTTCTGGTCAAACTGTGTCTTCCTTTTTTTACCTTTAGCAAATATTTATTCCTTACTTATACATGAAAACAATCTGTTTATTTCTTGCTTATACATAAAAAAACCTATATCTTAGCAGCTTTAATTCTCATGTGTTTCTGTAGAAATCAGGTGCTAATTGCTAACTCAAAGGAGGGATTTGTTTCAGCTGGACCAATTGGTGCTCTGTTTTTGTGCTTGAAAGACTGACTTAGTAATTTACCACACATATTCAATGTACAATTTTACATTTTAAATGTGAGTACCAACTTGACCGTTTCACATGTTTTCAGAGGACACTAGGAAGGTAGAAAGCATGTGAACTCTGAAATCTGAGACCATTTCCACACGGGGCGAGGGAATCGCCCTGTGCCAGTACTTACCGGACTTCTTGGCTCCACGCTTGGGTCCAGGCTGGTCCGGAGCAGTCCGTGGTCACCGCTCCGCACTGCTCCAGGGATGAAAATGGTGGCTTCAGGTTGGTCAAGGCTCTCCACCAACTGCTGAAGCTTGCCAGCCTAAAGCCCGCCCCTGGCAGATCGCAGGCTTGCACTGGTGCAAGCCTGCAAATCTGCACTGGAGTGCAGAAATGGAGTGGTGCACTCTGTGCTTTTGAAAGACCTGTTTCAAGCGGTCTTTCAAAAGCACTCTGGATAACCACTTCGGGTCGTTCCAGAGCGGGCTGAGGTGCGGAGCTATACTAAGTAGGTCTGACCCAGTCCGCTCCCAGGTGCAGACGTCCTCCCTGGAGGACACTCTGCACCGTTTCTTTAAGCCCGTACGGAAATGGCCTGACATTAGGATTACAACATTCCAGTGCCATATAAGAATGTTTCTGAGAAGAATTTCTATTGGAAGCACAAGCACTTGCTTGGCCTCCCAATGCTTTTTCAATAGGGGGAAAGAGAATACAGAATATATTCCAATGTAATATGTGCCATGTAATCAAAATGAAGCCTGATATGCATAATTCAGGCCAAAACTACATTCAAAGGCCATTTCCGCACTAGACTGTTATAGTGCTATTATTCCACTTTCAACATCCTATGGAATCCTAGGGTTGGCAGTTTAGGGAGAGGCCTTTGAGTCCAACTCCAGGATTCCATAGGATGTTGAAAGTGAAATAATGGCACTATAACAGTCTTGTGTGGAAATGGCCAAACACAACTTTACTCCCATTTTCAAGAATACCAGCAGTTAAACAAATATCATAAAATGTGCTGTTTTCTAGCAAGTAGCAGAGTAATGCTTAGTGGTATAGTGGCTTGAGTGCTGGACTAAGATTTCAGGAGCCCACAGGTTGAACCAGCACTCAGCCATTAGGTGATCTTGTGAAGTCACATTCTCTCAGCCTAAGAAGAAAGCAATGACAAACTTACTCTGAAGAAATCTTGACAAGAAAACATTTCAATAGGATTACCATAAGTCAGAGTCGAACCCTGGATCATTGCACAGAACAACAGCTACCATTTGATTAGAACTGTCAGAATGAAAAGAGAGTCAAATAGTCTTTGGTGAATAGCTTATAATCTAAGCAATGATCCAGGGTTTGTTTGTACAATCTATGGCTTTTGCTCTGCCCATTATTACATCCTTCCTTTCTTTTTCTGTTTAGAAAGAGGTTTCTCATTCATCTTCAGATGAACACAGAAGGAAAGAGAATATAGCTGGGCCCACTTCCTCTGTCATCATTTCCATCAGTTTCTGTGTGTTACAGTCTGAAGGGAGAGCCTTCATTGTGTGTGACAAGCAGTAATACATCACAGAATGATTCTTCATAAAGATTTAGTCTGTCACATTATGTATTTATTTATTGAAATATTTCTATCCCACCCTCTATCCAGAAATCTCAGGGAGACATACAACAAAACCAATCTGACAGTTTAAAATAATATGAATAATTATTGAAGACTGAGCACACTCTATCACACTATCAAAATTGTCATTTCCTATATAACCAAAAGCCACAGAGGGGGAAATACATTTCCACCTTCATGGGCTAGTAGACTGTCCAAATGCTAATTATAATTTTCTGTGTCCTACAAATTAATTCATATACACCATCATACCAGTCCAAGCTTGTGGGAGATTCTTGCCATTACTTGTGATTTTGACTTTAAAATGTGAATCCACTGGAAATCTGTCATGGTGAGCAAGGCTGTTTTTGCAGAGCACAAATTCCTGAAGCACTGTTCCATTTGGCTCAGAACTTCTGCCTCACTTTGTATTAATATTAGAGTTACTTCCCCATCCCTCCTTATTCAAGTAGGAGAGGAAGTAAATCAAGCCTCAGTCACTTCTAGAGATTGCTACTGAACACTGCTGTACTAGCAGTCTATTAAATCTCCTAGGCTGTTTCTGAGATGAGTAGTAAAAGAATAGTCAGATTTAATCAATCTATCTCCCTATAAATGAAGGGCCCTTCTTTATCATGTGAAGATGAGACATTTCAACGTCTCATTGAAATAATCCTCATTGCAGGCATGTATCTCTGAATGCTGTGTTATCCTGAAGTAGTTCCCAGCTCACCTGATTTCTAGTACGAATATACTTCAGCTTTTGTATCTCATACATCTTACTCATCATGTGTTTGCCATATCTACACCTGTCTATATCTATTCACACACATACACTGTACACAAAGAGATGCTTATGCTCTCAAATATATCACAATTGTTGTCTTTTGTTGCATGGTGCAATCTATCTGTCACCTGCTGTTGATCACCATTTTGTTGTGATTTTATATCTTTTTTTAAAAAATTATTAGATTTCTAAAGTATAATAACAAAGAAGTGGGGAAAAAAAAAAAAAGAGAAAGAGGGAAAAGAAGAAAGGAAGGGGAGGGAAAGTACACAGAATACGTGTGATTTTATCTGTCATGTGTTAATATAACAGTAAACTACGGACAGAACTTTGGATGCTGGGTTCCAGTATTATCATTTTATGGTGTATGACAGCGATGTAGACTCGAGTCAATTGATTTGAACTCAAGTCTAACTCAAGTCGCTTCAATGACTTGACTTGGACTCCACTGGTCAATAAATCATGGATCAACTCAATTAAACTCGAAACTCATTTTTTGTTAGTGAATGACTTGCTCTAGAGTAAAGGATGCTTGGAAGGCAGAGGGAGAGAAAGGCAGGAATGAATGGATCTGGAGGCATTTAAAATCTGGTTGATGGGAGAGTTAAAGGAGGCTTGGAAGGCAAAGAAGTGAAAGGCAAGAACATATGAATCTGGAGGGGTTTAAAATCTGTCAGGAATCAATGGATCTGGAGAGGTTTAAAATCTGGTTGAAGTGATGGGAGAGTAAAGAAAGTTTGGAAGGCAAAGAAGTAAAAGACCAGAATCCATGAATTTGGAGGTTTAAATCAAATCCTGATTTCCTCATGAGTAATCAGGATTTGATTTATACCTCCAAACTCATGGATTCTGGCCTTTTACTTCTCTGCCTTCCAAACTTTCTTACTCTCCCAGGCTAGGTATGCTGCATTCCCTTAAAGAAACCCTTAAAGCAAATTTTAAAGTCTGTGTGAAGCATTGCTGAGGCAAGGTGGGAAAGGGAGTGACAGTATGGGGCTTTGACTTTCTAATTATTGAAATTATTGAAACTTAAACCGAACCCCCACGTCCTTTTTTCTGTTAAATTTGGCTTCCAGATTTGAGACTCAACTTGAATTGCAAAGACTTGAGATGCAACTAGAGACTTGACTTGAGACTTGGAGTAAAAGACTTAGGCCCTTTCCACACGCGGGTGGGGAAACGGGGAAAGCCACACTAAAACGTGGGCTTACCTCGTTCCGTCGCCACGCGGAGCAGAGCATTTCGCTGCTCTACACGGAGCAGTGTCCCGTGGCGTCCTCGGCTCCCGGCAGCACTCAAAATGGCGGATTTTGACTGGCAGAGCCTCTCCACCAATCCGAGAAGCCCACCAGCCGGAAATCCTGCCCCCTGCCCGATCTGCAGGGACACCCTTTCGCACGTCCGTAAATCCATATGGGCACTGCGGCGGGGCTGCACGGGGCTGGACGTCTCGTGCCTTTGAAAAACCACATAAAATGTGGTTTTCCAAAAGCACGCGGCACCATCACTTGCGGGTGCCCGACCGCGGGTTGCAGTGTGGAATTACTCGAGAGTAATCCACCCCAATTCGCATAACGGTGTAGACGACCTCTGTGGAGGTCGATCTACACCGCTTTTTAACTCCGTGTGGAAAGGGCCTATAATACATCACTGGTGTATGAGAAAAAGAGAATATTAATAATGACAATTTCTTTTTATTAACATGAACCATAACATTCTTCGGACTGTTTCATACTAAACAATTACAGCCCTATGATTCCACTTCAGCTGCCATGATTCCATTCTATGGAATCCAAGGATTTGCAGTTCAGGGAATTCTCTAATTCTAAAGCACTGTTGTCTGACTAAACAACAAACTCTGGGATTCCGCAAGATGCAGCCATGTCATGTAGGACTGCTAATTTGGATACAGGGCAGGGCTGTTCTATAGATCCCATATAGAGATCCTGAAGATCTTATAGCTCAGGGTAAGCAACTGTTAGAAGGGGTGCATTAGTCCTCCAGGAAAAACTTGGAGAGATGCAACACCCGAGTGCAATACCCTCCCCAAAAAATGCAAAATGCTTTCAAATGCTTTCAAATTTCTTCTAGGAGGTGTGGGTAGCATGTTTCTTGCCCTTTGAGTCATTTTTGGCTCAGGAGGACTTCCTGTTTACCAAAAAAAGCCTCTCCAGGGCCCTAAAATGGCCCAGCAGGGCAAAACATAGTGGAAAATGCACCTACATTGGGTGTATTTAATTTGGTTTTGTTTGTTTATTTACTCGAGAGGTCCATATGAGCAACAAAACTAGCCCTGGAGTCTATGTGTGTCCACAGGATGCACTCCATCCACCCCCTGCTATAGCTGGACTTACAAAATGACACCTCTGCTGTGCAACCAGCTATAGGGATATAGCTGGATATTTCCTGCCATTCTCCCCCACTACCCACCCACAGTCTCCACTAGGCAGTAAATGCCACCTTGGAGAGGGGGCTTGGTGGAGTGAGGGAGATGTTCTGAGTTCTGCCTGAAAGAATTGTACTGTATATCTTCCTGCTTCACAGTCTGTTAACTCTTAATGATACAGGAGCCCTGTTCCATATTCAACCTGGCTGCCCTGGTGGCAGTTAAAGTGAAATCATAGTGTTATAATTGTGTAGTGTGAAAAAGCCATAAACCACTCTCACAGGGCTTTCGAAACAGTGTGTCGTGACACATTAGTGTGTTGCCGGTAGTGTGTTGGTGTGTCACCTCCCTGGCCAAGAAAGTCCACACACACACACACCTGAGCATGGTCCACTGCCATTGCTCTTGTTGGGGCCCTTCCCTGGCAAAAATGATGGCAGTGGGCAAGGACTGGGTGAGAGGGGGTTGCCTTTCCCCCTACCATCACTCTTGCTAGGGCCTTTCCTGGTGAGGGTGATGGCAGCAGGCCAGGACGGGGAAGGCTACCTTTCCACACCCTAGATAAACCTCTGGGTACCTCCAGTTTGCTAGTAAAACTGAATTACTGTGTTGCGAAATAATGCATGTTGAAAAAGTGTGTCACCAACATGAAAAGTTTGGAAAGCTCTGCACTATCAGATCATCATTAGACAGTTTTATTTCCAAACCTTCAAAATATTTGTAAAACTGCATCAATAAACCAAAACTATTTCTCAACTCATTAATAATGCCATGACTATGCCACTCGCATTAATCACACTCCACAAAAAACATTCTCATATCAAGAAAGAAAGAAAGAAAGAAAGAAAGAAAGAGAGAGGCCAATTAGAATCTTTCTGTGGAAGCTAAATACTTGTTTCCCCTAGACTCCAGAAAATGGTTTTGCCAAAGAAGAACCATTTTCTGAAGTGTGTTATCAGAGAAATCTCTCTTTCATTGTTCATGACTTTGCAACCAATACTGAACATGTGCTTTGTTGCTGCACTATAATAGTTTTCAGTGCACTGTTTATTTTTATTTTTTTAAAAAGCGCAGATAATCTGGTGTCAGTCACGTGGAGAGGAGGACATTTCCGTGCTGCACATATATAGATATCTAGATATGAGCTCTCAAACAAAATTCTCTTTCCCGTGGCACTTCACATCATTGATGTTGCTTTGGAAAAAAGTCTTCTTTCTCTCGTAGTTTTCAGGATATTCATCACTGCAACTGTCCTCAGTATTGCTGGTAATTTAAAATACAGCCTTCAGCAAGGCTTCTAGCTTTTCCAACCTAGGAGAGAAAAGGGAAAATGTAAGTTAGAAAACGGGAGAAGAAAAATCTCACTTACTGGGTTGCCCAAATCTACAGTGCATTACACCCCATTTACAGTCTACATTGATTGATTCTGTTTAAACCACAGCTTGCTGCAGTTTACCATCACTCAAAGTGTTTTTGAATGCCCTGAGACTAGTGCTTTCAGGGTTTGTATGTTTTGCATTGCCACTAGGTGAAGTCTTGACAAGTACAACTCCAGCGTGGTGGCAAAAAGAAGGAGTATTGCATTTCTGCTGCTTCTTCCTCTTCCTTGATATTTCATTATTTCCATCACTCGTATTATTGAAGCCCACAGCTTCAATACCACTCTTCCTTGGGTCTTGAAAACTTGCAGTGGTATGGCAAACTTTTAACCGTTATCTGTGGAAATGCAAATGACTTTGCTGTGAATTTAGAACTGAGCATGTGCATGATGAGGTTCCTTTGCAGGGGTGTTATATGTGTGGTGGCCCTTGAAATACTAATGTGATGCTATGCTGAATGCCACAAAGTCATGGTGAGTTGATCCACAGAGCTGTTACCCTTAGGAAATTCTTGTTTTTGGTCCAATAATCTGCAGTGGTTGTCAACCATCCTCTTGATTTGGTTTTCTGTCCTTGCTGGTTGTAGTCTGCTCAGTTGTTTCTCAGAATCTTAAAATATCTTATAATTATTTTTTGGGGGGAGAGAAAGATATCAAAAAGATATCAACTAAACAAGTATAACAATTAGATTAACATTCCCTGGCTTTAATTGGTAATTTATCTGCTGCTTACTAGAGAGACCACTATCAAATCTTCATATCTGTAAATATTTTCCCTTCTTACTTCACTGGCATCCAATATTTTCTTTTAATTTTTCAGAATGTACTTTCTGAAAAAAAAAAGGGGGGCAGAAAGTATTCTGGGTTTCCAGGCAACCATGCAATCATACACAACCCCCTTCCTTCCTCCTCCTTTCTATTCCACCAGCAGATATTCAGCATTCAGTAGGTCTTCACCATACTCACTACTCATTGGGCTAACATTTCAGGGAAAGAGTTCGTGTTTCTTAAGACTTTCTAGACTTCTCCCAGACTTGTTTCCTCCCAGATTTGTTGATACTGCTCTCATGTCTTTTGTGCCACTGTTTTGGATAAAATCTTGTTGGTATACGCAACGGGACGTTACTATTAGTACCACAGTTATAGGTGGGCTGATCCACAGAGCTGTTTCCCTTAGGAAATTATTTTTGCTCTTGGTCCAACAATCTGCAATGGTTGTCAACCTTCCCCTCTATTTGGTTTTCTGTCCTTGCTGGTTATAGTGGGTTTTGTCTTCCTTTCTTTCACTGCTACCATCCCTATCAACTCCTATGCTCTTAGTACTTCCTTCATTTTGATGTATTTTTTTTAATGCCAGAATTCACTTCTCTCCCTGTCTCTTGGTGTCTATACCTATCATGCTAATGCTTAAGAAAAGGGTTTGGGACTTGTCATCTGTGATGTATTTTAGTCTTTTACTCCAAGTCTCAAGTCAAGTTTCAAGTCTCTACCTTCAAGTCTTAAGTCTGGTCTCAAGTCCTTGCAAGATACGTCCAAGTCAAGTCTCACATCTGGGAGCCAACTTTAACAGGAAAAAGAGGTGGTGGAGGGGTCAATGGGGGAGTCAATGGACTTAGAGGGGTTTGCAGCTTCAGAAATTGGGAACAGGATCCATCATAGTCCCCATTCCTCAAGCTGGAGTCTTTTGTGTCAATGGGCCTAAAATAGTCTGCAGCTTCTGAAGTGAGAATAGGATTCTTCTTACTCCCAATTTCTGAAACTGGAGGGTTTTAAAGAATTGGGAAATAGGATCCTTCTTATTCCCCATTACTGAAGCTTCAAAAGCTTAGAAGGAAGGATCTTTGCTCCTCAAGCCTGTTGCCGAACACACTGGCTGTTCCCCTCTGAGAAATGTGCCTAATATCCTTCTGATATTAGGAAAAGTTTTGGAAGACTCCTCCCATATGCACAGGAACAGGCTGCTGAGCAGACCTCAACCCAGCCTCAAGCCTACTGCCTAACACATCCACTGTTCCCCTCCAAGCAATGCACCTACACTTTGGCTTGAGACAGATTGTCATGTGAGCAATAGGCAAAAAGAAATGGAAAAGTTTCTGGATGAATGGGTTATGATACTGGACCAAGGGCAGCAAGTCAGTCACTAAAAATATACGAGTCACAAGTCAAGTCAAATCAGTGTGTCATTTACTGGTGAGTCAAGTCACCAAAGTGACTTGAGTCCAACTCAGTCAACTCAAGTCTACATCACTGCTTGTCACCATGTTTATTCTTTTGTCAGGCAGGCAGGCAGGCCAGCAGATCCTTTATATAGAGTTTGTGAGTACAAAATCTGTTTCTGTGGGATCCATTTAGAAACCTACCTTCCACATAGATCTCAGCAGAACAAGATGATGATGATGATGATGATGATGATGATGATGATGATGAAGAAAATACAACAACAACAACAAAAACTACAACAACTTACATCACGAGAAAAATAGTTGTCCTAATAAATCAGCAAATTCAGGATCTGGAGACTGAAATCAAATAAGCAGTAGATTTTTTTAAAAAAAGTGTTTGAGATTATGATGAAAACTCATCATTAACTTCTTTTCAATGCTGCAGTACATTTGAATAATCAATATTACATTAGAACATTTCTTTTCAGGAAAATCAAATACCAATAAAAAACCTGTCCCTTCATAGTACATGTTCATAAAACAGATGGTGAATTAATTTTTTATTATTATAGCCTAAAATTATATGGCCATCAAATAAAACAAACACAATAAGAATTTCCCATAATCCCCCCCTTCTCTCTCTCACACACACACACAGGCAAATATATACACACACACAAACACATACACACCACCTAGAGAAACCAAGCAGAAGATGAAAGGCAAAACTAAGACAATGTGCAGTTCTACATTTAAAAGATCAGGTTATGTACTTTTTTAGCCTTTTGTCCTAACTGGCAGCAATATAATTCTCTGTTGATTTGTCAAAGACCAAAGCACAGATGCAGTTAATTGTGCTTATGCAACAATTAGTTATCTGTCAGGAATGCATACTGTATAACACTCCCTGGCTTTGAAAATAGCCAGTCTTTTTGCCCCTTCCTTCTTTGTTGTTCTGTTTATTGTGCCTGGTTAATGTGCTCCTGTGCCACAATAATCTCTAGCTAAACGGTAATTGCTCTATTGACAGCATTACTGTACATTTTTGACACATCATTATTCATACTTAACCACTTGACCTGGAATAAATGTTAAAGCAATTACCACTGAGAGCTTTTCTATGAGAAAATTGAGGCAAAGTTTAGAGATAATCAAAATGCAAAGCCGATCATGATAGCAATTGGAAAAATGGCAAATCCTATTAAACAGATTTTTATTAGCCAAGTTGATGCCAGTAGATATTATCTTGCAATTTAGTCTTATTAAAAAGAAAATAAAGCATCTAATTGTTTACTATCCTGGAACTTATTCCAGCTTGCAATTTGCAACTGAAATTAGGTTTTATGTGGCTCATCTATTTTGTCACATTGAAATATGAAAATTATTTGGTACAATGAACATCTGCTCAGTTCTCCTGTCTTAGAGACAAACCCTTCTACAACAATTTCTATTTGTTGGAGGACTTCAGTACACTTCTATATATGCTTATATTATTCAGTACCGCATATTCCAAGTCATCTCATCTGAAAACAAATACACATTTCAATTGGAATGTATAATACTTGTTTGCTCTGCACATTTTTGCCTGTGCTAGAGGTGTTTATCATTTTTACCTTGCATAGGAGAGATAGGGAGGAGAGATGAAGAGAGAGAGAGAGACTCACATTTCTGAGACCAATGTTCCCTTGTTAATAAGTCCATTTAAAATGGCTGTCCAATCTCATTTTTAGTGAGCAACAAAACCAGTTCTTGTACTACAGAACTTAGTTGCACTACTGATCCTCCTCTAGGATGGCTGCAGAAAAGCAGTAATTATAAAAGTATGTGAAAACACATCCAGAAACCTTAACAGGATAGTGTAAGCTTTTACTGCCCCCATCTGAACTACAAGGCTTGCCTGAAAACCTCCATTAAAATGCAGACTACTGATTGTTGGTATGCCATTATTGTTGTCATGGGACAAACTGTTATGGGGCCAGCGAAGTTGGAGCAGTTTCTATATTAATGAAGCTTTTACATTCTTAATGAAAGCCGAGCAGGGGTTTCTTCAGTATTTCAATTAATAAAACATTAAAAAGGATATTTTCCTTTCTGTATTGGGGTGGGTGGGTGGGTATGATCCTATGTGGGATAGGAATACCCTTTGTTTTCAGAAATTCGTATGTGCAATAGAAATAGCCAGTGGCTTGGCTCATAATCAGACAAAGGCGTATTTTCAGATTTTAAACATTTCAGTGTTTTCACATTAGCTAGTCTAGCATGTCCTTATTAGACAGATAAAAATTGCTCAGGAGACAGTTAACCATTTAAATTTAAACTTTTTTCTCATAGCACTATCATCACAGAAAAGGGTTTCTATTTTTAAGTATGGTAACTTCATATCTCACAGAGATACAGGTCCCACAGACTGGTGGGATAATTAGGATTGTTTAGATGGGATTCTTGCACCCTCAAAACCTGTTTTGTGGTGTGTGGGGGAAGAAATCCTCAGGGTAAAACCAGTAACAGTTCTGTACACATAATCAGCTGTTCTATTATATTTTGGCAGAACTTCCTCTTATTGATATCAGTTAGATTTGAAAGAAGGCATCTAAAGGAAAAGGACAGGCAGATGTCAAGAAGGTGGTAGCAGTGAAAAGTAGAACTTTGTTCTCTATCAGAACAAGTTAAGAGAACTAAGCTAAGAGAACTGCAGCTGGCTTTTTGAGGATTAAGGAAAGCAAAACAATTTAACTGAAGGCATAGTTTGAGTAACTTGTTCATTGGTAAAGCAGGGATAAAACCACTATAGCCAGTGATGGGGTTTAATATTCAAACAGTAAGGTGATCAAGGAAGAGGGGAAGAGAAGAAAAACATGCAGATATTACTTATTCATGAGAAAGAAAAGTTTACTTTTGGGACTATCATTCTCAGATATCATAAAGTTTTGTGTTTCAAAAAAAGATTTTACAGGAGGTTTTTTGTAGTTGAAAAGTAATTTGTCTGAGATTTCCTGTAGAAGGCATCAACAGGGAAGGTGACAGCCTGTTCAACGCAGTGCAGCATCATAGCTACTGACTGGATAATATGCCCCAGCAAAGGTATGCTGATGATGTCAACAGAGACCGTTAGTCAGTCAGCAATTACAGGCCTACATCATGATGAGCGATTTCTATGAAGAAGGGGCTTTTCCCTTCACTTTTGATTACGCTTCAGGGTTGAATCTGAGTGTGTTATGGCAACGACAGTAGCAATGCACAGGATATTTGCATATTTTCATGTCCTAGAGGATAAAGTGTGTCTCAACACATCAAAAAACCCTGTCAAAAAAAATTATCAAGCAGCACTGTGAAAGAATGAAGACAAATGCTTTCCCTGTTTCTTTTTTCTCCCCAAATATGTTTCTGTACAAAAAAAAATGTATAAAATGCAGCAATGTTTTTTGCACAGAAACATTTTTGTGCAAAAAACTTTCATGACATTTTTGCCCAAGATGTCCCAAACTACCAAAAAGAAAAGAAAAAAAACGAGAAGATGTGCAATAAATAAATAAATACCCTTCATGATCTTATTCACCAACAAGGAGAAAACTTCTCGAGTGTTTTCATTCTCAGGCACAAGAACAAAAGAAGCAAAGATGTATAGCTCTAAGCAACACTTGGTTTGCCAGATGCAACCACTGCTTGAAAAAGATAGTGTTGCCATGGTTTTCAACGTCCCAGTAATTTCTGGCTGGATTGCAGAAAGGCGACATAACATGCAGCTTGAAGTTCTTTGGAAGTTCCAGTTAGTTGCGAATATAGCATTTCAAATACAAGATGTTCTTGGGATCATAGCTTACCAGTTTTACAAGTTTCTCTGTCATTTTTACCTGTTTGCTTTCATGCTTAGTTCAAAATGCTAAGGCTTATTCCTAAAACCATATACAATTTGGAATCCTGAGGTATGATGGAGCACTTCCTCCCATATCAGTTCATCCATACTTTAAGACCAAGGCCCTTACCGCACAACATCGCCATTCCAGCATGGCGATGCATTGCTCCTGGTCCAGACTGCTTTCACACAACGTTGTTGCTAAGCAGGTGATGTCTGTTCCCATCTGTCATGATCAAGCCAATACCATTAGTGAAAAAATCAGGTAACAGCCCTCTTTCTTGCCATGATTCCACTAGCTGCAGGCATGCGGTAAGGGCTGAAGTGTTATCAAGTGCTTCCTCTTGGAGTATAGCACAGGAAAGGCGAAGAGTGTCCCTAACACTTCCTATCCTCCAGCAGCCAAATGGTGTAGTGGGGAGTGTTCAGGTACTAATCCAATCCCTGCAATGGCAATGCCGGGATCCCGCCAGGACATCATGATACCAAGGTATGGTGCAGAAAGGGCCCAAATGTTGATGCCTTTTTCAGCTGACTCATGCACATCTGAGCACATCAGAACTGACCAGAAGTCAAGTGGGTATCAACTAGGGGAGAGGTTTTTCAGTAGTTATTGATCTTCCTTCCCCATGGTGGGCTAGCTGATGCCAATATTATTGTTTAGGTGCCAGGCAAAACCCTGCTTGTGGTATATTTTACTATAAATATGAAATTGTAAATTTACAAATGTACTATAAATAGAAAACTGAAAGATATGTAAGTCAGGTTGATAGACAGATAGGCAGTAGACAGATGAAATACCCTGGAATGAACTTGATTAATATTCATATAACCTTAGTCTAAATAAATAAATAAATGTGCTTTATATACTTGAAAAGCACAATATGATATTCCTAATTTGAAACTGAAGGTGCTGAAGTTGCTTCACTGTGACAGGCTTTAGGTGTGTCTATCCTTCATTCATGGTCAGATATTAACCACTACCTTTGAATTGTGTATTCCTCAGAGGTATCTCTGCGTCTACATGCATATGACTTGAGAAGTAAGCCTGTTGTAATGAAACACTCTAACCAGGTGTGCAACCCACTTAGGATCTCCAGTTCTTATGTTTTTAAATAGATCCTTGTGTCATTGAGGTGGATTTAAAATACAGTTCATTCCACAGTAGAAAGTCCTGTAAAGAGGCACATCTGTATGCTGCACAACTAATTTCTCTGCACCCAATGGAGCCCAGTTATGTCATTGCCATCAACACAAGTAATGCCATTAATAATCAATTACACACACACACACATCTTTTGTTGCCCACTAACATGCACTTGCTGTTTGTCCCACTCAGTCGTGTGCATCCCTTCTGTTTCTCTTCTCCAGTAAAGATACATGTCCGGAACAAAAGCTGTGAATTGTTCAGAAAATGAGTAGATTTTTTCAGACTATGTCTTGTCAATTTAACTGCTTAGCTATTGCACTTGACAGATGTCAGAGAGATATTCAGATAGCGACAAAAAACACTTTCTCTCCCCCCTCCACTTCTTTATGACTCCCTTCCCATTCTTGTCAGGCAGAAAAAGTCAAACAATGAGAAAAATTGACAGATAAGAAAACTGGCAGAAATCGTGGAAAACACTGTTTCCACCATTCTTTGACACTTCATCAACTATTGCCAGCAGGGAATAGCAATAAAGAGTCCTTTTTGTGTTACTATTCCCCAAATGAAAATAGCTATAAACCTCTTTGTAGAATTGCAAATTTAAAAGCTGTGCCTCTTTGGCTTATACTCCACCCGAATCCTTTCCCACCCCCCACCCCCAGTTTTATTGATGAGCAGAGCTGAGGTTTGGATGGCGTGCTTTTTTTTTTAAAAAGCAATAGTAAGACAAAGAAGTGATTAGAATATTATAGTAAACTAAACCTTATTTAACATTTTATTTGTATTTATAAATAACATTTCAATGCCATATTGAAAACATTCAAACAGTTATATTTCACCCTCTCAATAACTCAAGGTGGCCATAAACCAGGGATTCTGTTTGTTTGTTCTTCAAACAAAAAGACCACATTCCCCAATTTTTCTGGAGCTCTATTTAAGCATATAACAACTTGCTAACTGGGCTCAAATATCATTTAGAAAACATCTACAAAGTTTCTAGTATTACTGTAGCCCGTAAAGCACAATGATCTTAAACACATGCATATAGCAGTTAAGTGATTTTATTGATTTTATGTCAAATTAACTGCCCCTTTGCAACCTATATCCTGTACAGATGAGTTAGATAAAAGAATTGTGGAAAGAAAGAAGACTTTCCTTTGAAGAAGCGTTTAAAAGGTTTGAATTTAAATTTCCAAACTCATGGGCTATTTATGTATGATCATTAGTGAAATTATGTACATGTCTACCCAGATGTAAACCCCAGTGAGCTCAATTGACATCTTCCTGAGTAACTGTTGTGTAAGATTATACCCTAAATCCCATTAAAGTTAATTAAGCATATGAAATTAAGGTGTAGATGCAGCCAATTTGTTCAAAATTGGCATTTTATGTTAACATCGGTTTGTTTGTATGCATGGTATGTGCATATATGTTTTTTATTATTATTATTTTGCATTGCTTTTTATTTGCCAACACTTGAAAGTTGTGCATGTTACTGAATATGGCAAAGGTATATTTCAGGAAAGCAGCTGTTAAATGTCTATGCTTTCTGGCTATAAAGCCCCCAGAACAGATAATCTTGTATGTCTTACAACTATAACACCACAGATAAAGTTCTATATTACTGTAGAATAACCAGACTCTACAGAGAGAAACAACTTTTGTGTGTGAATTTCGCACTTCTATTGTGTTAAGAGCCTAGACATATCCAGTAGACCAGGAGGCAAGGTCCAGCACTGTTTTTTGTAGGGTTAGCTGTGTAAGGAATTTCCATAAGGAATTTCAAATAAAAGTTCGAGATGACAGTGTGAGAGATACAGAAGCATGTATGTTTTCTTATCAACTGAAATATCTTTTTCTGACTAGGTATTATTGGTTCAAATTGCTTTAAGCATTGCAGAGCATGAGCGAGTGAATGCAGTCTTAATTGTTTTCTCCCCAACTGTGTCAAACTGTGTTATGCCTTATTCAGAAGTCTTTCAGGATTTTTTTGTATCCACTTTTGTATCAATATGTGAAATTCATCTCTCTCTTCTCCCATGCCCACAAGTGCCTCCAGTGAATCCTAGGATTTTTACCTCCTGACCTCTGTTTCAGTACAGGCCAAGGAATCTCTGAGCTCATTACATAATAATGTCAGGATTTTAACAGGAGCATTGTACCACTAATATTCACAATGTAAAATCCTGTCAATGAGCCACAAAGCCCAGTTTCATCTCAAATGTATAAGACTAAAATGTGCAGAACAATTAACAATTAGCTGCTTTCTTTTCTCTTGTAAAATGACAAGGAGTTGGAGGCATGCCCATTCTTCCAATCCATCCATCTAGATAATTCTGCCTTCCCCTCCTCCCGTTACTGTAGCTGTGTGCACCCCACAGAAGTCATTTACAAATTTGAGACCTGCCAAGGAAAACTGGCAGCCTTCCTCAACACCTCCTCCTCTCTTAAGCAGAAAAATCAGAGGAAGGCAGCACAATGCGGGAGACGTTCAAAGCACAAGGAAAGAGGTTTTGTTCATAGTACTGTTAAAGGTTTTATCATTTTGTTTTTAGTGTTGAACAAAAAGGAGAGAGAGAGGGCTGGCCTGTGATATTAAAAATAAGACTTTATAATGTATATATTTGAATAGGGTAGCCAGTTAGATGTTGCCAATAGAGAGGACAAAAGATGGCACTATTCTACATAAAATTTCAACATGTTAATTTAAATGCATAGAATTTAGGAAGAATTTCTATAATTTAAAAAGTAGTGTAAAATCTTGCTAAAGTGGGGAAGAATGTTGTCAGCCTAAAACTAATGTAGATACTGATATAGATAATTTCAAGGTTCCTTTTTCACATAGTTTTTACACCAGGCTTGGACTGGAGAGTCATAAAGAGGGGAAAACTTCAAACAAAAGACTGCATTCTGTAAAGTCAGACACATGGCTTCCTTCATTTCAAGGTACATCATAATATTCAGTGCTGCCCATCAATAGTTCTAGCATCTTGACAATAGACTGAATAGAGATGCTGGTTATTGGTCACATTCATCCCCACTTTGGTAAGTTGTTTTGTATCATTTTAATACAGTAGAGTCCTGGTTATCCGACCCAAATGGGAGGCCACAGCATCGGATAACCGAAAGGGTCGGATTACCTGGACGCCCGCGGCAGCCGCCATTTGGGGGGCGTGTCAGGGCATGTCTGGGCGTGTCTGGGGGGCGCAGAAATGCCCACAGCCACGCCCCCAGGCCGTCGCGACGTCGGTTAATCCGGATGGTCGGATAACCGAGTGTCGGATAAACAGGACTCTACTGTACTCATAAAATTGCCACCGTTTGTTACATTCCAAGACATTTAAGAGTGTACCATTGGAAATCTTACACAATATTTGTACGTCATTTGGACAGACTGTCCTAGTGTAAGAAGACTGCATTTACCCTTTACCTAAAAGAGGGATGCAGGCCATGTTATCCTCTAGATATTGTCACACTGCAAATCTCATCACCCTTCATCACTGGTTATGTTGGTTTGGCTATGCCAATGGAAGCTGTTTAGCACCATGTGGAGAGCACACCCCACCTGATATTGTTTTAGTTAGAATCATAATCATTATGATAGCATAAGCACAGTAACTTAGCAAGAGTTCATTAGGAAGTCACTGCCTCATTGGAACAGGATTAGCAACCAGCATTGCTAAATCAGAACAAAGTTCAATTTGGCTTGCCATCTTGTTTCCAACAGTAGCTAACCATAGGTCTTTGGGAGGCATAGAAATAAGTTATGAAGGGCAGGGTACGTCATTGCAGCATAGAGGCTAATAGCCCAGTCGCAAAAAAACATAGAAACCCCAACACAAACACACAGAGGGCCTACTCTCAGTGTTGGCACTTCCTCTATGAACTCTGCCTCTTCCTATGTATTAACTTCTGCCTCTTCTTATGTACTATCCCTGCCATCAAATGAGGATGAGGGAAAGGTGATGGTGGCAAAGTCTCTCAGTGTGCAAAAATCACTGACACCAAATTTCTCATTCTCCCCTTTTATTCTTTCCATGGCAGGGTTGGGGGGGTGTCAGCTTTCAGTGGCCCTGACTGCCTGGTAGCCCAGGAACCTTCCCCTCCCTATTCTAGAACATCTATGCATCTGGCACAGCATGAAAGCAGCACTTTCCCCCTGTTTATACCCACTATTTAGTAATCAGAGAAACACTGCTTCTGGACATGGAGGTTCCATTAGCTAGTATTAATAGAAGGACTTATTTATTTCCCAGGGTTTGTACAATCCCTTTTTAAAAACTATTTACACTGCAGGAGATCAGTGAATTAATAATAAGAGCTAGATGAGACCAAAAGCCTACCTAGCCTACTATTCCATGCATGCAATAGTCAACCAAACAGCTATGGGAACCTCCATACACTAAAGAGCTCAGTATTATTCTCTCATCTATTTCCTCCCTGCAACTGGTACTGAGAGACCTGCTATCTCTGACACAGGAGGTGATATATAGCTCTCGTGAAGTAGTTTTTCAGAGTCTCCTCTTCAAAGTCTTTGTCTAATCTCCTTTAAAAACTGTCCAAACTTCTGGTTCTCCTTCTGTTTTGTGGCAAATTCTAAGTTTAACTGTGCACTTTGAAGAAATGCTTCCTTTTTATCCATCCTGATCATCTTACAAGTTTTGTGTTCTGAGAAGCACTTTATTTTAGTTTAATTTCAGGTCAAATTTTTAGATCAATGAACTAAGGAAATACTTGGGGGAAAGTGGGATGCTCAAACCAGATGTTCACTGGAACAGCTAGGACAATGTAACATGCTTGGTTCTCAATTGGATGTCTTTGAAATCAATGAACTTCACCTAGATCATAGAATCAGTTGTTTCCTCATAACAGAAGGAAGGTAACAAAATCATACAATCACAGACAAGAACTGTTAATGTACTTATGTGAACCAGTGAGCTTTCTGTATTCTGAAATATAGGAAACACAAATGAAAGATAAATTCCTAAACAATAAACTTTTATGACAGAAAAAGCTTTGTTGCTGAGAAGGAAACACTTATTTTAAGACCAGCCTCTAGAGGGCAACACAGTGATAAAAACTGAAATAAGCCCCTTTCCGAATCAGATAACACCTACAAGTAGTTATCCCTTCTAAGAATGGTAATTTAGTACACAGGCGGGGTATAAATTCAATAAATAAATAAATTTAATTTGGTTGAAGTTTCTGGCAGATAAAATGGTAGGGTACCTGTCTACTCTAAAGTAAGCCAAATAATCTCTGAAGCAGACAAAAATTTCAACTTGTCCCATTTCATTTTCTCAGAGAATTAAAAAGGAGCAATACCTAAATTATGTGTATGAAGTAAGGCACTAATGAAAATGCAGTTTGCATGTTTGGATATGGCTATATCTGGCAAAAGCCATGAACCAAGTCCATTCCTCTGCAAATCCTATGAATAGGAATGTCAAAGAGGATGCTTAGTCAATTGCATGCTAGTCTATTTTACTGAGTCCATCATTTTCTCATTGCAAGGAAATTGTTGTTGGCAAAGCCAACAAACCTAGTTGGTGTACTGCTTCTTGACTTAGTCTATATTTCAGATCATGAACAGACTCCTAGAGAGGCATGTATTAGACATTTATAAGATAATCATTATTTATGAAATATGGGTTTGCTTGACTCATACTTATAGTGAC